>VZTM01011511.1:3064-17393 GCA_013400555.1 Jacana jacana
TAGGAAGGCTATTGATGAACTACATAGTGTCATTCTTCTTTTAATTCATACACTTCTGGATTAAATTTACAGCAGCCGAGCAGCAGCCACTGCCACTGCTTCCAATAGGTTTTTTTTTTTCTGTCTTCTCAGTCCAGTTTTAGCTAGCAAAGGAAATGCTTTCCTCCAAAGTGCAGCCATCACAGTTTGCACTTCAAACTAAGGGGCTAAAGAACAATTGTCAGCAGTAGTCTGATGAACATCAATCTGTGATGTGGTGCCTCAGAGGGGAAGAAGAGGCACACCAGTGGGTCAGAACTGGGGAAAATGCCATGAATCAATTTTATGGACAAGAAGAAGTCAAGCCTCTCCTGTTGATACCTGTCACTATAATTAAATTCCCTTATTTTGTTTAAATGTTGATTTNGAGTTGCAGCCATTGTTGGTAATGGTCTCCTTCAGAGCAATACAGTCATTGCTGCCTTGTGAGGTACCATAGAAAGCAAAGGCAGGCGATCCCTGAATACAATTTAACAATAGGAGTTTACTGTAGAGTTATACCCAGGGCTTGTCTGCCTGCTTTCTGGATCTGTCCTGAAAAAAAAGAGAATAAGGTACGTGTATTCTGTGGTAATGATGAAGAAGCACCTCATAAAGTATATTTTTATTTCCAAAATATCTATTTGGGTAGTTGCACTTTGCTGTCCAGATCCCTAGTGTAATATTGTATACATATAATGGTCCACTGTTTTAGACATTGATTATGCTGGATTGTAATTTATTTTCTGGCAGGTCAAATCAAACCTGGTTTTCTATGACATTAATAAGACAACCCTGTGGATGAATCAGAAAAACTGACGCTTTAGAGGAACAGAGTGAGAAGCAGACATGGTGCTCTAATCACTCAAAATAATTTCTTTCCATTCAGTGCTGCTATTGACCTGCATTAAGTAACAGGTGGGTTTTGTAGTTATTGGATAGGATGAAAAAAATAAGGCCCTTTCCTTATTTAGCTTCAGTTTAAAGATTATTGCCTGCCAGTAAGGTTTCTTAGGTTCCTATATGATTAGAAACACAAAAAAGCTTTGGATGACACATGGTGAAAGGGTATATCTGGCTGTCATGTTTTCAGTCCTGACAATATGAAGTGCTTCCTGCATCGGCTCTGAGGTTCACTCCTCTCTTATTTTTGTAAAGAGGTTTATATGAACTAGTGATCTTTTGTCTCCCTCCAAATACAGTTCCTAAAGAATGAAAACATCCTGAAAAACAGATCTCTTTTTGTAGTAGCTTTTTCCAACTATCAGTGCACGCATTCCAGCCTTGAAAAACATGTTTCATGATCTTCCTCTCTGCTTTAAATTGTGGCTTTGTGATGAACTCTGATGGTACTGTGGCATCCCTCTCAGCTGTAGGCACACTGTAGCAGGCTGCTCTAGGTCCCAATTGGCTGGAGGGGAAGGACACATGATTACAAAACTTGAGATATGAAAAAATTAACACCCGTGTATCAGCCACAGAGCACCTCTCAAACCAAAGAGGCTTTTACCTGTCCTTGATCCTTGACTGCTTTGCTTACTACAGTGGCCTAAAAAGGTTCAATACTAGTAAGGGTAGGGCAACTCTTCAATCATTCTTCACGGGAGGGAAGCTGCTGAAATCAAGCCTTCTAATCTTAAACACATGTGGGGTGGATGGCCACAACCCAGAGTGTCACACTTATGTACACAGTGAGAAGGAAGAGGTGCTTATTTGAGATTCACTTTAGTGAATGCCAGAATCGGTCACAAGGATCACTCCTTATACATGCCACCTTCTCTACAGGGACAGCAAAAGAAGTCCAGAGAACTAGGCCTTTTGTATATACAGACTTGGCAAACACCTAGAGTTACTGAGATGAATCCACTGAGGTTTTTGCTGAGTGGTTTCAGCTAAAATCAACAGGAATGACATGGCAGAAACTTACCTTGTCAATGTGTTGCTCTAAGGGCTGTCAGAGCAAATTAGCAGAAGAAACCCTTTCCATAGCACTAGTGTCCTCTCTAAAATATTACATGCCTTAAAAAGCCACCACATGGAACAATAAGGACCAAACCAAAACTCATGTACTGGCACAGGTGTATTTTAAACTAGTGCTGCTAGAGGGTGATTTGACTGTATAAGCTTAAGCAATTCTGACAGAAAAGCCAGGAATATGAAGAGTTTCCTGACCACCTTCAGAAAATCTTTCAGCGTTATCTTTATATTGTAGTGGTAGTTTGGTTTTCCATTTGAGCAGAAGGAGGGAAGTCTGCTTAAATGGTGTGTATTAATGAATATGTCTCCACATTCAGCGATCATCCCTTGTACATTTCAGTAACCACACGCGAAGAGGGCTCCAAGATCCTTCATTTTGGTTTGTGAGACAATATCCTGCTTGGCCTTGGAGAAATGCAAAGCCAGAACTGATGGCTAGACCCTGAAGCAATTTCAAACCAGAAAGATATCATACATTTTTAATAGTGAAGGTGATTAATTCTTTTGCCAAAATACAAGTTGTCCTTCAGTAAGACATAAATTAATGGGCTCAGTAGACAGATAACTAGATGACGTTTTAAAGTGTGTGATATACTAGAGGTGAGATGAGTTGATCAATCTGTGTTTTCTCAGAAATGTAAAACTAGGTATTGAGGTACAACATCCGAGAAAATTTTGTACTTTTTTCTTTGGCCTCCTTTCGTCTCTGTCCACAATGTCTTACAAAACATTTTCTCCCACATTTTACAATAATGGATTTATCATTGGATTCTGCTCCCAAGGTAGCACTACAGTTAGATGTGGGTGACATTTATTTTCTATATTCATCCTTCAAGGATACTGCCACATGCCAGACAGGCAACCCTATTTGATGGTCTTGCCAAATAGCCTGCAAATTGCCTGTTACCTCTTGTTGGCTTTCATAATACTGAATCAGAGCTTCTGGAAGGAATGCATTGTTTCTCAGCATGCATCATTTTCTGAGACACTTTGCCAAAAAAGTTTAGAATATAGGTGGGTAGAAACCTGCTGGTGGATCCCTATTACTCCATGATGTTAGACTGGATAGATGGGCCAATGTTAATGGCATGGCCTTCAATGAGGCCAAGTGCCAGGTCCTGCACTTGGGCCACAACAACCCCATGCATCGCTACAGGCTTGGGGAAGTGTGGCTGGAGAGCTGCCTGGTGGAAAAGGACCTGGGGGTGCTGGTCAACGGGCGGCTGAACATGAGCCAGCAGTGTGCCCAGGTGGCCAAGAAGGCCAATGGCATCCTGGCTTGCATAAAGAATAGTGTGACGAGCAGAAGCAGGGAGGTGATTGTCCCCCTGTACTCAGCACTGGTGAGGCCACACCTTGAGTCTTGTGTCCAGTTCTGGGCACCTCAGCACAAGAGAGATATCGAGGTGCTGGAGCGAGTACGGAGGAGGGCAACGAAACTGGTGAGAGGCCTGGAGAATAAGTCTTATGAGGATCGATTGAGGGAGTTGGGATTGTTTAGTTTGAGGAAGAGGAGGCTGAGGGGAGACCTCATCACTCTCTACAACTGCTTGAAAGGGCATTGTAGAGAGGTTGGTGCTGGTCTCTTCTCAAGGGCAATCAGCAACAGAACAAGAGGGAATGTCTGCAAGCTGCAGCAGGGTACGTTTAGACTTGATATTAGGAAAAAGTTTTTCACAGAGAGAGTGGTCAGTCAGTGGAATGGGCTGCCCAGGGAGGTGGTGGAGTCACCCTCCCTGACTGTATTTAAGAGTAGATTAGGTGTAGTGTTGAGGGATCTGGTGTAGGGGAGAACTTGTAGAGTAGGGCTGATGGTTGGACTTGATGATCCCAGGGGTCTCTTCCAACCTAAATGATTCTGTGATTCTATGTTTCATTAGTTATGCAAGGATGACTGTGATCCTTGTGCCTTGCAATGTTCAACTCTTGCATTATTTTCAAATCTAAGTGATCCAGAATTGATCACAGAGGTGATTTCCCTGAAAAAGGAAGGGAAATAATGGAGCTACACATCAGAGCACTGTGCTTGGTTTCTTTTTTCTAGGTGAGGAAAATAGCAACTAGAAAAAGGTCTCCGTAGCTCATTTATTGATAAAAAATGTCAGAGGCATAATGGCCATCAGAACATGGGACTATCTACCTCCTGCTCTCAGACTCAAATTGGGAAGATCATAAGAACAGCACTAAGAGACAGAACTGAGAAACAGCACTTGAAAATAAGTAGTTCTTGAGATATTCTGTTGCTGACTTTTCTGGAAGATCTATTTTAAGGCTTTGAAGATGTCGCCTTCTTTGCTTTGCAGTTTTGAAAGAGATGTAGAGAGCTATTTGATTTATAGTTGGCCTTAATGAAGACTAATCATGTTTTCCCACAAAACCCAAGAAAGTAGAGAAAGCCTGTGAGGTTTGCTTTCCGGAGTAAAGTCTTCCATCAAGATGGCAAAATTTGAGTTTGCACTACTAGACAGATTTTCATTTAATGTCTCTTCAAAAGATGAGAGCCATCTTCATGAAGAGCTCTTTCTTCTGTAATGGCTTTGTGCCTTTTTTTCTCAGTTCTCCATATGTAGGAAAGAGCTTTCACATCTACATTTTTCCAGATACCTGTCTGAAAATGGCAAAGGCTGAAAAGGGGACCACTGTTCCCAGTTTCTGATGGAGTCTGTCCTTCCACACACATGACTCCAGACCAATGAATGTGTGTGTGAGATATCAGTGAGCTGCATATTTCTATGATTCTATGATTCTATATTTCGTTTGCTGGGACTTAACTCTGTGTTTCCACAGGGTCCCTTTCTGCGCAGATCTGAGTATGCAGTCTGGTTCTGAATCTCTAGCTAGTCAGAATACGATTCTTCAAATTAATTGATCTCATTTCCTGCCAGGCTTCTGTGCTTATTAGCCAATGTGATGCCAGCTGTAGTTCCTTAAGTACATCAGAAACAAAGGGCTATTATTTCTGGCTAAATTCCAGTACGTTCATTACCTTCTGCTCCTTTTAAAATTCCCTCTACAATTATGCTGGATAAGATTATTTGTCTTTATTTTTTTTTTTTTCTGTGTTTCTTGTACTGTTTTTTGTATAGCTGTGCTCTGTGTGTCATCTTCCGTGCCAGAAGCAGTTGTACTTCGGTAACAAAGAAAGTAATCTCTCAGAATACAGTAATCCCTGTATTCTGTGGGGAAATATAGTATTTTTAAAATAATTTTGAGTTTTGCCATTGGTGTTAGTCAGGATTATGATCACTTATGTACAATCAGTCTATAAGGACTGCCCCACGTTTTTGACTGCTTAGATGAAAGGTGCTGTATAAGTGTCACTAGATGCAAAAAGGTGATTCTGGAGGTGGATGTGTAAGACATTTAGAAGACTGAGCCTTTTGGATGAAAGTAGCAGCCAGTCTCATAGATGACAAATTAACATCTCTGACTGGTCAGTACAGTGTGTCCCAAGAGATGTCCCTCCCTTGCAACAGATGGGTTTGTTTTCCCTATTAAAAGAGATTTTTAAGTAAAATATCATATAATTCCAGAATTAGATTTTACAAGAATGAGGCACACCGTGAGTAATCATATTGCTTCAGGCATGATGGATGCTGCTTTGTGCGACATTATATTCTTGAGCTTCATGGACTGCGTACAGGCACACAATGTAATCTATAATTGAACTAAATCATGTGAAAGGGTTTGTTACAAGGCTAATATGGTAATGAGTATGAAGTCGGAGTTTGCTGGAAAAAAACCCAGCATAGGAGTATTTTTCTTGAATTTCTGGTGGCTGAAGGATAAAAAAGAGAGGAGAGGAGCCTTCATTAAATGTGTTTTTAAGCTGGGCAATGTTCCCTCACCCCTTCTTTCAGACAATTTTCATGCATCCAGAATGCAGTTTGCAGTTGTGATGCTGGAGGTTGAACCTGCGGAGTGAGTGTTCAGGCGACAGCAGAGGGCAGTGCAGAGCTAAGGCTGGCTCCGCAACCTCAGCCCTGGCAGTAAATTTTCCTTGTTATTAAATAAAATCATAGGGCTAATTTAGCCTCAGAGGAAATTAAACTGCTAATTACATGTATATAAACCACCGAAAATGGGCCTGGTTGTTGCACACGGAAAAAAAATAAATCAAAATCACCCAACTTTGTTTCTTGTATTTTAAATATATAATTATGGTAACGGGCGGGACTTGGAGGAGATTTTGTAAGGGTTTTATGCATGTGCGTGCCTCTGTGTGTGTGTTGTGCCTCCGTGTATGTGTGCATGCATGTGTTTATAAGATTGTGTGTCTGCACGAGAGGGTAATCTAACCATTTCCACAGCCCATCTCCTGCTGAGTAAACAATAGTGCTTTTTTTCTCTTTCATTTATCCAAGCCAATGTCTTTATAAATGCTGGATAATATGCCCTTGGGTAACATAAGGGCAAAGCTCTAATTGAATCAGGTCAAGACTCCACACATTATCTCTGATAGCACTTTTAAAAATGTAGCTTCCTCTGTCAGATCATCTGCCTCTGAATCACTCTATTGGAGGTAATTCTGATGTTAAGAAATTAGCATTGGGGATCTTATAAATATACAGTTGCAAGAATTATTGCTTGGTGATGTCAAGCTTGCGATGATCTGTTAATAATCCTGATAGTTGTTAAAAACCATCTCAGCAAGATCAATGGATGTCTTACGACTTATAAATGTGTTTAAGCTATGAAGAAGGATAAACATCTAGAGTCTTAGATCACTTGAAAGTCTTCAGTACCATGCAATGCCTGCTCCCTCTGCAAGCTTGTTCTTTTAAGATGACTGAAACCTGAGCATGAACCACAGTCCAAAGGACCAAGACAGATAATATTTTTATTGCATACCACAGATTTAGCAGCCTGCATGGCTAAAAGGTTAGACATTAAAACACAGTTGTGTGCTCACGCTTGCATCGGCATTGTGAAGCTTTGTTGTTTGGCACCTGCTTCCAAACAAAATAATTGGGGCTATCTTGCCCTTACATAGGCAGAGGGCTTCTGACATTGAAGTTCTCATTTTGCTGTATGCCCCCATTAATGCTTCTGAGAGTTTCATGCCTGAAAAGATCTGCAGTTTATCTACAGGCAGAGCTGAAGAGTCATACTAAAAAGGTTTAAAAGCATGGAAATACATAGTAACCAAGGCATTCCTTGGACATTCCCCCTGTGCAGTGCAGTAGCGCTAAAAACAAGAGACGAATCCCATCAGAACCAAGATTGTCAGGGTTATTTCTTAGGTTAAAAGATTAACATTTAACACTCTTTTGCTCTCAGGATGAGAAATTTTGTAATCTGAGAACAGAAAAATTTGACGTGTGCCCAAACTGAATTCTGGAGGTATATCTCTCACTTATATATATTTTTCAGTTTATTCTTCTAAGTCTTTTAAAGGTTTTTTGAAAAGATAATAATGATCCATTTTACTTATCCATCAAGAGCTTTGAACTGAAAGCTTTTTCCTGAGTATATAGTTAGAGCATTAAGGGCAGTATGGGTAGACCAGCCAATCAGAGTAATGAGTCTCCACTGCTTGAGAAAGTGAGATTAATCTAAATCAAATACTTTCCACTATGGCAATTNGTTGGAACTTCCTAGGCTAAATGTGGGGATGGGTCTCTTCACAAAAAGGTCCATAGGTGCATCCAACCTATGGAGCAGCAGGTATTGTATATGAAGAAGAAGAAAGTGCTGCCTTGAAACTTGGGGTACTTGAGCTGCAGCTCCTTCTGTTCTTGCTGGAGGGGCAATTTCTATCTCTCTATTTAAAGCCTTTGCAGTAACAAAATACATGCTTTGGCATTGTTTTCACAACTGTAGTGTTTTATGAGCTCTGTGCACCAGTCTCAGTAGTTGCACAACAGTAACAGCAGAGCTATACTGATTTACATCATCTGAGAATCTGTCATTTTCCTCTCTAAAGTCCCTCTGATCATTGTTAAATGAAGATTCATATAGAAAACCAGTATTATTAACACACTGAAAAGTCTTTGCAAATCTGAACATTGCAAATGAGGGAACAGGAAGGACGAAAGGTTAGGAAATATATTCAGAACCATGCAAGTGAGAAAAATTAAGTGCATACCTTTGATCTTATGATTTTCCTCTTCCAGAAATAGTCAGCCAGGATGCCTGCCNAATACTTTCCACTATGGCAATTTTAACTAATTCCCTCATGAAAGTACAAGAGATATGTGAAACCCCTACAGTCAGCATAAACCTCCTGGTAGGGCTAGACAGGTAATACCTTTTAAGCTTGTTAATGTCTTATCCTGCTGGTTTCTACAACTGACTCAAAGAATAGCTGAGTACTTCTCAACCTGTCATTACGGAGGAAAGCAACTTCCAGTGTGGAGATGGAAGGGGCAATGCTGTGTTTTATCTATCCTGGATTGATAATATTGATATGGCTACTGCTGTCTGGACTGATGTAATTAATGCCCTTATTATAATTTTTCCCAATGCTTTTGTNGAGAATCTGTCATTTTCCTCTCTAAAGTCCCTCTGATCATTGTTAAATGAAGATTCATATAGAAAACCAGTATTATTAACACACTGAAAAGTCTTTGCAAATCTGAACATTGCAAATGAGGGAACAGGAAGGACGAAAGGTTAGGAAATATATTCAGAACCATGCAAGTGAGAAAAATTAAGTGCATACCTTTGATCTTATGATTTTCCTCTTCCAGAAATAGTCAGCCAGGATGCCTGCCCAGAAGAAAAGCAGCATAGGGCATCTAATAAACACAAAAGGTGCCACTTTCTCTTAGAAATAGCACCCATTTCCCTTCTCATTTTTTGGCTGCTTCCTCGGTTTGCCTCGAGTCCTGCCACAGCAGAACAACAGAACAACTCCCTGGTGATTGCAGATCTTCTGATGCCACCAGGTCCCTCTAATAATAAAAGCTTCTGGGTTAATATATATAAAGCCATAAATGCTTGCTTACATTTTATTTTTTATTGCTTCTAGTTTCAAAGGGGGAAAAGTTCTTACCAAGAACTGAAATATTTGCTCCTATTAGCAATGGATGATTTTATCCCCAGGTTCTCTCGTTATGGTTTTTTGATTTCAGAGGTAACTGGAGTAGAGCATTACAGCATTGTTGTTGTTTTTCTTACTGCTTTTGTTAGAGACAATGTCTCATGCTCCAAAAGAAACTCTGTTACAGACACTTTAATAATAATAGTACAGAACTTTGCTAAAAGAAAAGGTATTATTAAGTACCTAGCAATTTAGCAAAGTAAACTCTCAACTAGTGGATATTGTATCAGTGTTCTTGCAGAAGAGAGGATTTAGCCATCAAATTGTGAGATTTTTTGTCTCTATCAGCCAGCCTGACTCTTGCAAATAAGTGAAATAAATGGCTCTTTTACTCTTGAAGGCTTGAAGGCCATGACTAGACAGTACATACAGTGGGAACAATTTTACAACTAACCTGTATATATATACGTGTACATTCCAACTCTATTAAGAATTCATACTTATCTCCTTCCTTACTGAGTGAAATTATTTGTAAATTCACTGCGAACATATAAGTGCTATTTAAACACAACATGTACACCATCAGTTTCTCCCTTCACCTTACAATGCTTCCAGATGTAGTCTGCTTAAAATGAAGCCATGTTACAGTTTTGAAACACGTTTAAAACAGGAATTAAAAGCTATAAACAAGCTGGTATACTTCAACAACAAAAAATCTGAAGTTTACAGGAAAATAAGGGTATAAATGACTTGGTATTAGAACTCTTCAGAATGGAAATTCTCTATTGTTTACTTGGGTAGCCTGTATTTTTGCACAACAAAACCCTTAGTTTCTATAAGTACTTTGGGATCTGGTCTCAGAGGCCATCCAAAATGGACCAAATCCTTCTGCCTAACCTTTTGGTCACTGTGTTATGAAATAGCTTGGATAACAATCAGTAACAAATTCTTCCTTCCAGCACCCTTGTGCACTGACAAACAGTTTACTGCCATGGTTTTGCCTAGGGAGAGCTGACTCAGGTGGAGCTGCCATCTTCACTCCATACACTTCACTACGTCATGGTATCAGCTGCCTTCATTCCTCTTGTGCTAGCTGAAGTGAGACATAGGAGACATAACACCTCATAAAAGGCCCATTCAGTAAAAGACTGAAATATGTTCTTCCAAACTATGGGCAAATCATCACACTGGAGAGAGGAACTAGGACAAATTCATGTGTATTTCATTTCACATAAGAAACACAGAAAGAAAAATTAGGTGAATTCAAGTGGAAAAAAAAGATAATTTAATGTAAGAAGATATCTCCTTTGAGAGGTCAGGCAATATTTCAGTGTAAGAGAAACAAAGGTCTTAAAATTATACTTTATTATGTCTTTTTATATAGGCACTGCTCATTTGTGGTGTTAGACTTGAAGTAACTTTGCTAATGGAGAAAGCAAACTGAGGGAAATACCTCCTTGTAGATGCTACAGAAACCAAGGTATATAAGGTCTTTTGCCAAGAAAATAATTTCCATTTTTAATCACAGAATTCAGGATGAGTCAGAGCAAATGTAGATGGTATAAAGGGCTATTGCAAAGACTAGTTTAATAGAAATATGTAAAAATAAATGTAACATATCTCGTGAAAAGCCTACACTTAAGGAGAATAAAGATCTCCTGATATAACTGAGATGTATATATATATATATATATATCTCAGATGTATTTTCTGCCAAAAGGAGATTTGAAAAGAAAGTTGTGTTGCTTGAACAATATTCTTATAATCAGAATATTTTTAAAAAAATCTAAAATATTACATCTTCCTATGTACCAGTGACAATTATCAACACACCCTATTTGTAACATAGCATATAGAGGGAACATCACTTTCCTACTGAGTCCTCCAAATTATTCATGCTTCAGACAGTGTAGAAAACCTTCTCTTGGGACCTGTGTCAACGGATTACCCAAACTGGATAAACTGTATTAAAATTGTGAAGATTTTAACACTAAGACAATAGAAACAG
The DNA here is from genome assembly GCA_013400555.1 of Jacana jacana. Classification (NCBI taxonomy): domain Eukaryota; kingdom Metazoa; phylum Chordata; class Aves; order Charadriiformes; family Jacanidae; genus Jacana; species Jacana jacana. The sequence continues at coordinate 14,053 of VZTM01011511.1, forward strand.
TTTGAGAAATTCAAGTCAATTAGAATAAATACAGGTCTTTGGTAAAATATAGATCTACTTCTTGCATCTGTCTATAAACTACTTCCTAGTTGGGATTATGTCTTTGCTAGTTGGAAAACTCAGGANAAGAAATTTTTCTCTTTTTTTTTTTTTTTTTTGCATTTGTTTTCAAACTCCTAAACTTGCTTTGTGTCTATGATTTTTCTGAAGTTTTATTACATCCAAGATGACAAGAGTACTGCTGACTTGAAATTTTATCCCTTCTTAGGCTCCCAATGTGAAACCTCCACCTTGTGTCTGTACTAGGTTAGACCGTTCCTAGAGACTGTTCCTGGCTGATGAACTCGGGGCACACATGTGGATACTGACTCTGGATTGTATATTTCCAAGTATACCTTCTCTCCTGAGGTTAGGTGGCTGTTAGATTCTGTTTCCTCTCTGCTAAAACAGGATAAAAGCTCACGTTTGCATGATGGTTACTTTGATTGCTTCAGTTTTTAAAATTCACCCAAAGACCAAAAATGATACTCGAATATGTTTTAAACTAGGTTTGGTCTATATAAGAATGGGAAAGATCACATCGTCTTCTGAATCCTTACCAAGTATTCACAGACACAACCATGTATACCCCAACAGTAATGTAGCAGCCATGGCTTTTCTTTCAAGGGATGACAAAACCAGCTGCCTTGGCCGGCACTCAGTGTAGGACAAAGAGGACAGCTGTCTCCTGTGCCTGCCCCTGCTCAAGTCTTGCCTGGAGGACACAGCTCCCCTATTTCCTGAATATTTGACTGCAGAATCAGTTCCTGTTCTCCAGTCACCCTTAAAGCACTGACCCCAGGCAGCAGACATGTATTCTATGGTGTGAAAATAAACTCTGGTATTCAAGCATAAAAATATTTTTCTTTCATCAAGTGCAAGCAAACCTTCTCAGACTCAACAAAGAGTGGTTGGTGGCAACGGGTAAACTACCCAATGACCAAAAGTACTAGACCACTAGACTAGCTTATTAAAACAACAGAAGAGAGGATAGAATACTTACATTTAGTCCAAAGTTCATTACTCGTAACTTAGTCATGGTGAATCCAAACTAATGAAGATGAAAAGTAAGTTTTGCATGTCTGGTTTCCTGAAAAAAAAAGGATAAAAAAAGACCACTACCCCAACTATAGACCTTAGTTATCATTCCTAATACTGACATTGCTACTGCATTTTACATCCTTTGAGGTCCTTTCTCTGCGTATTCTGATCTACTCCTCGCCAAGTCAACTGTCTCATGTTGCCCATTGCTGAGGTGGAGAGGTTTTATCATCTCTAAATTGTCTCCAGACTAAGAAACTATAGACTAGCTTTGTTGTGCACATGCTGTGACTGAGAGCGCTGCAGATACTATTTGTTTTGAAATTTATTAAAGGCCATGTGTAACATAAACCTGTGAGTGTACACACCATGGCAAGTATTCTGATAGGTAATGTAGGCTATAAAGATTAGGGGATCCATGGAGTGTTTATGGTGTAATTTCAGTGCTCTTAGGATGTTGCAGGTGGACCTCTAAGGTTAATGAAGTGTAATCAAGAGTGGATGTTGTTACTGGGAGACTGTAGCATACAGCATAACCACAGAAGTGGTAGAGATGAGTGACAAAACAGTTCAATAGGGACATAACTTCACTTTTAGTTTATTGTAATGAAAAAATGAAGTGGAAAAGGTCACTTTGGTATAAGTTTAACTTCTGAAACCATGGCAGTAAAGTTGTTTTTATTTCTGTCATACACTTCAGATTAAAATTCCTGAATCACAGACTGATGAAAAATAGTATGAAGACAAATTACTGACTGCAATGATTGTGCTGTACCTGAGCAGATGGAGAGAAATAAAATACATAAATTAAAAAAGGAGTGCAAGATATTTTTTATTTATTTATTTGTATTTCAAAAAAACCCAGAATAAACATATATTCCTCAGGAACTTACCTGAGTTGTGAACTGATTGATTTAACAGAGGAGATGAGAAAAGTGGATGTTTCTTTGTAGTTTTTAGTATGAAGTTCTGTGATCCAGAGTTGTGGAGGGTTGTTAATAACTTGAAGAAGTTCTACCCTTTTGTTTTCTCAACAGAAGAGAAAAAAGACCTAGGAAGTAGACAAGTGGTGCTACTTGGAGAAGGCTGGATGAATGTGAGATCAAGAAGGTGAACTTTCATTCTATATATTAGGGAAACAATTGTCCATCATTTGTTCAGAGAATATAAATTCTTGTCTTTTTTTCAGCAAAATGCCCTCTTTTTTGTGAAAAAGCATGTAATAATTCTTAGTGTTCACAGGAGGAATTGTGTAGGTTATAGTTTGTGTCCTTTTACAATAACCTAGAAAAATTCTATTTTTTAATAATATTTTCCTTTTTATTTTCTGTGACAAGACCTCTCTTCAACTGTGGCTTTTCCAATGTCCCTATTTTTTATCTGTCTGCATTGTTTTCTATTGTAGAAAAACGGCCTTTTTTTCTGTAGTTCTTAAATTATGGAAAATTTGTCGCTAATTTTTTATTGCCAGAACTGTGGTCTAGAGAAATGAATCACTTTTGCTAAGGCTGTATGAGAATCCTTTGCCAAAACCAGAAACAAGAATGACAGCTCTTGAGCCTCAGTTCAGCATCTCAAACACAATACAATCGTTCCTGCCTCATATAACATCTGTTAAAGAGCTGTAATTAATTGCTGTAGTAGTTCCCAGTTTACTAAAAGCAATAAATAAATAAACAAAATGCATATTACCTGAATGACTGAAATCCCAACTTCCAATCTTAAGTGGGTAAATATGACGCACATCACCTTGTCTGTGTAGTTTTATCACGCATGATAGATTTGATAATAGGTGGGTTTCATTTTAATATCAGTGACAATGGAGAGAGAGGGGAATAAGAGAGTGGTACAGTATATCAGGTATTTAACAAAGACAGCCTGAAAATCAATAATAATCCTTCACTGGTGGCTGAAATTTTCAGACAACTTAAGCAGACGAATGGCCCATAATGTCACTCAGTAGTATTAGTCTATTCATAGGCTCACTCTTCCAGTAAATGAGAACTGTTGTTGATTAAAAATCCATTCTAGGGATGCTCACCAACATATTAAGTAGATCTCATCTTCCCAGTGGCGTGAAAGTATTTATCTTTTGCTTTTCTTCAGCCTTTATTCTGTACTATCTTTCTAATCTCCAGGGGTTACCTAGTAAGAAAATCTGTATGCCATGTCCCACTATTTCTATGTGGCCATATGATGACAACCCCCATGCCAAATCTTCCTTCTGTCATAAGGAAGCAGCATTTTAAAACACCATTTAA
>VZTM01011514.1:1072-22895 GCA_013400555.1 Jacana jacana
TGTGTGTGGGATCAGACCGTAGAACTCCAGAGTTGAAGTGTCTGACAGTTGTAAGCTATTTTGTGTACGACTGGGATGTATACTTGCCCATCTCAAAATTCTACAAAATAGTTCAAAGCAAGCAAATCTTAATTCACTTGTCACTTCCCATAAAATAAGCCAAGCTGATGCATCACAGGAGAAGGAAAGAAATATATTTTACTGTAATTGAGCTTCCTTTCAATAGCAGTCATTGGGAAGTTGATATAGCTTTGTGAGCATTAGAGTATAATGCTACCCATTGGGTGTCAGCCGCAGACAATTAGTAAGGAAAAGCAATCACCAGAAGGCAAAAAAGAAAAGGGATTAAAAGGAATTAAATGAGGCAAAAGAAATCCAATAATTTCCATTTGTAAGGAAAGGATATAATAAGGCAGTGATGCACTGCAGATTTATCTCTGGAGTAAAATCAGTCTTTATAAACATACAATGCCTTCCTTTACCATCCTGCGGTATCCTTCACTCAGCGGATCTCAGTCACACAATTCAGGGGTAAACTTGTGACATCAGGCTGTAGAAAGAGTGGCATTCACATTGATACTAAGCAGAGGTAATTTATCTTCATTCAACTGGTTAGTGGCCCTTAAGAATTTTCTATTAGTGACAAATCCTGTGTATAAAAAGATGAAATTGCGCATACAGTAATGGCCAACCAGTTATCTCATTCCAAAGACAACAGCAGCTACTGACTGTATCATGGGAAAGCATCAGCACTTCCTACAGGCAGCCAGTTAAAAAAATAAACCCAAATCCACAAAACGATAGATAAATAAACCCAGCATTAATGTAATTCAACAACTGTTCACTTTTCCTTGATCAGTCAAGCAAAAAGGCTTCTGCCCTGGAGATTTAAATGTACCTCGGGGTGTTTGAGTATTCNGTTTTGTTTTTTCTTAGGGGATGGAATAAATTAGTGAAAATGCCTGGAAATCTGATTCAAGCAGCAGCATTGGCATTTGATTCAAATACATAATGGGGACTAGATGTTTGGTTGTTGGGGACGATTTTTTACATTTCCACAGGACATGTTGCTAAATAGCCTGGGCATGAGAACAAAGCAGCTGCAAAATAAATGAGGCAGAGATGAAGCTAAAACCTGGCCTTGTTGGGAAAGAAGTGCAAAGAGATCTTGCCAAGACCAGCCACAAAGAAAGAAGGGCTGGCAACCTGGAAAAGGAGACTTGGAAAGAATAATTTGTCAGGGATACAATGAAGAGGCAAAGATTATTATAGGCAGACACGGAAATCTGGGGAAAGGAGACACAGAAGCAAATGTACTGTAACAGAACCTAGTTCAGCATGTCCAACCAAATGTGGAAGGTGGTGAAAAGAAGAGAGGCTAGAGAGAGCTTTCAAATGCTTTAACACCTGCAAAAGTGGAAGTTGAATTGCTAAAAATCATACGAATCATAAATGTCACGCTTGTAATACACAGGTTATCTGTAAAAAGGATATTTAAAGACCCCAACAATAATTAGTCACCCGTGCAGATAATGGGGATTAATAACAGAAAAGGAAGTTTGCTCCAGAGCTCCCTGCAGAGTTTTTTTCCCACTGACAGCCCAGGACTGTCTGTAGTTAACACTAACTGCTAGCTCCCTCTAGTATGCAGCACTGGAGAAAACTCTGATAATAGAAGTTTAATTGCCTCTTTCTTTAAGCCATAGTTTACAAAGAGATTTTTGAAAGCTCAGTGTTGAACTAAATAAGGAATCTGAAATCAGTTTTTTAGGTTTCAAGTTGGAAAAGAACACCCAAAAGAGATCATTTTAAGAGTAAAGAATAATTACAGCTTTTGGTTTAGTATGCACAGTGTGATGCCATATACAGTGTGAAAAAAATTCTGACACTATACGCATCATAAAATCATCAGGGCATATAAAAATGTCCCAGTAACCAGCAGCCAGGGAACCACAGAAATCCGAAACTATGGCAACTCATTGTAGGGAGAAGCATCCGTTGGAGAGAGTGAGAGATTAAAAACAATAGCCCCTAAATCTCTGTATCAGCTTGGGCCCTCATTTTCTCAGCAGCTTAAACCTTTTCAGCTTCCCAAGTAGAATTCTTTTTCTGCAGCTTCCAGAACAGCTGTCTATGGAGTTATTTTGAGGATAACTTAGTGGTTTTCAACAATACAGTTGCCTGGGAGGGCAACTTTGCCAGTGTGCTCTTCTAGGCACTAATTTGTAAAAGGAAGAGACAAAGCATAATTTGCTGGAAGCATAAAGAATGCACAGAAAGAAATGGGAAAATATCAGCTTCTCCCCTGTCAGGATGCTTCCAGCCCTTGCTGTTTCAGCAGGATTACGGTTTCCAGTCTGTGGGGCCAGTTTGCACCACTGAAACTGGCTTTGTCACATCAGAGAGAGAGTGCAGCTGCACTAGCACAACAAATAGGGGTCAGCAGAGGAGTGGGATGTGGTCTGGAAATTTAAAACCAGTCAGAAACTTTACATGGCTGATTGTTGTGGGCTTCCTTTCTCCTCTGAATGCATTTCAGCTGCCCGGGTTCTAGTTTAATCCAGGTCCTGGAAGGAATTGTAACTAGGTGGGTTTCTTTGTTTTACAAGAATATAAAGAATATAAAGATTTTGGTTCCATGTCTCTCTAAAGGGCACATGAGTAGATGCTATAGACTCAGCTACAGGCATTGTCTGTAGATCTGGATATGTGAGTACAGACCTAAGTGAGAGGCAGCAATGCTGAGTTCATCCAGCAGACCAACCTCCTTTTCTGGGTCAGTAAGAACACTGTCTTTTTATTTTTCTTTTAATCATGTTTTTCCAGTTGACGCTTCTCTTTCATGACATATTCTCTTCAAATCGTTCATCTTCTTTCTATAGCAGTTTTCTGTACTTAGTGAATGCAAACTCCAGCTTTGTTCAGAGGGTAATTACAGACACTTCATGTTGCAGGAGTGAAAGCCCCACATGAGCACTGAGATGCCTTGCACAAGCACTACCTCCCTTTGCATGTACCACTTCACAGTAGGTGGCTAAACAGTATTTCCATGGCCTGAAAATAAAGACGTAGATGAATGTCTGATCATATTTTTGGAAGGTATGGTCTTTGACCTAAACCGTAAAAATATTTTAGTGTTCCTTTTTATATGTGGGTAAGTTTCGGTAGTGACTGATGTTTCTGTATCTGTCCAGAAAAGTACATCCTAACCTTATTGAAGCCCCTGATCCATGATGGCCCTCAGATCGTATTTAAACATCCCAGTGCCGCAGCAACAATATACTCAAGCGCAGAAAAAAACCCATAGAAGCTCTGCATAGAGTACTTGGATGACGTGTTCCTTTGTTTGAAACCCCTCTTAAAATTCTGGAGATGAAGAAGCTCTGTCTACATATCATCCTAAGCAAGGAGAATTGCCAAAAAAAATCTGATGGTATGGCTTATTTATCTTCTTGTTTGAAACACTAGGGGAATTTATGTATGGCTGAGAAAGGTGCTTTCATAATCTATAGCACTTAGCTGTCAGATTTTCAGATCTGTTGAAATATTCCATCTACTTTCCCGATAAGTTAGGGGAACATTAATGGAGTTTTGCTAATTTTTAAGTATGACAGTTACATGAACTGTTTTGTCTATAAATTTTAAATATATGGATTTAGAGTAATTTATGCTCTTCTAAAGAGCTTGTATCTAGCAGTTTCACTGTGCTTGTGTCGTAGTATAAAATCCAGTACCCTGGGTACTGTTTTGACGTGTATAAATGTCATTCCTGATCGATATGCTTCCTGCCATGGTCATCTCTGTGTTGCTTTCCAGTGGGGAACGGAGAGGGAGGGCAAGGAGCTGACGGATCCTCTCGCAGAGGTCAGACTCAGAAGTGCAAGCCTGAAGGGAAGGAAAGCATGCCCTGCTACAAAACGGTGATGTATTTCAGGAGGTGCTTTCAAAACCCACTGCAATTACTGGGGGTGTTGGGCAGCATGTAACAGAAATTACTGTGCTGAGGGCTCACTGGAGGCAGGTAATCAAGGCTCAGACAGTATCACCTAAGGGTGAAATGAACCATAAAAGAGTGAATATCACTGAACTCAAAAGACATGTTATAAGCTTACTGAGAAAGGTGGGCAACCAGGTGAAAAGGCATAAATCCAAGTGATGAATGTATTTGTATTTGGAGGGAAGCAAGCAGAAGACTGGCAGAAAGACAGTCATGACTGTATTGGATCAGAGCGAGCATCCACGTTGTATGATCCATATTCATTGGCAGTCTGCACACAGCGATAGCTAGGCACGCTCAGTGACAGATTTCTGATGTTATGCTGGAGTATTCTTCTGGGCAGAACTCAGTGGAATATACGCTTCAAGAGTCCCACCTCTGCTTTCTTTAAAAAGTGAGCTGCTCTGATAATTGTATTCAAAGACAAATGTGTTGAATGAAGTGGCATCATTCGACAATGCAGGGTTAATTCCCACCTATATACAAGTATGTGAGAAGCCAAAGGCTCATTAAACTTTAATAGATTAGAGAAAGTAGGAAAAAATAACACGTACTCTGTTGTGGCTTTACTTTTATTTTTAGATTATCTCCTTGAATATATAAAACACTCTACTTTGAATTAATGACAGTTCTGTGAATAGGATTTTTGGGACTTGGTTATGAAAATAATTGCTTTACTCTGAAGAAAGAGAGCAGCTTCCAAGGTATCTTGTTTTCCTTGACACATACTCCAGGCAGTGGTGTGAGACCATCTTATTATTTAATATAGGTTAAAGGGGACCTCTTTGACCTTCTTTTTCTGGCTGACGTGCCTGTAAGAAGCCCTTCTTACTATTCTCTTCATCCCTTGGCCAGTTCAGCTTCAGCTGCACCTCGGCCTTCCTGATCCTGTTGCTACACAACCAGGCAGCATCCCTATCCTTCTCCCAGGATAAAGGGTCAAACTAAGGCCTCTGTAGTTTAGAAAGAGCTGCACAGGCAGTGGAAGCAGGGACAAGCATCCTGGGTGGCGAAACAGTGGAACAGGTTGCACAGAGAGGTGGAAGATGCCCCATCCCTGGGAACATTCAAGGTCAAGTTAGACAGGGCTCTGAGCAGCCTGATCCAATTGAAGATGTCCCTGTTCATTGCGATGGAGGTTGGACTAGATGACCTTTAATGGTCCCTTCCAACCCAAACTGTTCTATGATTCTGTGATAAAACCAAACTCCTGGTGTTAACAACTTTCAGTCCTCCCCTTCAATTGCTGCTGTACTGCCCTCAAGCAGGAAAACTCTGTAGTCTGTTACTAAGCCTGCCTTACCAAGGAAAGTAATGCTTTTATTTTTAGACTGTCAAAAATTGGCGGCTTTGTGCAGGGTGTCTAATGAAGGTGGAGTACAATCCCCGATCACCTCTACTCAGAGGTGTTTAGATAGAGTTTAACCAGCAATAATTCAAAGACCTGCTGATATAATTAGAAAAGTGCTGGCTGAGCGTAGGTGTGTGCTGCAGTTCTCAAAGATATCTAGAGCTCTCATAATCTCAGCCTACTTGGACGAAGAAAAAACCTCTTGATGGAAAGTATATTCACAAAATGTACAAGATGGGAGGTCTCAAGAAACTGGGTACTTTTTCACCTAAGCCTTCTACAAATCTTGTCTCTTTTGGAACACGCAGATTAAAAGAAGTCTTATTACAAGTACCTGCCATGCATAATTCTCAGTGATGGAATAGACTGGCTTCTTGGAAGTCAAAATACATTCCTCAGAAATCCCAGATTGAAATACTGCAACAATCTTCGAGATCACTTTTTTCTCCGTATCAAAATAAGTAATAGTATTGAATCAGGTAAAAATGAAAGCTTTCCAAGACACCGCAAGCTTAGGAAATCCTTTCTTTAAGCCTTTTTAAACCCCACTGCATATCTTGCATTGATTTTCCCACATATATTCATATTCAGTTTTCATTTCCTTCTGCTTTTTCACTAAAGTCAGCAAATCCCTTAATTACCGTGCTGCTTATAACTGTCCACAACTGTCTGTCTTGATTTGAATGAGGCTGCAGTTTTACTGCAAGGAGGGAAATGTAAGAAACACAATGGAGTGGCAAAGAACGGGTTTGGCTGTGCAGTGCCACCTTTTAAGTTGAACATGTCACTTAGGTGTGGATGAATAAGAAAACTTTAAGAGTAGCTGATGTTGCAAATTGTGCTGTGCATGCTGTCTGTACTGGCAAGCTGCTTCTGTGAACGAAAATGCCAGGAAAAAATGCCTTGCTCTTAGCCTCTTGAATCTGGGGTTCTGCATTAAATGCCTTTTTCATGCTGTCTTCTGAGTGTCACCATGACACACCAAACCACAGCTTCCCTAACGGAAATCAGAGAAAGAGAGGAGCCACTAGCTGTGGTTTTAGTTTTGGGGCACTCCGGTTGAGATTTGAACTAAGGTAAAAGGAGATATATTTCATTAATAGTTCATTATCAGTTTTGTGAACCAACACGTTTCTTGGGAGGGTAGTTCTTAAACTGTTCCTTTATACCAAGTGGGAAAGGAAAGGAGAAGAATCAGGTTTGCTAATACACGTGGCAGGGAGCCCCAGATGAGAGTTCCTGAGCCCAGAGGCAAAGGATCCCCTAAATACCTTCTCCCATTTAAGTAAGCAAAAGTTTTATCAGTGGTTGCAAGGTATTTAAAGACAGAGATTTCATTAAGTTCAATAGGAATTTGACTTTTATATAGATCACTGCAGGTTTTAGCCCTCAGACACTTGGGGTCACAGTGGCAGGTTTGAGTGGCTAGAATCAGCAATTACAATGGCCAGCTCTTTACTGGTGGCTGAGGCACTCACTCCTTCATACCCACTGGTATACTTTGTATATTTTAAATCCTGAATTGTGTCCCAGAAATGACTGAGATATATACAGGAATGCTAGCAGTTGCCAGGGAGCCAAAACTGCAATGTTATTTACGTTCACACAAGATAACAAACCATCTCTGCTATCGATTACAGTGGGGGAGGTGTGTGTTATGGAGCACTTTGGGGTTCTGTCCAAGGAAGGGCAAAGACCAGCCAGCAGGTAACTCTGCCAGGAAAATCCCAGATAGTTCCCAATGGCACATAAAACTTCTGTTCCATTTTTCCTGGTTTTCTTACTGTTCATAATTCGGCAGGCTCTGGCGTGCCCGCTTGCACTATAGGCCAACCTGCAAGGAAGTCTGAGTGTTGAGAGAAAGCCGCTTTTCAGCCGTAGTTGTCCACTAAAATTAATGGTGAAGTAGAGTTTATTAGCGTGGTACAAATAATATATATTCATCTAAATCTTTTTAAGTGCACACTCATAATGCAGCCGTACACATAATACAGATTTTTTACAACAAAGTTAACATAAAAATTGTATCACATGTCCCTGAACAGCAGCTGGGTCATTATGGAATAGCTTTTGAAATGGAAAAGGTCGGAGAAATAGCCAGCTGCTTCCTCATCCTGCCTGTGCTTTCACCCCAGGCTAAATTATTATTTCACTAATTAATAATCTGCATGCAGATTAAAATGATTACTCTACAATATATATTGCATGACAATAAAACAGTGACAGCAAATTGTGCTTCAGTGTTCATAACAGCTTAACTCTCTAAACAGAAGATGTTTTCTAACACTCAATTCATGTCCTTCTGCTGATGATTAAACCCTCGCTGATTTTGTTTTTATTAGTCCTCAGTCATTATTGTTCTTTTATCGCTATGGGGTCTTTAGAATTAGCCACAGCGGCTCAGAAGCATGGCTGCTGCTGCATTCCCTTACTAAATCAGGTTACCTCTCTAGTTGTCAGGGACTAAAATCAAACCCCTTTGTTACAAAGTTCTACAGCCCTTTAAATATTGATTATGACGACTACGTAGAGCTGCTGAAATTTATTTTTGTCTAGACTAGTTCAGAATGGGAAAAACTTCAACAACAGCAGTAACAATGCAGCTGCTGCTTTCTCTGTGGAAAGAACAGCCTGGCTTAGTCTCCTTGTAGCCCTGGTGTCCCAGGGGCTCCTACCTTCCCTCTGGGATCTATGCAAGGTAAAACTGCTACCTGCTAGTGGCCCGAGATGAGCAAGCTGAAACTCTAATTTTTAATGGTTTTGACTTTTGCTTGTTTTGCACTGGACTGCAAAAAATGCCAGTTCTTTAGCAGTCTTGAAAAAGAGTCATTTAGGGAGGTTTTTAAGGGCTCCTTTGTGCCTGCTGGAAGCGTAACTGTCATCGGTGCAGTTTCTTTTCACTATTGTAGGTAAATGATGTCTGACTTGGTACCAGAAAAAGGCAAACTGGGCTAGTAGTTACTGCTCAAGATCATACAGTAAGTCAGTGGCAGAGATGACAAACGAAATATAGTAAAATGCTCGCATTGCATGTGATGAGATTGCTTAATTGTCTAACTAGTCATTGTCTTCTCTGAACGTGACAAGAAATAGATTTTCTGACATTTCTTTCCTTTCCTGGGGCTTAATTATCTCAATAAAACTTGGCTTGCCTGTTCTCACCATTAACTAAGAAGAATACAGGTCAAGCAATGTAACTAAATTTGTCAATTCCATCATTCTGCAGAGCGTGAGTTCATTTATATTTTGGTGTCCATGAGAAAAAAATCTACAATCCATTGAAAGACAAAATCACTATGGTCAGTTAAGGAACTCTCCTCATTTGGCACATCCTTGCTACTTTATCTTACTTCTCAGACACACTGGAATTCTTTGTTTCACTGTATTTCCAAAGCTGTCTGGCATTGTTGAAAAAGTTAGGAAAATGGAAAACATTTATATGAATACCTCCCTTCAACCTGTCTGATGGGAGCCTTTTGAGGAGCACTGCTATGTCAAAGCTCCACCCGCACTCTGGGCTGTGTGCCTTTCCCACCAAAGGATTCACTGAGGGAGTTGCAGAAAGCTGAAGGACTGTGAAGTCATCTACCAAGGAGGTCTAGGGTGTATCGCTAGGGAAGTAGGACAACTGCTGACTTGTGCTCTTTAGGGTTCTAGCCAGGACTGCTCTTCTATTACAGGATTTGTCATATATCCAATTAAAAGTCTCTCTGCAGAGTACTCAGTCATGAATGCAGGAACGTACTTTCCTTTCAAAAATTCCGTTTCTGCTTCAACAACACTTATAATCCAATTTTCACCAACAGAGATGAATCGTGTCCCTCACCAACACGTTTACAGTGGATGGAGAAGAGCAATCACACATATTGATTTCCTTTCCTTCATATCTGTTCATGTGTTTTTTTTCTGAGAGTGCTATAAGTAACTCAGCTTCTGTTTCTCTTTCATGCTGCTAGTTCTAGAATCAGGAAAATAAAAAATATCTTCAGGAGAGTTTGTAGGAAGAAGATGGCTCAAGTAGTCATTGTGTGGTAGGTATTAACAGCTCCTTGTTTGCTCCACGCCAGAGACTGGTAGAAGACAAGGAAAAGCCTCTACTCTTCTCTTTTCCCCCCAGTTCCTTTCCTATAGGTAGTGGCATGGTAATGAAAGAACTTGCTTCCCAGAGCAAGGAAGCATGTGTCCAGAAAGAAGGCAGATCTTTGAGTCTCATCCCCTTCCCTGGGGTTGGGGACAGTGCTGATATTTGCTGCCCTTCAGTCACAAGTAACAAATGAATAAATTAAAGAAGCTTGCTCAGAAGGACAGGCTGTAAGATGCATAGTGACAGGACAAGGGGTAACAGTTTTAAATTGAAAGAGGGGAGAATTTAGTGAGATACCAGAAAGAAATTCTTTCCTGTGAGGGTGGTGAGGCACTAGAAGAGGTTGCCCAGGGAAGTTATGGCTGCCCCAGCCCTGGCGGGGTTCAAGGCCAGGCTGGATGGGGCTTGGAGCAACCTGCTCTGGTGGGAGGTGTCCCTGCCCAGGGCAGGTGGGTTGGAACTGGATGATCTTTAAGGTCCTTTCCAACTCTAACCATTCCATGATTCTATGGGTTCAAAGTTGGAAATCCCGTTATTCCAACTGATTTACATGGTGGATGAATCTGACCTGCTAACTGATACACTGTGATGTTTCTGGAAAAACGACTTTTAGAGAATACAGCCCTTCCAGACAAGATGCAATAGACCTATTACTGTCACAGCTCAAAAATAATAGGTGTCTCCTAAAGAAGTATAGAGTTTGCACATAACTTCATTATTGGTTTTGAATATGTATTTATTCTGGTTTGTGCATCAACAATAAAAAGAAGTTTGTTCAAAGTTGTCAGGAATTCCTTTGTTTAAAAGCAGACATGAATAGGTATCACCTCACGTAATACATACATCTGATGTGTCCTACTTTTACTGTTGGTTTATCTATTCCAAGAGCAGCTTTGGTTTGTGCTAGGAGGGTGCCCATAACTTCTGTTTCTCTCGCACTTCTCTCTGCTTCTGGTGAAGCCAAGGGGACACTCTGTTCTCTAACAAGGAGGAATAAAGTCAAGCCAGGACAAGGTTCCCTGGGATTCAGAGGCAGGAAAGGCTGGGTGCCTACATGTGTGGGAGGGGACGGGCTGCCCGCAGCGCTGGGGAGTTCAGTTGGCCCTGCCTGCATCACTCTGCACCCTGAAACTGCTGAGCTGCTCTGTCCTATGCTGCGTGAAAGACAGGGAACCTTTCCAGCCATGTTGCCTGTACACCTGCTTATTACTGTTTTTTGTGTACTCACCAGTCCAAGCCAGGGCTAAATTGGGCCTCCCTGCACTTTGTCTTAGTTTGCCACGTTGACATGCTCTCAGTTTACAAGTGTCATGACTCTTTTACAAAACACAGAAGATTTACTTCTCTTCTGCTCTTTCTGTGTCAGTATTCGAGGTATATCTCCCTAGGCTCCAATATATAAAACACTGAGAGATGGGGATTTCAAGAGTGCAGTTCAGAGCACTTAAATTAGCTCCTGCCCTGATTTGCCCTCCGAAGGTGCCTGTCTCTTTCTATTGATTACAAAAAGTGCTTACAGAGACCAGTCCTCTGTGCCTAAAATTAGCCTTTGTGAAGACCCTTCTATGTATTTCTTATTGCAACCTATGCTGGAATGGTAGTATACAATAATTTCTTCACTTGATGTGCTTTTCACTTGATGACGTTAAAACCCTACACAAACATGAATTATTTGAGTCTTTCAGTGACCATTTGGTGTAAATAAGGATTATTAAGCCTATATTAGAACATGGCAGAACTCTTTGTTGCTGTCTTAATATATGCAGTGTATCAGAGCAGCGTTAGAAATCCAAGCAACATGATAAACCAGACTTCTGGCAAGTCAGAGTAAAGGAAGTCGTGTCTCCTTGTAGGAAGTAGCAACCAACTTACTAATTAAGAAACTCTTCAATTGAATCATCCCTCTATGTCCTCTAGTTTCTCACTGCTGCAGGTTTTTTTCTGGTAAACAGTTTCATCCAGCCTAGACAAGACTTGAACATTTTTGCTAGACTTTTTTGTGCAGTGCAGGCTGGGGTCACTTCTGCAAATGTTGTGATTCTACTTGTTATGATTCTGCAAAACAAGAACTGCAAAAGCAACTTAGGGCCCAAATGAAAAATAAGAGTAAACTATTAGGCTCTCATTTGTTGTTATTTGAAGGCACTAGACCCTTCTGCTGCATTCATTATGCAATACAGGCAGACTGTATTCAGCATTAGCTGGGTGCTTGGAGTCCTCTGTGTCCCCTACTTCTTGCAAGTGTGACATTCACTTTTCTTCCCACCCTCTGGTGACAGGTATGCAGAACCATCAGCCAGCTGCCAGAAAAGCTTCAGGGGGTTTCATATTAAGTATTTTTAATAGAAAAATGCTAGAAAAGACATTATTCTGACTTCACATTTCACAGCCATTTGAAGTTGTTTTGATATACCCTGGTGTCAGAAGCTCCTTTTCAGCATGGATGATAGGGACTGAGAATGGGCAGTGGAAAGTGACAGAGAAAGAAATAGATGATACAATCTGTTACTACATTTTGTTGTTTAACTGACAGACTCAGTTATGAAAGGGATATAAATGATTACAGACAGAGAAAACAAGTCTGTAAATGGTAATTTGCTTCTTAAGGGCACAGGCAATATAATTTGGATCACAAGTGGGAGAAATTACTTAGGAGCTGTGAAAACAGACCAGAATATCATTTACGTTACCTCTTTTATTTTCCCTTCCCTTTTTAAATTTTTTTTCTCTGAATTATTTCTTTCTTGCTTTTCCCCAGACATTACAGGATTTTGATTTCCCTCTTGCTACTTTCTTTAAATGACTTAATGGTAAAAAGCCTAGAGAATATTTCCACCAAACTGCTTTGATTTCATTAATGGAAAAGCTATACATTTAATTAAATATTTCTGTAACTTGAAAATTGAAAAAATGACCTGCAGGACTTGCCAGTTGAGCATTGCCAAGCAGGAATAATGGGGGCTATTTCATAGGTCAGAACTTGACTTGGACTTGGACAAATGTATAGTTTCAAGTGAAAGAAAGATGAGTGCCTGCATTCGGTGTTGGTTGACATCAGACTCACGTAACACAGCCAGTGTTAATATGGGAATTTGCAAAACATATGTCTGCCTTCTGGTTTTTCTGCATGTATCCTCTGTATTCATTAATGCCCACTATTTAAGTACAAAAAGTGATAGGATAGTGTTTAACTTTCAGTACCATATGACAAATTGAAATTCTTCCAGTTCTGATTTTAACAGTACATAAATTATTCCTTTGGTGGAAAAAAGGTGAAACATCAACATTTTCTGAAAGGGAAAAAAAATATAATTTTAGAGATACTGTGGCCAATGCTATTATTAGAATGGTCTAATATGCAAGGGATAGGATGGAATGGTTCTGTCCTTCATTGTGAACAAATGGTATGAGAGGACAGGATAAGTAATTAAGGATTGCTAATCCTTTCAATGGCTATTTAATCAGTGACCTCTACACTGCATTCAGATAGGTGTGGTTCTTTACATACTCGTTCAAGTACTAATCCAAGCAAATAGCTGTTATTGCCGCTATCCTCGGTGTAGTGCTGTGCTAGGTTGTACTTACGGTAGAAGAAAAGAGCAAATGTGTCTGAGAAATTATAGTCATGTCACCAAGAATGACAGGTTCACTCAAAACAACGTTTAATGAAAACTTTTTTGAAATCTGTAATTTTTGTTTAATTCACAGCACAGTAGATTTTTATGGATGTTTTAAAGTTGCTTAAATCATTGATATGACTTTTATAATGATGTCTACATTGATTGTTTCTCCTTATTCGTCATGCTTCAGTTCTGCTGAATCCCTTTAACTTGTCTAAATGATGCTCTCTTTATATTACAGCTTTGTAATAGCAGAACACAGCACGCTGTCAACCACTCTGCTTAATTTTAGAAAAGGAAGCAAATAATCACACTGAGAAATAATGTGGTTCTGTCTTGATTACTACTGTAATCAATGCGAGGTATTACTTTGACTTTACTGTCTGTTAGAGCAACTGCTATTTATTTCTTTTTATTTTCTTGAACAGAGAAAAGAGAACAGCTTCTAACATATGTCTCTTTCTCATCTTAGCTACTACACAGCTCCAACTCTAGTATATACACAGAAGAGGCATATGGTTAAAAAAGTTATTTCTCTTCTAAGAAATCTAGAAAGAAAACTCTTTTTTTACAAAGAGAAATGATACTTTTACCACATGTCTTCATGTATGTATGCTGAGAGTCAGGCTGAAAGACATCTCATACCAGATGTATCAAACTCACGTTATTTCAAAAAAATGCCAAACGCAAAGCACACGGTTAGGTGTAATTTCAACTTACATATCTTCTGGATATGTGTGTGCCACTGTTGTTGTATTCAGAGTTTATGAAGCTTTGAATGCCAGCAGTGCATTGCAGTAGGATAGATGTTAGTACAGGTTCGTTATAAGGTTTTGTTGATGTAAGCAAGGTTATAGAAGTGTGTTCTGCTGACCTTCTGGGGATTTTTGCTAGCTTTAAGAAGACTATTACAGAAAGAGAACCACATAACCTTTGCCAGCATTAAACAAAGGAAAAGGCCTTAGTTTAACTGAAAATCAGAGAGCGTGTTGCAATTTACTTTTGACCACAAAAGTCTGAAGGAGGTGGCAGGTATTCAGGAAGGCAATCATGAATACTGTGCAATTCTAAAGTATTATAGTAATGGCTCCAGTGTTATTCACCAGAGAGGCAACTTGATCTTGGAAAATGAAGCACTGTCAACCCAGTATTACACTCTATTTCCTGCATGCTTAGGACCCCATTGCAAATAATACTAATAATTTTTATATCTCAATTAGAAAGCTAAAAAATACCATGACATGGTTTTAGAGCATCCCAATCTAGCATATGCAAGAAGGAAAATGTCATGGAAAACTATTATCAGCAAAGTGATCCATTCATAAATGGTCTGTCAGGCTTTGATGAATTTCTGGTAATGATCACGTCACATTTTCTGCATATGCAGTTGCTTGTACTGGGTTTAGGTTTTTATTATTGAATATGTTTTGTTTCTTTCTGGAATGGAGGAAACACTGGGGAGTATTTTGCTGGATATCTCAACACTGACAAATGCAGCCATTTCAAACACAGTGGGATTCCTGGCAAGGCTTTGATCCCAATATATCAAGAATCAACAGACAGTGGACCAAATCCATCTCTAGTACAGATTTCATTGGATTCCCACTGAGATACACTAAGGATGAGTTTGATGCACAGTTTTTGACAAGTTTGAGTTACCTGTGTTTATGGTTTGAAGAGATGATACACAGTAATTCCATGTGTAAATCACAGGCAGTAACTTTAAGTGCTTGACAGTCAGTGCAAAACCTTTGCTGTGCTGCAGCCACTCACTGACATGAATACATTAAAAAGATACTATTGCAAGACACAACAAAACATACTGGTAAATCCCGTCTGACAAAGAGGATGGGTGGTTTTATTAAGGCTCAAGATGAAGTGTGAGGAGTCCTCATTTGCCCCTGTGGCACTAGCATGTGTCATGAGAACCTCTGAATATGGCTGTTCAGTACATAGGCGGGTAGGTAGTTAACATACCAGTAGATGGTGCTCAAAAATAAGCAGCATTACATACGGACTTTCTAAAACCGGGCCACCACTCTGCACTGCAAATGGCTTCCCTTGTTTCCCTGCACAGGGAAGCTGGACGGTGCTTGATTTTCAGTAGGAACTAGTGTTGCATTTCAGCAGCTTGGGTTCAGGTCTTTTCTAGAGCCTTCCTGTGTGGCCCTGGGCATGATGTGTTTATGCCTAGATTTGTCTCATGTAGCTGAGATGCCTGAGCTCTAAGTATCTTGCTAGAGATAGCAAGAGAAAGGCAGTTCTACTGCAGGCCATGGATTTGGCTGCAAGACTCTCAACCATCCCAAGGAAGAGCCTCTTCTACTTCACTGCCTATAGGAAGTGCTAAGGCTCTCAACCTGATGTGCAGCTTCGAGCTGCAGTTAAGTCACCTCTACCCTTTTGGCTGTGCTTCAGTTCTGCATCTGTAAAACGAGCCTATGAGATCCTTACTGCATAGTGCTGTTGTGAAGAGGAGCTGATGAAAGACTATGAAGTATATTATTAATACATTCTCCATGTTGGCTGGGGCAGGATTTTCATGCTTCTGTATGGGAGTTGCCTCGCAAGCAAACTGGCAATGCTAACACAGCAGCTGAAGGGAAATTCATTTGTAGCCTTAAGCTGCATTGAGCTCCAGGAGTTGGGGATATGACAGATGAAAAATACATATTGTATTAGCAGTAAAATTTCTCCCTGCTACTGAAATTTTTAAATGTTAAAGAAATCTCTTTGTCACAGAAAGCTCATGTTAATGGAAGCTCTTTACAGTAGTGGAGGTCTACTCAATTGGAATGTGGGAACAGTTAGAACCAAGAATGGGATCTGTCTTACATGACACCAATATTTACTATTAAGCACTCAGCTCATACAACTAATGGACGCAGTCACATATCTTCTGCCATATCAGTAACTTCAAGGTAGTAGAATTGCAAAAGCTCAAAAACCCATGACATACTTTAGGCAGACCAGACCATTAGCACACAACAGAGCTACACATTCATTACAGCTGGAAACACATCCTATTACACCTCCTTTGGCATTTCTTTCCCAATGTTCTCCAGCCCTAGTCATGCAAAAAGCACGCTGTGGTACTGACAGCTCCTAGACATGCTAACACCAGATTTTTTTCCAATTTCCAGCCACAGACCAAAGATGTCAATCAGTAAGAGCTTGAAACGTCGTTTGAAAAGCCGTCATTCCCAGCCCTGATTGGTACTAGTGAGCAGCAAAGTAAGACTTGTAACCAGTGAAATGGTTGCTCACGTGATTAATATCATGGCTAGTGGTCAGTTCCTGTATTTTTGTAGTCATTCAGCATATGGCATGTCATATAATAGAGTATTAGTATGTCCATTAGATAAAATCTTTCAGAGCAAGTATGTGTTCCTCAGCTTAGATAGCAGGTGTTTTGTTAAAAATACTCTCTCAATCATTGACAGCTGTATATTTCCAGAAAGTAGACTTGCTCTTATTTTTTATAAGTTTAAGATAAAGCTGACAAAGAGAATTTTGTGTTAAGAGTACAGAAAAAGAGCAATTCCTGTTACAAAAAAAAAAAAAAAAAAAGTGTCTAGCAGATATTGTAATCCAATTTTACTTTAAATTTAAAAAATAATCTGTCATCATCAGCACGGTGTGGTGCAATTTCTAATAACATAGTCAGAAAATATATTCCGGAATAATACATATGTTTAGTGTGCCATCTAAACTCTCATACATCTTCAATGATAGCTTGCAATGAGCATCAATCAATAAGGTCTGAATATGGATATTTGCTTAGATTAAATATACTGTTTAAAAAACAAAAAATATGTTTGGAAGCATGGAGAGATTGGATAACTCACAACCAGAGGATATTAGATTAAATCAAGAAAGACTGCAAGTAGATGATGTTCTAAGTAAATGACATAATCATTCTTATCAATTCAGAAATGGAGGCTAGATATGCTGCATAAATTATTTGCTCCACTTGTTCTAGTTAAAATACTGGTTTGAGTGAATTTTCTACAGCCTGCAAAGGCACAGAGCTGCAGCGGAACTCCACCACAGCAGTCACACCAAAACATCCATTCTCTGTATTGTTGTGCTATTCCTTGTATCCATTTCTCATCTGATTAAAGACCCTTCAGAAGTGGAAAGCCACTGTTTCAAGAAGAAACCACAAGTCCTTTCTCTTGCAGCCACAGGTCTACCTGGCAGCAGGGAGCCTGGGCTCTCCCACAGTGAGGAGATCCCGCCTCTAGCATGGCATTAGGAGATGATGAAGAGGGGGTGGAGGATGAGGGTGTCTCTCTCCTGGAGACACCTGGATGCCACAGTTCCTGAAAGAGGGCACAGCAGTGGCAGTTTGGGGACTGTCTGTGATTTCCATTGCTGTTTCAGACTAAGCAGATCTCCAGCACGTTGCTAGATTCCACTGGGCTTGGAGGTGTTTGGTTTTTTAAGTCCAACTCTTGGCATCTGATGTTAAGATTTCCTGAATTATTACCTTAATTAATTTTGCTGTAGCTGGAGCTCTGCTCACTAGCTCTAAAGGCTTTCAGGAACTCTAGTACACCACACATTTCTGATAACTTTTCAGGTGTAGGAAAAACTAGTACTGAGCTGACAGAGCATGATGTATGGTAGGAATAAATGGTTACTGTGATCATATCTAGGCACTGAGACAGGAGCTACTGAACTTCAGGGTGCACATTGCAGAGACTCAGCAAGCCATAGAAGTTCTGACATTCTGTAGGTAATTAAGGAACTGCTAGCAGCAATTATGACATCACTGCTTATTTTTTGAATTTTTTAAATATAGTATGAAGTCTTTTTACTGCAGTCCACTTTCTGAGATGTTCTTGCTTGCTTTTATGATTCTACAACACAGCAGCACACATCTTCATGTATGTTCACAGGTTTGGTGACTTGAAGGAGGAAAAGAGCATGCAGATGCTCAAGAGACTGATCTAGAGATGGAGGTCAGGACCTGTCCTGAGCTTCTCAATTCACTGACGTTTGCAGAGGCTACAGTTTGAGTATTTTTTCAGTGGTAGCACCAATTTCCATAATTGCTGATCCCTGCTGCTCATTTCAATAGACACTTCAGCAAATCTCCATTTCTTCTGGCAGGCTGTTTGTCAGCTGCTGCTGTTCCTAATCCAGGCCACTGTGCAGAAGCCCTGGTGTTAGTCCAGCAGAGAGTGCCATGCCTGGCTGGGAGGAACCATGAAAATGAAGGGAGCCAGGGCTCCCCATGCAACCTCCTCCAGCCACTCCAGCTGGTGTGCCTGGAAATTGGTATGGCTGTGCTTCACAACACCCCTGCTGTTCCTGCCACATCCACACACTTGGAAACACACAGATTTCTTCCATTGTTAAGACAGGGAAAGGCTCCCCACACCTGAAAAGACATCCCTTCATATAAAACTCCCTTCATTTAGCTTCAGCCCTTTTACAGAGGTACCAAAGAAAAGGTGATGTCTCCAATAGATTCTGGTTCTAACTGAGCCAGATCTGCTCTATGTGATCCTACTGCTCCATCTTTCCAATTGCTATTAGGAGTGGAAGGAAGGGAGCTCAGAAAGGTAATGAATAATGTTGTTCTGATATTGGTTTATTGATAGAGTACTCTATAATTCTTTTACTTTATAATGACACTTGGAAAAATTACTACATGGCTCCTGATGATTTAGAATTGAAAGTGAAATCTAAGGAAGAGATTTCCTTTTTACAGTTAAAAAAATCAAATAACTTTTAAAATCTGTCTTTACCAAAACCAATTACCTCTAGTTTGGACAACTCTGTAGGAATTGGAAGCAGGAAAGTAGAACAATTATTAAAAAGAGAAATTTAGTTGTTAATGAGAAATGTAAGTCAATTAACCTTTTCTTCCAATTATTGTATATTTGTAACCTCCTGCTTGCTGAGGTAAGCACAGCTTCTCATGTTTGACTCTTGGTGGACCTGGCATTGGTTTGATTGCAGCTACAGAGCTTAATCAGGAACTGCAATTAATATCCTCTAGTGTGATTACAGCATCTCTTTTGCTTGGACATTTGACAGATTTCTAATGTTTTTCAAGTTTTTTGTGGATAGGGAGAAAGGAGAGGCTTTAAAGTTTTCACTTCACAAAGTAACTGCACAATATACAGTGTCTTTAGTTACAGAACTCCTTTGCATTTCTAGAAAATTTTCTCTTCTGAACTTTAACTTCAGATAAACTGCAAGCACAACTCAGGAAAACCTACTCATCAAAACTGAAGAAAAATACAGATAGCTTGTAGCACTTTAAATTAATTAAGATTTTTTTTTAAAGGTTTGAGAACTTGGGGAGCTCAGCACAAAACAGAGCATATAGTTTTCACTTGACTTCCAAAGCACTTTCTGGGGGAAGTTATTAGCTAGACAGCAGAGCAAGTGCCCATCTATGCAAACAGGAATTCAAGGCAACATATTGTGGGTATGTTTGCTTTTGTCTGCCTTCACACTTCTAAGTCTCATCTGAGAGCATAAGATCATAGTAATTAAGGCTGTAAAGCACCTCATGAGATTTCCTGTCTGCCTGCCCATGCTGAGGTAGGATCAAATGTATCCTCAGCTTTCCCAAAAGACTCTTACCCTTTTTAAATACTTAGAGGTGTTTCTTCTTCTTCTTGCATCTTGCATAAAACTCCATTTAATTCACCCCAGAAATAATATTTGGCAACAGTGACATGTTGTTGATTTATATGCAGTTTGTGGTAAATCAACTCCTCTTCTGCAGTATTTTTACCCAGCCAGTAATTCCCTATTTTGCACTTGTGCAGTTCTTTCTCCTTGCTAAATGTAGTACTTCACACTTGTCTATTAATGTTCCTCCTATTGATCTTGGTTTCTCTAGCTTGATTTCTCTAGCTACCCAGATCATTTTGAATTCTGGTTTGCTCCAGTAAAGAGGTGCAGACACCCCAATCTGTATAACATCCCTGCATTTTATAAGGTACCCTGATTTGTCATCAAAGCAATTAACCAAGTTCTTCTGTGAGAATTCAAGCTAATGAACCCTGGTTTCCTACGGACTTTTGTTCCACATCTAACGCATCACAATACCCTTGAGTAAATACAGGCAAAGGAGATTTAACCACTGGCACAAAACACAGTGTAATTACTTCTCACACACATTAAATGCCTTCTACCCGGCTGTGTCCTTGGAAATGAGTTAAGACTCTAAAAGTGAAATATCTGTAAAAGACATGCGGTTTATATTTTTATATGTTGTTCATTCTTTAAACTTCTCAACTCAGAGCTTCTTCAGAGTACACTACAAAACTTTGAAGGTCATTTTAATTGCACTCTTATTTATAAATTGCTTTCTTGGCCACACAGTGCCACTCACAGTAGATTAAACCTGAGACTCCAGCTCTGCCTTTGTTTTATGGAAAAGATTGATAAGTGATTTACTCTCTGTAGAATGGTTTACAAATGAGTTCTTAGATAAGTGATCAGGAAATGAGTTTTTTATATAGAATTATTTTCCACAGAGAGCAAACGGGTTGGTTTTCTAAATACTAACATAAGAGTGCATGGACCAGATTCTCAGCTGGAGTAAATTAGAAGAGTCAATATTGCTTTACGCGAGCTGCAAATATTTTCCTGTAATATTTTTCCTTGTATTGTAATTTTCTCTAATGCAAACCCTAATTTCTTCTCCCTGAACTCAAATTCTGAGCTCCTGTAATTCCTGCATCTGTTTATTTACTTTCTGGTTTGTATTCTTTTAGCTGGGTTTATTAACATACTATATTTTTCTCCCCCATTCAACAGTATGTGCACTGCATATTTAAGCTCTCATTTATAGTCCATGTTTGCTTTCTGTGATATTGTTTTGTTGAAAATCAATAAAAAGGTGATTTAGGAAAAAAATGTGATTTTCTCTGAAGTCTAGTTAAAGAAACTGCCAATAATTAACAAGAGAGACCAGTCTTGCTGCCTGGAAGCACTCAGATTTCTTACTGACTTCAGTAGGATTTAGCAGGTAGAGACTCCAAACTATTAATCCATTGTCACAGCTGGGAGTCGGGCCTATGTAAGAAAATTTTGCTTAGCTCTGTCCAAATCACTTCAGTTCCAGTAAAAAGAAATTGTCCCTAGCTTTCTCTCCAGATATGAAATATAAATACATGATTTTGTAATTTCCAACTCCTAACAGAAAGAGGTTCCTAAATATCCACTTAAAAGGGCTCAGACTTTTTGGTGTTTACTAGACAAATCTCCACTTCTAGAACCTCCTGAAGACTGGACAGCTTTAAGGTGACCCAAAGTCAGAACAAACTTTGGCATCAGGATCTAGATTACACCTCAACAACACAGGTGATGTGAAAGCTTAAGCCAGTAAATTGCCGGATGTGGAAGTTACATGTAAGGAAACTTGCTTTAAATTTGACACAAAGTGTGCACAGCTGTACACAGCTTTTAGGGGCTTTTTTTTTTCCCCCAGAAGCTGAAAATAATGTATTAAATAAATTTCTTTTCTGTTTCAATAAGTAAATAGTGTTGTGTGATGAACAAAACTGTACCTGCAGTTCTACCCATCCCACGCACTAATCAGTGTGCAGATAAATGCATTTTAATAATTTATTACCATTTTACTTCGGTGGAGCTCTATAATGCTTTTCATTCTTGCTGTAAATATGTAAAATGCTGTTAATCAACCTTTGTTAGTGAATATTTGATTAATAGCTTGCAGATGTACTTGCCCCTGTGTATACTACATTAAATGCAATGTACCAACACATAATTCATTA
>VZTM01011519.1:697-15519 GCA_013400555.1 Jacana jacana
CTGGTTTTGAACAAAACAAAGAAAAACAAACGAAACCAAGCAGCTTCTGAAGAACTACATAAATAGTCATTAAGGGTTAATAATAAAAAATGCAATTTTCAGAATTCTTAAATTTATTTTTTCACTTGTAGGAGTGAAAATCATGGTTTTTTAATTAATTCCTCTTGTATATATAATCCTGTGTAAGTTTTTGCATATTCAAACCCTGAATGAAGCTTGTTAGATTTCAGAAAAAGAAAGGTCTATTAAATCAAAGCTCAAAGCTTTGGCTCAACATGACTTTTGCATAGAGCTGCAGCTAATTATTTGACCAACCACTTGGACAAACCTTTGGAACATTTTAATCTTTCAGCTGTTCACATGCGTGTTTATCTTATTCTGGTGAGTTTATACATGCTCAAAGGGACTTTGGGCTTTCCAAATTCTCCCTGAAGTCAGAATAAGGAGTTGCACTGAAACTGGCAGCTTTTGCTCCATGGCATTAATTCTAGTTCCATCTAAATGAAATGCATGACTCCCATTGAATTCAGTAGGCCTGTGGACTCGTGACGGATAGGGAACTGATGGGACAACATCTCTCTGTGAATGAAAAAAATAAATCTTTTTTCATTTGTTTTTGTTTTGTTATCTTGTGTGTGTGGAAAATGTAAACTAGGAGAGCTTTACATCTTATCAAATTAATTTAATTTTTCAGAGGGCTAGTAAGGTAAAAATGTATTCTAGGTCAGTCTGGTAAATCTTTCAGAGAAAGGGAAAGGTGAAGGGAAGGAAGGAATGTGAGAAAGAAAAGACTTCTTTTTTTTTTTTTTTTTTTTTCTTTCTCTGTTTTTTCTTGTCTTCTCCAAAACCCACAAAAACTAGTGAGTTTTTCTCCCATCATTCACAGGCCTGATATCTTCCAGCAGAAGTAGCTGCTCTGCTTTCTTTTTAGAGTTTTCCTAGAAAGCTGATGATATTTAAGTACCGCTACCATATAGGAACTTGTTCCTGTAAAGTGCTAGGTGCTCTTCACCGTCGAATGAAATCACTAGAACTGAGCGCACTTGGTTAAAATCCTGTATCCCCTGTGTAAATTATAATAAACACTGTCAAAATTAACTAATGGTTCTAGGTTATTTACTACTAAATATATAATCTGCCAACATTTCTCAGAGGAGGAGAAAAAACACCTCCCTTCCACGTGTGCAGTATCCACACCTTGCATATTTTTATTAGGCCAATTAATAGCTCATTAAGTTGTGTCTACTGGATCAACACCAGAAAAGATACAGATAAAATACTTCTTTTTCCTTCTTGTTTAGTAAGGACTAGCCTGCTCATTAGAGAGGACTGATGTACATTCATGGCAAACTCAGTCATTGCATTCTAGCTGGTATAGGGTTATCACTTCATCCTCTGACCCTACTTCATGTGCAAAAGATGGTGTAAGAGTCTAAGTATAGTCAAAAATGTCAGAAGTATNTTAGCAGATTCTATTTTTATATGACCAACTGCTATGTGTATTATACTTCACCCACCTAATTCAGAGGTCTATATTCACCACTTATAAGATACATGAAAGTTTGGTCCTCCAATATGCTGTGTTTTTCTGACTAAAGAAGCATTCAAATAAATCATGCAGTAGTATATGAAGGTATTATTTCCTTCTTCTGTCTGCTTTACTTCTCTGTCAGAAAGCATCCTTCTTATTTCTTTAATACCGCCAATTGTTAAAGACTTTATGAAATAGTATGTGTGCCTGTGTTACAGTTGTCCCAGTTGGCAATCTTCACTGAATGCCCCTCATTTTGTACTGGAGTGGGACATCATTTCTTCTTTTCTGCTTATCTTACTCTGGGATGATAAACCCTGGCAAAATCATACAGGGGGGCAGCTGGAAGGGGTAATCTCTGAACCGTTGCAGAGTGATTTGATAGTGATTCATTGACAAACCTCTTATCCCTTATGCCGAGATAGTCGTCAGTGTGAGAATAGCAAAAAATTTCAAGAGATAGACAGCTGGTAAAATCTTCAGCCTTACTCAGAGGGTTGCTTACGAAGCATGATTATAATTTTAACCCTATTTCAGTTGTTGAGAGGTTCAGCTCATGTATTGCATTTAAACCACACTAGTGATTTCTCTGATCTTTGTAATCGGGCCTCACTGAGACTGAAGGTATGAGCAGGGCAAGCACAGTCCCCTCTGAAGAGGAAACTGAGTCACTTTGTGTATAATCAAGAGACAGAGGTAGCATTAGGAGAATGAGGGTCTAGAGACTGGATTGAAGTGGTGAAGTGTTGTCAGCACTTTGAATGGAGGCTCTCCCTTAGGATCCACGACCCTGGGCTATTGACCCCTGCTGGAACTGTTGGGATGAGGTCTGTGCTAGGAACTTTCTGCAAACATCAAGAATTTGAACAAAAAGCAGAAGAATAATATCTAAGATTACAGGAGACAGGATAGTAGAATGACTAAACCAAATATGGCCCCTCCCCCCACTTTTTTTCCTTTACTTATTATAAATCATATTTCTGCTGGAGAAATTCTAGTTGGAAATTCACACTCTATAATAAAAAATATAGATACAGTAATTCAGTTTTCTCTCCCCTCTCTCCCTATGTCCCCTTCCAGGGACAGACCAAGTTTATGAACATTTAAAAAATTTGTGGAAAATCCTGGAAAATTAGAGGTGTTCAGTAAACAGGATTGCTCAGACTTGTCGCGTAACATGTTGGCAAATTAAATCCCTCGATTTAGATGGTGTGTGCTCCAGTCCTATTTGCCACCCAAGAATCTAGTTTTAGTGAGAACTAGTGCCTTCAGAACCAAACATGTTATTTTCCCAAGCTTTTCTAAAATACTGCTGTTCCCTGACAGCTGCCAACAGAAAACAGCCTCTTTTTTCCTCAGAAAGGTTATTTAATTTCATCTCTGCAACCCTGAGGCTTATGTTAGTTTGATCTCTGTGATCCTAGCTAAATTTTGAAACCACTCCTTCACCAAAATAACATAATAGTAGACAACAATAATAAGTCAGAACCATTCACCATTAACATGCCATTGCCAGTCTCTAGTTAAGACTCAGACACTAGCACTGAACCTAGTGTGATCCTCTGTTGACGTAACATGCCCATGAGCAATACCTGAGTAAAGACTATGGGACAACAAATCAAGACCTGTGTACTACAATGATTGGGTTTGGGTTGTTTTTATTTTTTTGTGGGTGTGTGCCTGTACCTATATCGAGGCCCACTGAAGTCAGCATGACTCTGAGCCCAACTAGAAGCCTCCCACTGCAGGTCTCATCACAGGGCTGTGGCACTGATGAGATATACATCGAAAGCTGCAGTAAGGACCAGGCATCTTCACTGACCCCTTGCTTAGGTGACTGTTTACATGTATCTAGAAATTTCCTATGATAAATTTGTTTCACTTTCCTTAAAGCTACCTCTAGTCTACAAACAAGTTTTCCTTGTGCTTTGGGTAGACACTTAAGACAGGTTTCACTGTCAAAATTTGTGTGCATGTACATAAGGTGTCTTCAGCTCTTATGATAAGCGAGTATCTTCTGTGCAGAGGGGCAACACTTACAAAAAGAACATTCATTATCATAACAAATATGGAGAGAGCAGAAGACAATGTCTTTGTCTCTCACTTGTTTAATAGAAGAGTATAACTATGTAAGCTGAGAACCACATCACATACCAGATGAAACCTGCCATCTCTGTTGTTTGAAATACAGCTCTCATTCTTTCTCCTTTAAACACTTCGAGTAACGTTATTTTTAACCGTCAAGAAGGAGTTTCTTGAAAGTCTGTTTGGTTTGTACCTATTGTTCCACAGATTCTTTGGCAGCTGATGGCTTCGTTTCAGCATTTATAGAACTAAAACTTCATTCTAATGTTTTGTTGGTTTTTGTCTTTAAATTATGGCGTGCAGAAGGACAGCCTTCACCTGCTATATTTTCAAAAAAAAGATACTGTTTCTTTAATGAAAGAAAAGCGTCAATATAATGTATTACCAAATGCAAATGCAATAAGGAATAACATATAGCTCTGGTTATGTTATATGACATTTGGCTTAGCAGTATTAACATATTGCACAAAATCTGGATTTTCCCTATTGCAGAAAATAAGACGATAAAAGACATGGGAAATTTCTGTCTTCCATATGATCATAAAATAACTATTGTTCTATTTTTTCTTTTTCTTCTTATCAGTCATTTGCAGAAATATTTTAGTATTACTTCGTTGTTAAGCCAGCTCTTTATCATGTATGTATTAGGCGTACAGTACGAGGAGAAATGGAACAAGATGGCAGTTACAGCAGTGGCAAGATGCAAATTTATTCTGGCAAAAAAGTAATATGTGCACAATATCAAGCATGCTTAAATTTGTGCCAGGAAAACTATTACGAATGAGGAATGGATGGAATGGAATTTTGCATCATACATGATTGCATGTTGCTTAACTTCATAGAAGAGTCTTTGTCAACTCCTGGTGTCCCAGGTGCCACCAAGAGAAGCTGCATACCACACCACTGGAGCGAAAATGGCAACAGATACCCCAGCAGTAGTCACCTCTGCAACATGACTTTTTGCTTCAAAAATTAAAGAAATAGATCTCAAAAAGATGACAGAGAAAATTCACAGACCATTGAACTTCAGGCACTGACTCCAGGGGAGGAGAGGGGGAGGAATTTATTACATCTTGTTGTGTAATAACTGAAAGTCTGTAATTGTTTTCTGCTTCATTTTGCCCAAGTTTAATTTGGCTACTTTATGCATGTGATGGTGTTGTCATTCTTTTTCCTTATGTATCTCTCGTATTGTATGACACACGACTGAGTGTAGCCAAGCAGTGGAGGAGTCATATATTTCACTGACACCACTTGAAAACATTTTTATAGAAAAATAGGGGATGAAGGATGAAGAAGAGCAGGAAGGAAGAAAGAAAATGACTTAAAGATAGCTCTCCACATTAATTCACCATGAAGCAAACCAGAAATAATAACTCTTCTTCATGTGCCAATTCAACTGGGATGAACCAGATTTGCTACTGTATTGGTACGATGTAAAAATAGATGACAGTGAGTAATGGCGTGAACAAAAAACTATGAGGAACTTCACAGAAATGGATGTTGGATGGCCTTTGCACAGCAGAGGTAGATAAAGGTTATAACAAACTGTTTACTGACCATGTACACTTACTAGAATTAAGAGGTCAGTTGAACAAGAGCTCACCTAATAAGAGCTTTCTCAATAGCGTGACTCATCAGCTGTTGTACAGTACCAGAGCACTGCCCAGTTATTGCTCCAACACTTTTCAGTAACATCTCATCCTTTCAAAAGTCTACATTCTACCATTAGTTAAGGCTTTTTCATTTGCATTTCTACATTTTCCCCACTTTTTGCATCAATTCAATATAATTAATACATGTGCCTCTAACAGAAAATAAAATAACTAAAAAGCACCATGTTTTATTGAACAAAATATAGCATGTGCAAGGAAGGGAAGGGAGGAATTATAGAAACAAACCAGTGATGAAGAGTTTTGCATTAGCTGGTGCTTTTTGTTGTCATATTTGCACAGATCATTTTAGGCTCCTCAGTCCAGGTTGTTGTAAGACACTATCAAAACCAATATTCTTGCAAAATATTTGAGCTTTCACAGCTTAACGTGCATCTGGAACCGCTTAAGCAGTATGGTTGTCTTTGTTTTGTTTTTCTTCAGAATTTAACAGACCATAAATTGTATACAAAAACGCATTATGCACCAGTGATTGAATGTTCTTACAACATTAATATTTATCAAGGGGTATTTCATAGCTAGAAAGTAGGTAACTATATTTTATTTCCTAAGAGAACATTTCCTATAGTTTTCCTTCATCTCCCAGCTACACAGCAAACATCTCTAAAGTGCACTTCCCAAGTGTAGTTAGAGAATAGGAAGGAATGTAAAGTTTTTAAAAACAGCCCTTATTAACTTTTCCTTCCATTGATTCTACTGTAAACTCTAAAAAGCCTTTTTAAAAAGCAAATTCTTATACACTCAGCAGGTGAAATGTTCCCGCAAAAGTAAAAGGAAACAAAATAAAACCCACCCAAACAATGAAAAATCAGCAATCAGATTACAATCTTTTCTCTTGACTACTCATATCCTAGTATATCTTTACTGGTTTTATTGCACATTTAAGAAAACGGTTGTCCTATATACTTAAAACAAAATAGTTTCTTTATCTGTGCTAACACATTCTTGTGCACCCTTAATAACTAGAGTAACTTTCAACAACACGTAGATATTAGAAAAAACAATGGAATCAAAACCAAAGAGATACTTTGTATTATAGATGCTCAAAGGCTTCTAGTGTAATTTTGTTGAGACAAAACCACTTGGATTTTGGAAGCTCTTTGCTCCCATTCCTTATGGAAAACTGCTGGTTATGTGACAGCAGGAGAACTCAAAACGTAATTCACAATGAATGCCAATCCTTCACCTCCAATATGAAGGCTTCCCAACTACTCAACTTGCTGAGCATAACTGGTTTTACATAGCATATCTGAAAAAAAGGCTGCTCCTGTTCAACTGACCAGTGAGAAAGGACTGGACTTCTTAAAAATGGGTATTGGAGCAACAGTTTGTTATATATTTCTTTACATTTTTTAACTGTCCGATCCCACCTTGTAAGGAGAGCACTTGTTTGTTCAGCTAAAAGGAACCCCCTTCATGCTCCTTTTGGGTTTGCTCAGTCAACTGGTTTGTGCAACGGTGGCAGAGGCACACTGGAACTGTGTACCCATTCATTGTGATTACACAGACAGAAGCAAATGTACGTTGTCTGCGAAGGGAAATGGGAAGGGAAAGGAGATGAATGGTTTCCATGGGTAAGAGGACAGTTAGGTTGGTTTGGATTTTTTTGTAGTTGCTTTTTTTTTTTTCTTTTTTTTTTGCCTTTTTTTTTTTGTTAAATTTTGTTTTTTTGTTTTTTTTGTGGGTTTTTTGTTGCTTTTTGTTGTTTTTTGTTTTTTTTTTTTTTGCTATGTCATGGAATCATAGCAGTCATTCCTCTAATAGAAACTGACAGGACATAAAAGACAGAACTATCAGATGAACACACACAATGACTAGAAATATATTGACAGAGAAAAGACTTAATTTAGCTTTGAGAAACTGTCCCAAAAATAAAATCCTGTATTAACAAGTGCAAAAAACAAACAAAAAGAAACTCCAAACATTAAAACACAGTGTATAAAATGGTGTGAGAAATTTAAGTCACCATACAGCCTTTTAGTCAATAAAAAGCTGTGTTCGCGTGTCCTTGTTGTTTGGGTAGTGGCCCATTCTTTTCATTTTACCCAAAAGGTCATTCAAGAGGAGATCTGAGGGTAGAACGCTCAGTCCTTGCTATTTTTGACTGTAGTCATTTGGGCCTGTTGTGTTTCTATCATATAAGATGAATCCTTTCTGTTATTCCTCATTGGTTGAATTATCTTCCAAAGTTGTTATGCCTCCAAAGCCCAGTCCTGTTGAGTTCTGTGCTGCTGAGACTGTAAGTACTGTATGTAAGAGAATTAATACAAGAACACACAGTTTAAGTCTGCTGTTACACAGTCTTGATGCTGATGAAACTGTGAGCGATGTCCTGTGACACATTGTTGAGCCACTTGTTTTTATAGTCCCTTTGGATTGATGATCTGATAATAGTCCCCATCTGACATCACAGCATTCTGGTTCTGCATTGGTTGGATAGTTTTCATAGAGCCCTGTGAGGTAAACACAAGAAAAAGTAAGCATCGGGCACAAAAAGATTGGCACAAGAGAAGTTGGTAGGTCAAAAGAACAGGTGACAGTTTAGTCTAAGCTATCAAATCCACATTTTTGGGTTAGCCTGAGGCCCTCAAAAATGTTTGCATTTTGTATTATTAGAGTTGTTGAAGAGATATGCACAGTCTAACAGGAAGCAGCATCAAAAAATCATTCAACAGAAGCTGAATGATAAGTGATTCTAAAGTTAAAAAGTAATTATCGGTGTTTGAATGTTAAGGATATTTGAATGCTTTCTTTTTGGGAAGTAACATCCAATGATGAAGTAATAACTAATCAAGCTGGACATTTCCACAAAGTCTGAAAGGGTCTTGAAATTCTTCCTCAGTCTGCGAGTGCATACCAGTAATGTCATTATCTGTGAAAAGATAGAATTAAATAACAAATAATTGATATATTAACAATATTGATGATACTGTTTGTCTAACCAACACAGCTCCAACAGCTTCACAGGAACAGCTTCTAAACAGAGCTGTTCAGAGTCTACTTATTTACCTTATCTCAGATGAGTTCTTCCAACTAGAATGTTCTCTTTGGTATATCCCAGAGGTGACAAAAAAATTTTCCCTGCCATGCAATAATTAGATCTCTTGATATTACTGACTACATATCTAGGCTATTTCTGCCCTTAGAACTTTACTGAATAAACTTTACTGAGCCTGATCTGATCATCAATTTTTGAACAGTTAGAGGAATCCTGTCTTTTCCAAAAGACACAACTGTCTTTTCAGAAATTGTAAATACTGTCTGCATTGCTGTCAGGAGACTAACATAACCAGAGTGCTCTGTTTACTTCTCATGCATCATTTTTCCTGATAAATTAAAATAACCTAATTTAGTCTGTTTGACTAACGGTCAAATGCAACAATGTCTAATATAATGGACCTTTTCTCCATTTAAACCAATCTTGGAATAAATCTTGCAGTAAAAAATTACTCTATGGTAGTGCTAGGTTTTACTAGAAAAAAAAACTATCTGTGTTGAGGTATTAAAATAAAGATTTTGAAGCAGCTACATAATTGCCATAATTTACAAATTAACTTTGCTTTTTGGAACAAGAATTATATTTTATCTAAAGTATCACAGCGATGATATTACTTCAAAAAGCAATGTCTACAAGAGTAAGCATAATATTACAGAATCACAGAATCTTCATGGTTGAAAGGGACCATCAAGTCCAATCATAATAACAAAAAAACCCCAAATAAAACCAAAAAACCCAAAACAAAAAAACATCAACACACTTGACAACACCACACCTAATAACCCCCCCCATAACAACAACCACCACACCCAACAATCTCAGACACTAAGGCATGTCCTGAAGTGCCACATCTACATGTGTCTTAAATACCTCCAGGGATTGTGACTACACAACCTCCCTGGCATGCTGTTCCAGTGCCTGATCACCCTCTCAGTAAAGTAATTCTTCCTTATAGCTAATCTAAACCTCCCCTGCTGCAACTTTGGACCATTTCCTCTGATCCTGTCATTATTCACTTGGAAAAAGAGACAAGCATCCACCTCTCTACAACCTCCTTTCAGGTAGTTGTAGAGGGCAATGAGGTCTCCCCTCGGCCTCCTCTTTTCCAGACTAAACATGCCCAGTTCCCTCAGCCTCTCCTTATAGGACTTGTTCTCTAGACTCCTCACCAGCCTGATGGTTCTCCTCTGGACACGCTCCAGCACTTCAATGTCCTTGTAGTGAGGGGCCCAGAACTGAACACAGTACTGAAGGTGAGGCCTCACCAGTGCTGACTAGAGGCACAATCACTTCCCTACTGCTGTTGGCAACACTATTCCTGATACAAGCCAGGATGCTGTTGGCCTTCTTGGCCACTTGGGCACACTGCTGGCTTGTGTTAGACTAGTTGTCCACCAAAACACCTAAGTATTCTTAGGTTCAGGCACCAGACTGCCTATATTTTGTGAATAACCTGCAAAGAAAAGTAGCACACCTTAAAATAAGATAAAACTGAGCTATTTCATTCCTACTTCTATAATAGTGATCTGCAACTAAACAAAAAGTGCATTAGGTATGCCAAACATCTTAAAATGCAGATAAAACTTAGACTGGTGCTTTTTTACATAGCTGACACAACGGACTATTATATTATACATGAGTCCAAGTGAATTTGCATCTGTTTTTGGATTCAAACAAGATTTTAAAGACAGAGGAATGTGAACAACTTGTTTGATTTTCTGTAAAGTCAGGATTTACTTTGTAGAAAATCAGGCCGCTTTTGCATCTATGCAGTGAGATAGTTAAGAGAGCATACCAACACCTGAAAATTATTTATTCTCTCTCAGATCATCATTGAATGTACTTCATGTTTTTAAGAAATTTTGTTGCATTTTGGGCCTTGTGGACAGTTGTTTGTTGAAAATAAGGCAATCTTATTGCCAACATCATATTTTCTAAGACCAATCTTTTGGTGTTTATGTGCGTAAGCGTGTTTTTAAGCATGCTAAAATATAGGAAGTCCCTCCCAAAGCAGGTAATTATATGATCTGTTCCGTGACTGCAGTAGCTCAAAGTATTAGTGGTAATTGAAGAGGCACAGAGAATGGTTAATGCTTTGATCCCACTGAGGCTTGTTTACTATTCAAACTGTATTTCCTGCCTTTCTTGTTATAGGAAAGCCCAGACTGCCTTTGAAATCAAAGCCTACATATACAAGCTGGCAATCAAAAGGTATTTAAATAGTTCATATGCACTTACTGAATTATAAATAAATTGAAGGCGACCCCACATTCAAAGCCAAATTGAACTTGTTCCTTAATGCAAAATTACATTTCCTCTTTGTACTGAAGTAATAAAACTTCACAACTGTGCTTCACAACATAGTCATTTGTAGCTATGAGTGTCAACTTTTGGTCTCTTGAATCTAATCAATTAGCCTGCCCAGTCAGAGGACTATGAACCTATGACTTACTAGAAACTCTGGTAAGCTGGCTACATCAGCCTTGGAAAACCATGGAGAAAAAAACCCTATGTTGTTCCTTTGGGAAAAGATTTTATATGGACACAGTTCAGGATAGGAATAGAAATGATACCTTTACCCACCAAACCACTAAGACTTCTCTCTTCCTCTTCAGTCTATAATTCAATTTGTAGATAGCATTAATGTGTATTAGATGTTCACTAATTAAATTTCAGAGATTAATTTACCAACTGGCTGAAAACCTACTTTGCTTTTCACTTTTCACTTCAAATTCTCAGCTTTGGATCTACATGCCCCAAAGTTTCCCAGCACTCACCTATATTTCACCAGCAGAAATCTTAGTCCACATGGAAGTTCTTGGACCTTGATCTTAATCAAGGTTCTAGAATTTGCCAGGATATCTTTTCGTGTCAAACCATTCTCCAGACAGATATGCTATCACTCACAAAGGTCAAGTAAAAGCTCTCTCTTTGCTTTGTAAGCAGCTACTTTTTTCACATGCAGATAACATTTTAACGATCAGCACACTGGTAGGGAATGTGTGTTACTAATGCTGATGCAAGAATTAAGGCTACTCATTTGACTGAGATTATGTTAATGGAGACATGACTGTAGATAAATCCCGTGTATCCTGCTCAGCTGAATCATACTGAAAGAAAAAGGAGTGACAGCATGAGCATCATATTCATTTTGTGCAGAAGCAGCCTTGGTGGGAAAACAGCAAAGTGCAAATATGCTCTTATACAAGAATTAAAATCACAAAGACTGTTTATGGATGCACAGTCTGCTGATCAGCTAGATCACTGGCTAACTCAGAGAATGCTGTGGTTTCTGCCTGAGCACTTGTATTTCTTTTGCACAGGAACAGCATACAAAAGAGGTGGCTGCATTTCCACATCTCACCCCAACACTGTCAAGATGTGTCATGATTGTAGCTGGATCTGGATCTATAGCAGTTGGTCTGGCTTGGCCCACTTTGTGGTTTCTTTGTTACAGAAAGAGGTATGAAGCCATATTATTCCACAACTTCCAGTCACCATCAAAGGAAACTAGTCTGGTTGATCTAGTACTGTCATTGGTTAAGTATTTTGGAAAGCCACAGAAATTAAACAGGTATTTTGTTATGTTATGCTTTTTTATTTTTTTTTCTGCATAACTCTAAAATGTGTTTCTTTTTAATGTAGATTGCTGTTCATCTTGAGAGGCATACAAAGCTTCGTGTGCTTGAAGAAAGGACTATGAACTTAAAGAAACTAGATAAGTGGATGTAGTATACTAGGAGTTTTGAATGCTCCATTTTTTGTGCACCACAGAGTAAATAATGTCTGCCAAGAGTGATCCATCCAGCAGTGACATCATTGTACAAGTAAATGCCAACACTCTGCATGACATTTCTCTTTCTGAGGAATTATTTCTGAGACTTCAATATTAACATTTTCCAACTACAGAAGGCAAGAGAACACGTTAGATATTTTATGACTAGATTTCACTGCTTACATCTGATCTGGAAGCCAGCTCTCTTTGATCTTATGCAGATGGTCTTCTCAATTTCTAAATAGCTGTGTCTGTGACACATTATGATTATTCTGTTTAGACATGTATTTTATACCATTCATATTATAAAAAGTAATAAAATGAAATGTAGAAGAAGGCTTAAAGATAAATAAATTATTCTTTAGTCAAACATTATTCTTAAACTGGTGGCTAAGGCTGTTCAGCTCTTATGAAAAGACTAATTTCCATTTCAGACTCCATTCCAAATGTTGGATGAGGTCTAGGCTTATGTGTTTTAATTTTGTTTTATCACTTTATGTTGGTGGCTATTTCAAATAGTTGCCTCTGGAACATTTTCCTTTGTGTATGTGTCCATGTTTAGGAAATATTTATAGTGTTTCTTCATAATAGATTTGCAGCTAACAAACTTATTATAATATGGGAATGCATTCATGGGAAAGCCCCAATATTCAAGACTAGACTAACAATCTTGAGACTAGAATAACATTGGACTCAAAAGAAGAGATAATTAGTTGACAGATTCTGCTGCAAAACGATGTCAAATTTTCCTTGTAAGCAGATCCATAGCTAGTATTTATTTAAACCATGCTTGTCAAAAATAAAAGGGATTTGTCTTGCTGTCCATGTTAGCTTAATATTTTGATATTTTAGGACCTAATAAGAGGTGTAAGCAGAGGGAAATGACATTTTTTAGAGTAGGAATTTGTATATACATTTTTTGGAGTTTGCCAAGAATAACATATAGCAGATTGAATTCAGAGATTTTTCTCTTCTTGAATTGTTCTACAAAGAAAAGATAGAATGTGATGCATCTTAGCACATTTTCTCAAGGAAATTGCTTTTCAGATTGCACTAAAATCAGGGCACCTGTTTTGAAACAGGTACTCTGCAGCTAAACCTGCTGGTGAAACATCTGCCCGTTGAGAAGAAGCTACAGTTAAGAAAATTGATCCCAATACTTTTGTTGACCTTTGTTAGTCAACAGACCCTTTCTACAGGTTGGTTTGACCTCTCTAATAATTCTTACTACATCCTTAGAAGCATTAGTGCATGATATGAGACATGACTTCCTGGTAAATACTCTTCTTTAAAAGAGGAAGAGTTTCTGAAGAAATACTTTGCATGGATCACATAAACGTATGCTAGTGATATTTGCCACAAAATAATGTGTGGCAGAATATTCACACCATGCATTCAAAGCAACAAGGATGTTAATCAGAACACATTAAATTAGGTACCTAATTAATACAAACTGAATGAAAAGATATAAGTGCTTCAAAGCACCCGAATCACCTGTCCTCTCATCTCTTCTCTCCCCTTACTTTCTCCTTCTGCATTGAGAAGTCATCAATCAGAAGTGTTCAGCACAGACTGAAGACAAATTTTGTTCTCCTCTTGGTGGCAGTATATTCATTCTGATAGGAAATACCAAAGGGTGCCATGCTGGTTTTGGAAGAAGCTAATACAACACATACCTGCCTTATTGCTGCTCACATGATTCTATGATTCTATGACTACATTCCCTTTCTTCACTTCATGGAGGAACTTAAGTGCTCTGTTAAATTCCTTGAAAACTATTGCACAAGTAAAGAGTGTGAGCATGTGGTTTGTATTTCTTGTCTGATATTTTGATGCTGAGTGATGGCCTTCTTATGCCACAAGGCACAAAGAGACCATAAATCTTAGTCAATACAATGAAAGTCCTTAGCATCACAGTTAACCCTAATTCTGCACTGTAAAGTAGCACATGGATAGCAGTTTTGGAACTGTTCTCCCAGCAGCCAGAATAGTCTCTGTTTGTATTAAGAAATAGTTTTGTGCAAAAAGAGAAGATTTGTATAACAAAACAGGTGGTGCTGAGTATCTCATGTCAATCCTGAATGTAGTTGAGAGGTTTTTACCTCGCTCTAGCTCTGATTCTGTCTGATTCTAGTCTGATTTTGTAGACCACATATTCATTAGTGGTTGGGACATGCTAGGTGTGGTCCTGTAGGACATCTGGTTTAGTTTAGTGCAAAGGAGCTCAATTTGTATTCTCCAAGAACTCTCTCCAATGCAAGTCAAAAAGCAAGGAGTATGATTGGGAGATTGGCTTCAAAATCACTTCTAAACTATGTTGCTAATGTGGATGCAACTGCCACACTGGTGTTGATGGCATATCCTGGTTGCTTGGGGAACTGCAGAGGAGAGGTGATCTCTTCACTCCTCCCTTTGGGCATCTCAATTTAATGGAAACTGAGCTCTCATGTTTTCTGGGTTGAGCAAACTGAAAGCCTGAATGGATAGTTTTGGCTGTGAAGAAAATATTTGTGGCTCCTGCATCCTCTCTCTGTCTCCTTTGGGAGATGGCAGCAAACCAAACAGAAGTAGTTTGTGGGCTGGATCACATTGCTTTGGAAGGCATGGGAAAAGCAGGGGTTGTAAAATATTACCAGTCTCGTCCCAGTGCTCTGTGCATAGAATCATATCTCTTTCAGCTCTCTTTTCACACTCAAAGAATATGTGTGAAAGAAGTCTTCCACATCTTCCATCCACACACGAGGGGGGGGGGGGGGGGGG
>VZTM01011531.1:0-11757 GCA_013400555.1 Jacana jacana
TTATATTATATTATATTATATTATTATAAAAAAATTCCAATTTTACAACAATAAGAACTGGTACTGAATACAACTATTTATTATGTGCAAGAACTCTCCACATCTATTACCTTACCAACATTTGAATTTCAGCTATTCTCACTTCTCCTTTGGCAACTAGTCATCCTAGTTGCCTTATCATCAAGGCTTCTCTCAAGCAATGGAAAGTATTAAATATCTCTAGGATTTTGCACCTTGTTCCATCAACCAGAGAGAAACCCTATATATCTAGACTTGAGTAACATTTCCAGGAGCCCTTATTAGGCAAGATGAATTTTAGCACTGTAATCTAAATTTCTTGCCACAGAGTTTTCTGCATGCTTCTTCTTGGGAAATCCCAGGGCTGCCTGAATCTTGAACACCTAATTAGGTCTTTCATATTTGGGTCTATCAAGGTTTAAAATAAACTATTAATTGTCATTTGGAGTTTCAGTTTGGGAAAGAAGAAGTGGAAAAATTCTGGACCCTGCCCAAAACATGGCTAAGAAGATGGATGTGCCTCCCTGTCTGCTGAAAAATTCAGTAGTTTTAGTAAGTAGGCCTTCACAGTTCCTTTCCTGTTTGAAGAGCTATACACTAATTTCACTGATTGCCTAGTTTACTAAAATTTTATAGACCCTCTTTCCTTGAATTGTTATGTCTAGTTGTAACATCTTTACAGAACTTAGTGTTTTTCATATTTATCTTAGTTTACCTATTGAGATGAGATAGACTCTAAAGAAATTGCTGGATAAGTTCAAAGAACTTGTCACCTGGTCCTGATCACAGACTTATGCTGCGTGTAATGACCCCTTGGGGCTTAAGTACCTACTAAGATGTATCATTTAATAGCTTTTAAAAAGTATTCTGCATTTGAAGTTCAAAAAGCTCACTACCGACAGAAGGCAAATATCTCATTTTACAGATGGGAAGCATAAGAAGAGAAATGGATCATGAAACACAATATAAATTGTGGAAATCAGATAAAGGCCCAAGTTCCTGTATTCCAATACAAATTTTTGCCATTAATCACCAGGAATATGGCCCTATTTTAGGAAACTTAGACCGGAAAGGCCTTTATAGATACTTATATTTACTCCTGTATTATGCTTACAATATCTTTCTGATTTCTACCAGCAGACGCATCAACTGCCACAGTAACAATATCAGTGATGTGATTGCTACACATCATACAGCTTAAAATTCTTTTTATTTATAAGTAAATGCTGATATCATTAATCATACAGATTTATGTATTTAAAAACTGCACATTAAAATCCAGTCACAGATTTATGGCTGTCTGGGAACTACTAGTTCACTCAAATGTTTTGTTTGTTTTCAATGCCCCCAAACTAACAAATGCATATGCAGTTTTTAAGAATATGTATGAGCTGAGATTGTGACAAGGGGGACAGAATTACACAGCCTCAAGCTAAAGTCATAAACACTACATTAGATAAGCTGAAATAGTGAAGAAAATTTTTTTCTTTTTTGTTTGTTTGTTTGTTTTGTTTTTGTTTTTTATTACATTTATGTCTATCAGATTAACTTAATTGTAAGAAAGAGGGACAAGATCTGATCTGCCTTTAATGCTTTGACCCTTACTACTGGGATTGTTAAGTACATGCTAATGATTTTTGGAAATCACCATTCAGCACTGGACATTCCTTATCACAGAGATATATGCAGATATAAAGATTGGCTAAGAATACTGACGAGGCCAAGAAACTACCATGTTTTGAAAAATACCACCCAGGCACTAAAGAGTGCAGCCACTACCATAGAGACAAGGACAGTTGCAGTGGAAAGGCAGCACTGCTGTCCTGCTCCAGTGTCTATCCCATGTGGCTCCAAAATTTCCTGGGAGACATCTGGTGACCCACTCCACTTTCTCTGCTGTTCAGCACTGTGTCTGATGTCTCCACATGGTTGATACTGGCTCAGAGTTACCAACTTTTAATAGAATAGCCAAATTGAATAGTCCTAGATTCCAAAAGTGGTTTCACTTCCCAGACTGATTTCCAAATGTTGTGAAGCATGGAGAATCTCAAGACTGAGAATTGAAGACATAGTGTGGGGGATCACTGCAACACTGGCCAGTGGTGACCTCTATCATGGGGTTCAACAGATTCCTTCAAGGAAAGAGAGTTCAAAAAGATTTCCAAATACTAGGGAAACTGACTTACCTTTTACCAGTGATATCAATAATGGTATAAATATGTTACACCTCGCATGAAGTTCAATCAAGTTAAGTGCAGGATCCTGCACCTGGGACGTGGCAATCCCAAGCACATATACAGGCTGGGTGGAGAATGGCTGGAGAGCAGCCCAGAGGAAAAGGACTTGGGAGTGCTCATGCATGAGAAGCTCAACATGAGCTGGCAGTGCACACTGGCAGCCCAGAAAGCCAACCACAACCTGGGTTGCATCAAAAAAAGCGTGACCATCAGGTCACGGGAGGTGCTTATACCCCTCTACTCTGTGCTTATGAGACACCACCTGGAGTACTGCGTCCAGCTCTGGAGTCCTCAACATCGAAAGTGATATCCAGTGGACATGGAACAGGTCCAGCAGAGGGCCACAAAGATGATCAGAGGGATGGAGCACCCCTCCTAGGAAGACCATCTGAGGGAGCAGGGCTTGTTCAGCCTGGAGAAGAGAAGACTCTGGGGAGACCTTATAGTAACTTCAATATCTGAAGGAAGCCTACAGCAGAGCTGAGTGGGACTCTTTGTCAGGAAGTGTAGTGACAGGACAAGGGGTAACAGCTTGAAACTAGAAGAAGGAAGACTTAGATTAGATACCAGAAAGAAATTCTTGACTGTGAGGGTGGTGAGGCCCATGTTGCTGAGGGAAATTGTGGCTGCCCCATCCCTGGAAGTGTTCAAGGAAAGGCTGGATGGGGCTTTGAGCAGCCTGCTTTAGTGGGACGTGTCCCTGCCCATGGCAGGGGGGTTGGAACTTGATGATCTTCAAGGTTCCTTCCAACTCTAACTAGCCTATGATTCTGTGTTTTCAACTGCAAATACAAAGTAGCATGCCATAAACTTCCTCTTGTGTGAAAAAAACTGCAAGAACTCTGTGAGCACCTTGGCGCCTGACTGCATTACTCAGTTGAATTCAATGCTGGTGTTCCCCAGAAACATGTGACTAAACTGCAGCTGGAATACAAATATTTCTGAACAACTGTGTATATTGCAGAGATGGCCTAAAAGGAAGTCAAAGGTATGGAAGGTGTACAGCAGAAATGCCTCCATGCCACTGAGAAGTCCATCTATACTTAGATGCCAAATAAGATGTCTCTAAGAAAAATAAATAATAACAAATAAACAACAGGTAGTTTTGCAACAGCAAAATCATAAACAAGGGGAAAAGAAAAGGAAAATAACAATGGTCCCCACTGGCTTTGTGGCCTCCAACAACATCTCAACAAAACAGAAGAACATGCCAGTACCAACATGCGATTAATGTGATTTAAACATGAGTCACAGACACAAACTACAAGGAGAAATTAAACCTTCTTTACTCCTTTTCAGACTATAAATATCCCTACTGGGTCTGGCTGGGATGGAAGTAATTTCCTTCATGGCAGCCAGTATGTTGCTGCGTTTTGGACTGTGACTAAACCAGTGATGATAATACACCAATGTTTTGGCTATGGCTGAACAATGCTTGAGCAGCAGCAAGGCTTTTGTGTTTTCCCCCTCTGTCCCCAGTGAGTAAGCTAGGGGTAGACAAGAAACTGGGAGAAGACATAGGTGACAGAGTTGATTTAAACTGACCAAAGAGCTATCTTATGATGTCATGCTCAGAAACAAAAGTTCAAGGGAAGTAGGAAGAAGCAGACTTTTATGGCTATGGCACTTTTAATCACAAGTAACTGTTACATGTCCTGAAGCCCAGTTTTTCAGGAATTGGCTAGAAATCTGCCTGCCAAATGCAAGTAATGAATTAATTCTTAATTTTCCTTGCTTGTGCCTGCAGCTTTTACTTCAGCT
Organism: Jacana jacana; assembly: GCA_013400555.1. Classification (NCBI taxonomy): domain Eukaryota; kingdom Metazoa; phylum Chordata; class Aves; order Charadriiformes; family Jacanidae; genus Jacana; species Jacana jacana. The sequence goes on from VZTM01011531.1 coordinate 4,017, forward strand.
ATTAAACTGTTACCTCGAGCCACAAGTCTTCTCACCTTCCCCTCTTTTTTGTAGGACAGGGAAGTGAGCAAGTAGCTGGGTGGATGGCAGTTGTCTGGGGTCAATCCACAACCCCTTAAATGTTAGAAACTTTTTGTAACCCAGGAACATATATCCTGTTAACTATTCTCTTCTGTAATATACAAAACTCAGAACATGCTGCAGGTTCCTTTTTCCTATGGATTATGTTATAAATTCTGTTAAAACATTTTCCAAACACAAGACTTTGATACTTCTCCCCAAACCTACAGAAATCACTGGAGAAATTCCTACATCTTCCCCTTTCTCTGTTCCATGCCATTTAACCATGCCTTGTTTTAACCATTTCAATACAGATTTTTGAGTGGGCAGCACTGAACACGGGCCAAGGCATTCTATGGTAATTTCAATGAGACAGTCAGGAACAAAGGGAGATTTCCTTCTTCTACTGCATAATTTTTTCCTGTTTCTCTCCCTTCCCCACCTACTCTGGCGTGAGTGGCTCCCCCATTTAGATGCATGCATTTGGATGGTGCTCTCAGTGTACGAAAGAAGAGCTGTATTCTTTCTGCTCTACTGCTAAGGTCAAACAAAGAGTCTGCGTTAAGCTGCCAGTTTTCGTTGTGATACGTGAGGGAGCACTGAACACAAATTGTATTTCCACTCTCTCTTCAGCTCTTCTTTTAAACACCACAATACTGACAGTAATCACTGAGTTGAACAGATATGACATAGAAGACGTTGAAGGAACAAATAAGGCCCATCGTATCTTGGTTTTCCAGTGTTAAAATAACTAAATATATATTTGGTTATCAGTTTAGGTAGAAATGCTTCTGAAGATTAAATACATTTTTAACATTGTATTATTCTGGGGAAACTCGTTATATATTAAACATCCTGAAATAAACAGAAATATAGCAATAAATCAGAAATATGAAAAAATAAATAAATAGGAAAATAAAAACTATTTCACAATAGATTATTAATCTAAGCCCTTCAATGCTGACATATTCTTGGTGATATATTTTATTAGCAGGAAAAACATTTAAAGTAAGCTTATGAGAAAGATTAAAAGACTTTTTAAAGATACCATGGTCTTCACTCACTGTACTAACATAAACAGGTGGTATTTTATATTTCCCACAACCCTCATAAATTATATCATATTATTGAAAGAAGAGCCTGCAAGAAAAAAGTGAGAAGAAAGAAATAGAAGTCAGAAGCAAGTAAATCTATCACCAACCTCTTAATGATTTTTTAGCAACCTATTATGCACTAAACCTGAAAAGAATTATTCATGGTATTTGTCTATTGTATTGAACTGTGAGCCACAGAAACCTTTGATTCCTTCAGGGACTTTCATCCCAGTACAAGGTGGTATTCTGTCCATCTAGGTTATTTCCTAAGCAATCATGTCTAAAACAGCCTATCTAATCTATTCCCAATCCGCATCCTGCTTTTGTTGTGACTAAAATAACATCAGTGGTGCCAAAGATATTCCCATGAGTTCCAGTGCTGTGAGGTATTCACTGCCTAAAAAATTTATGAATTTCATTCAAAATATTCAGAGTCAAGAAAGGAACGGTTAAAAATTTCTTGGAGCAAAAAATTTAACTTCTGCACTTTTCCTGCTTATAAACAAGAACACTTCATTCACATGCTTATTAATGCCTTTGAATTGCACATCACCCTAAAGGACCCTGATATACAAAGCTACTTTAACTGGTACTTAAAATGTAATATACTAATACTCATTCAGCAGACACAGTGCTTTAGAAGCACACGATGCAGCTTCGCAAACCGGCTTGATCCATAGTTCTTTATGCATAGATGACATTAAGGAATAAAGGCTTTCAATCACCAAATAATTCTATTCTTTAAATACTCGATCATTTTCAGTCAGTAGAAGTTGTTATCTCACTGGGTTTTTCAGAGCTTTTTATAATTCTTTGAATAACACGTTGGCACTAACAACTATTTTCTTTAAGGAGTGAAAATGTGTGTTACTTTATACTTCAGTAAATCTTACATGAGTATGTTTCAACGATGTGTGTATTTAAATCTGTTTATAGTCACTGGCATCTTGTTTTGGTTTTTCCTCCTACCACCATTTGTCCACATTTGATTTTAAGGAGGTAGCTGTTTGTTTATAGGCAAGTGTGTATAGTAGTAAAAGCTAGGGAATAGGAGCAAAGATAACAGATGGGTCCAAAGAATAAGAGAAAACATATAGAAATATATATATTTTTTGCATCTTGACATTTTTCCCAGATCGGGGGGGGNAGTGTAATTTTTTCCCAGATGGGGGGGGGGGGGAAAGGTATTTCATTTCCTGGCACTGAGTCAAATATATATCTAATACCACTGTGATTCTTTATTTTATTTGAGATTTTGGGATGTTTGAGATTTTGGGATGGATGGGACTAGTTCTTCAAAGAACAGAAGTCTGACAAATCTCTGGGCCTCCCACTGATTTCACTAGATGCTAGATATTGCTAAGGCTGGGGCCCACAGACTCCTCTCAGATCTGGATGATTGTAAGAACAACACACAGGAGAAGCACTGCTTTGCTTAGCACTTCATAGATTTATGTTAAAGTTAGATTTACACAGCCTTGCCCATGTCTGAAGAAAGCTTCTACAGCAACTGAAGAATTGAGGAAAAAAAGGGCTGTGCCACGGAGATTCGTATTACTGCCTCTCCAGCTTCCTATTTTAGAAATCCAGCGGGTGAGAAACATGGGGTAAGAAGTACACAGGCAGGAGAAAGTTGCAGAAAGTTACCTCTGGATACTTTTTGGCCACCAATACCTGCAGAAGATGTACTACCATGGACCTGTAGCATGTAGTAAGATAAGTACAATGAAAAGACAACTTCTGAAAACGATGCTCTTTGAAGTATGAACTGCTGCCCTTTCCTTCTATCCATTTATTCCCTTAACATTGCTTTTGCTCACCTTGGTCTAGTTTTCTGTTTTCTCAATCTTTTTTCTATATTTCTCTTTATTCTAATTTCTTGTTCCCTAATCTTAGTTCTTCATCCCTGATACAATTTCCCCTCCTACGGCTTGTTTTTTTCCTTTTATAATCTTCTAATGTGCTTTTTCCTTACCAATTCTCCACCCTCAAATATCACAGCCAATTGTCATTTTGAGCATGCTATCTGAAAAAAGAAAAAAATAAACCAAAACAACAAAAAAGGGAAGTTTATGTGATTTACTATATCTTGTGTTATCAGACATTAAACAACTTTTACGTATCTTGGTTAATTTTCATGGAGGAAAGACTTAAAAAATAGGTCTTTTGACTTCCACTTTTCTAAAAACGGATCAGTAAACAGTGTATCCATTGAGAGAGAGACTACATTGCAAATTGAAAGCTATTATTAGACATTGGAAAATCTACTGAAAACAGTTTGGTCATCAAGTTGGAACTTGATGACCTTTAAGATCCCTTTCAACCCAAACCATTTTATGATTCTATGATTCTGTAAATCATGCAGAATGCCAGGCAAGCTGTAAAGTTTCCATTTCTCCAAAATTTTGTCTGGAACATCAATAAACAGAAATTATATTCATTTCTCAAGTAGAAGAAAAACATAGAAAACCAGGTTTCTGGAGCTCATGGGGAGTACTTGTTTACTGGGATGGATTGCTCTTTCTACTCCTCTACCCCTAGCAGGGAAATAAAGGGTCTCTAGAGTATTAACTACGAACCTAAGGAGACCTCATGAGGGCCAGAAATATATCCTTGGCTGTATGCAGTAGCAGACACTATATGAGACAGACCCTTGGTATACTGTTTGTGATGAGTGCTCTGTCACCAGGGAACCCAAGTAAGATTGCTCTTTGTCTAGAAAATGTCCAACCATTACTTTTTTATTTAAATTGAGAAAGGAATATAATTTCTATTTATTAAAGTTCCAGACAAAATTTTGGAGAAAAGGAAACTTTACAGCTTACCTGGCATTCTGCATGATTTACAGAAACGTAGAATCATAAAATGGTTTGGGTTGGAAGGAACCTTAAAGGTCATCAAGTTCCAACCCTCCTTCCATGGGCAGGGACACCTCCCACTGGATCAGGTTGGTCAAAGGCCCATCCAGCCTGGCCTTGAACACTCCCAGGGACGGTGCAGTCACAGCTTCTTCTGGGCAATGTGTTCAGGAAGCTAGAGTTCCACTGATTTGAATAAATGAAGAATTTGACAACATCTTGTTTTGGTTTTGAACATTCTGAGTAAAAATCTGAAACAATGGTACAGTTTTTGCAAGCAGCAGAAAAAAATTCTGTAAAGACACTGCAGACCCTGTTGAGCAGGCAATAGTTCAGTGTAACACAGCTAACTGTCATGTGGGTAGTAGGCCAGTGAAGTTACTAAAAGAATAAAATGATCTGACACAGAATATGAATTTCACCTTTATTTTGTGCATGTGAAAATGAACAAGAATTACAGAATTACAAAACTGCATAGCACTTCAGTGAGATTAGAATGAAAGAAGTAACTGTAGTCAGTGTAAGCTAAAGAATTACTGCGTGCATCAATCTCTCAGCCAATTGCAGCTTTTACTTTGCAAAAGATTATGCTATTAATTTTTAAAATGTAGAATCATTTATGTCCCTTGAAATAAATTGTTTAGTTTTGGGGTTTTATCTAAATGAAAAGATAAAGCACTGATTTACAACAAGTAACTGATTTGAAAACATACCACTTTTGGAGACTGGACTTACTATAGCCTAACTTGGCAACTTCTGAGATAATCTTTTATGCTCACAGACAAATACACAAACACTTCTTGAAACAAAAGTGGTTTTAGTCAGTCTCCACTGGGATCTGGTTAGTGGGTGGGTAATGCATTAGCAAATCACTATAACTTGCAGCAAAGTGTCTTCCCAAGACAGCAAGACCTCTGAAACTGTGACCCTGCAGAAAAGTTTGGTAACATTCTGCACCTATCAATGGAGCTGTGTGAGCATGAGTCTTCTAGCTTCTAGGAAAAAAATAAAAATAAAAATTGGAAAGCCTTGCAGGCATAAAGGGAGACTAATTAAAGTCAATGAACAAAATAAAAGTGGAAAAGGATTACCAGAGGAATGGAAGGAAATAAAATGGAAATTGTGGAAGGAAAAGAGATGAAAGCAGCAACAGAAGGAAAAAAAAAAATCTTTCCTAATTGTGCTCTCAAGAGTGTCCCTAATGGATTTAATCTCATCCAAATTCTAGCAGGGAGCATGTGCTGAAAATGCTGCAGATGGCTCAGCTCAGCAGCAGGGATGGCTTGGAAGGGAAACAGTTCCTGTAGCTGCCTCAACAGATTGTTTACAGCAAAGATACCGACAGTGCCCAGTCATTGTCATGAAACAGTGCTTGTTCCCTTATTTGAGACTTCAATCTGGGCATTTCAAATGGCAGACTCATCTGTGGTTGAAACCAGGAGGGTCCTTGATAGTTCAATTCCTGCTGTTGAGGGACAGCCCAGAAGGTTTCCTACTTTTTAATAACAAGCAGTATGAATTGGAAAAGCCGAGCAGCACACATCTCACTGAAATCTTCACTGTGGAAGTGAAACCCTTTTTCAGTATATCACACCATGAAAAACAGATTCATCAGTATAACCTTCCATGAGTTCTAATCACTTCACATCATAGTTCACATAGAAGAAGCTTAGATGAAGGTTCCTAATAAATCATATTTCCATCAGCAGAACAGAGAACAGATGTTTTGCAAGTTGTGAGCACAAAGATCTACTTATCTTCCGTCTGCACTGCTACCCAACGTACATATTAGGTAGCCATTACTATTAGGGTGCCACCTCAGTGTGTTTCCAGTTAAACAGGAACCCTTATACTCTAAAGGATGAACTCTAGCTCTGTGTGAGGCAACATAACTTGCTTTGTAAACAACAAACAAGTCCAATCTTGAGACCAGCCTTAGGATCTCTCTTATTATTGTGGTTTCAGCCAGATTTACCAAAACTAGATAGCCGTTCATCCACCCAAAAAAAGAAAGGAGAGGAAAAGATAAGGGGATTTACAAGTTCAGAATAAACTAAACTGCCTTAATTAAGTTTTAATATTAAAATTATAAAATAAAGGAGGAAAATCATGAAATAGATACAATCTATACATTACCATATCAAGCTCCAGGGATGAGGATCATATTGTGAGCAGGCATCAGGAAAAATCCCAGACTGGACTCAGTGAAATAACAGGAGCTGGATTCCAAATCAGGAACACACGGATCGGGATCAAAGGCAGACAAACAGACTGGGTCTTACTTGGCTGACAGCCATCAAAGAACGAGAACTGACCCTTTGTTCCCTCAGCTTTTATACTGAGCATGATGCAGACGGGATGGAATACCCAAGTTGGTCAGTTTTGGGTCACCTGTCCTGGCCGCTCCTCCCTATAGGTGTGAGCCCTCTATGCTTTTCCACTTCTGACCCTCCAACGGGGCAAATAACAAAATCAGCTGCCCTTGTTTTTTCCAGCAATAAGTATAAGCAAGGGCCTCTCTGCACCATCCCTTTGTGTAATCAGGTCTTATCACTTTGAGAATGAACAGTTTCTGAACAATGTGCTGTTAATTTTGGAGTTTAGTTTGTTAGAAGAAGCCTAGCTAAAAAAGTAAACTTGTAAAACAGAAAATTGGTTCATTTTACCTCAAACCAGGACACTTATGCAGACTGAGCATGAAGATGACACATTGGTAATAACAGATTAGCCACAAGTCCAGATAATTTTTAACGCATTTCATAACTTTGAGGATCACATTATTCATTTTCCTCTATAAAAGAGTTTGAAGACTCTAAATGTTTTGTTTTGGTTTGTTTGTTTGTTTTTTCTTTTGAGGTATATTTGTTCATTAATGCTCAATTTCTATAATGTATTCTTCTATCTTAAATTAACATAAACCAACTAGATTCATACAACTTTCACTAACCTTTTCCTTTCAAAGACTATTCCACAATCTCTTCCACCTTCCTTTTAAGCAAATAGTTATATAGTTATATAATAGTATATATACTGCTCTTGTTGACCAAAGGAGTTGAGGCCTGTAGGTCTCATACATCTCTAATTATACATTCTTTAGTTCTAATTTTAGAACTTAACTGATTACTCTATGAAGTATTTCTGATCCTTTCCTTCTCAAACTCTTAAAACGTATCTTCTTTTCCTGATATTTATTACCCTCAAATACTACACATTCTCTGTCCCCAGTGCCAATGAGGCATAGACAGTGACCAGCCCATTTTCTAGCTTTATCCAAGTGGATATTCATCATGTGGATGTGATGATGGGAGAAACTAGATAGATCACCCCATTCGATAGAGCTGCATCCAGAACCATTTACATTAAATTACTGCATGTATGCAAGTTTCACTATAAAGAATCATGGACTACTGGTTAACAGAGTTATTTTAATAAATTCATAGCAATTTACTATCATAAATTGTATAGTGTCAGACCTTTTATTGCCTCATTTGGTCTTTTCTGTACTCTCACCTAGTTATAAGGTGGTTTCTGGTACTAGAGAAACCAGAACCTCAGTAGTCAATTGGTATCTCACACATAGAAATCAACCTGTTAAATGCAGGAGCCATAATTGAATCCTCCATTGAATTATGTGAACTGGCAAAGGAATAAAAATCTTTTAAATCATTTCCCCAAGGCAAATAATTCTGGCTAAAAGGTCTGCCCATAGGTGTTGAGAGCAGGCCCTTT
>VZTM01011535.1:0-20076 GCA_013400555.1 Jacana jacana
TTTTTAAAACACCTCCTTCCCTCTGTTCCTTATTCCTTTGAAGTGAATTTCTTTCTCCTGCCGTTACTGCTGTCACTGCTAAATTATATATGCCCTTGTGTTCTAAAAATTCTCCATCAGCCACAGTATTCAAATATCACCTTCCTTGCAGCAGGTCATCGTGGTTTGGGTTAAAATGAATGACAGATGCTCTCCCCAGTCCCCTCCTCAAACCAGGACACAGGTTTTCAAGCAATTCTGCTTCCTTGAATGCCTCACTGCCCTTTTACTTTGTATCCTCCAAAAAGATGAATTTCCTTCACTCTGTGTGTAGCAATAAAGTAGCCTCATTGTAGTGTGGCAGTATTAGACCCTTGCACATCTTCTGCAGTAGAAAGAGTTTCCATGGTACAAGATCAGATTTAGGAAAATCAATCCAATTAATCAATGTAGAATTACACTGTAAAATTTGGGTTATCTCCTGAATTGTTTGAATCTGCTGGAATATCCAGCTTCCCTGTGGCAGCTATAAGTAGTTGTGGTCCCAATACTATGAAACACTGGGAGAAGAAAAAAAAACGTGGAAAGGAAGAGTCACTGTAGTTCTTGAGCTGAAATGCAATCTCAATCTAACCAACTAAATGTGGTAAATCTAGTGAAGTTTTGGCTTAATGAGAGTGCAGTGAACAGCCACAGTGTCTTAGAAAAGTTTGGGTTTAGTTTTTGGCTTTTTTCCTGTAGTAGTTCACAGCCTAATACACTCAATACCACAATAAGATTTGGAAAAATACAATGTCTGTTTGTCTACAATCATGTAAAAGAAGACAAAGCAAATATGTTTCCCTCTTCTGCAGGAGGATAATGGACTCAGTCTTGCCCTGAAACCAACCAGAGTATTTTTTAACAATTCTTCTCTAGATTGCTGCATTTTTCTACTTCAAAGTTAAGCAACTAAATCTAAAGGCATCCTCACAATATGTCTGAGGTCTTTTGGAGATGGTTTATTGGAAATTGGGCAATTCAAAGAGAAGTTCTTTGAAAAGAGGAGGCTAAATGAGCAGTGTCAATAGTCATCTATAGTCCTGTCATTAAGGTCACAAAAAGGCACTTTTTGCAAAAACTTAGCAATGCATCTTTTTACCAGATCCAGTCACCAAAGTCAGTAAAGTTTTTGCATTGCCTCAAGTATCCTCTATATCAGGCCTAAAGTTAGGGAAAAGAGTACACTCAGAACAGCCATCAGTACAGAATGCTCTTACATTGGGGCAAGTGTTGTTTGGCTGTACAGGCTGTATTAGTGCCTACCAATACTGGCAATATTGTTGCAACACTCTTCCAAAATACAGCTCTAGTTCAGATGAGAAAAATGGCCTTTTCTCTGCTGAATTGCCAGAGGAAAAGAGAAGTACGTCTTTCTTTCCTTACAAACTGTCAGTCATGCTGCAGTGAGCACTGACATAATGAGTGACTCTTCTTTGAGCTCTAATCTCTGCTCATTGTGACAAATGAACCTCAAAAATCAATCCAGTTTGACTCCTTAGATCTTTTGGGAGTCATGTTTTTAGGGAAAAAATAAAATAAGAATATCGCACATTTAAGATACTGAATTAGAGCATGTAAAATTGTGAGTATATTAAAGTAAAATGTCAAAGACCCCGCATCTGGAATGGTCTTGCAATCTTGTACTATCTTTCTACAGTCATTCTATTGTCTGAGATGAAATAAACAAGAATACTAGCTGCCTTGTTTACCATCTATATACTTATGTAGCTAGGTACTTTTTTTGGCACTGGATTTTGTGTTGATAACTAACTCTTCACTAGTTTTCTTGGTCTGAAATCTCCCTTCAAAAGACTAATAGGGTGTCTACCAAGACAGAGATACTTTCCAGAGCTGTCAGAGGTAAACATTTGAAAGAAATTAATATTCCACAATCTGTTAGATTTCCTTGCTTAGTATCAGAAGAATTATTTTTTTTTCTATAACTACCTCTGTCATGGGATCCACCATACTCTGTAACAATACTATCCATTTTGGTTTTGCTTATATTTTCAACAAAGCCTTAAAGATCACCACCAACTTAAAAAATTTCCTCCTAAAATATTTCATTGATAATTTTAAAAGTAACATTGGGCATTGTAATAACACAAAAATACTAGTCTGGATTAACTTGCAGATTTTTCATTGCTGTAACTATTTTGGTTGAAGATAAAGCTTGGCTTAAAAATGGAAATAATTTCATCACTAATCTGGCACAACTGCTTTGTGAACAGCTATATCAGAGGAAAAGCATTCCTGTAAAAGAATTCCTCCTCTTCCTGCCTTTTATAGTGAGCTCAGTGCACATTTAGCAGATGAGTTACACAATTTTTGCCACTATGATTATGATTGTGCAAGTGGTATATGTAAAGACCTTGGAAAAGCAACGTGTATTTATTATCCTCCTAGTCTAGCTGCTTGAATCTGTTTATTTTACAGCCTGTTGTCTTTATTTCTCTTACTATGGTCTTTCATATAGCCAGTAAGATAGAAAAACTAGTTCTAAAATGAGATTAAATTGATGAAAAAGCATCAGTTTCCATCTGAAAGTACCACTGAAATGTCCAGTATCAAAAACTGCTTTTAAATTCCTTCTGGGTTTGATTAGCCTACAATTGATTAGCCTTTCAAATAAGCAAAAGAAATTAAGAAAAAGCTAGTGAAATCTAGCAGTTACAATTGTGGAAGGGTGAGTTTTATTTTTATGAGTAAGAGAAGATGAGTGAAGAGAGATGCACGAGACGAATGATACCACCTTTGTAATTGCAAGCCTCAATATTGCAAATCCTGCCAAAAATACTTCTACCTGTTAATCACCCTGCAAGATATTTCTAATTTGGGCAAAGGGAAAAAGTGAGTAGGGGAATTGGTACGGTACTACATTGTGCTTGCATTAAGGTTTAAAATAGAAGAAATCATAATTTTAACCTCCCCTGAGAAGGCTCTTCAGAAAATAACAGGGAAACTTAACTATACAGCAGAATAAATTATATGGTTGTGCAATTGCAAGAAGATTGATATAACATTAAGACACTGCAAGAAGATGTGTCAGCACAAATATGAAAGCCATAAGTAATAAAAGCCTCAAATAATAATATATGCACTCTCTCTGTCATCATTATACACCATCATTTATAGATGGACAGCACCTGCATTCCTGCTGAATCCTCTGGCACATGTCCATTAGGCCCATTTACTGTCAAGAAAGTATTCTCCTTTGCAAAAGGTATGATTCTCTCATTGCTACTCAGAGAAACCTACAGAAAGATCCTAATGGAATTTTTGGAAACCAACTGTAAAAATAATCCTAAAGTGAAAGAAAATTAAAATTATGTCATTTTCAATTTCTAAATAAATTTCAAATTTTGTAGTGCAAGCTCAGATTTACTTTTAGTGATGATATCAGAAAACACTAGTAATGACAGCAAAGCCAAAACCCATAATCACAGTACAGTTTCGGGATGTATGATAAAGGGTGCACTTGGAAATGGACATGGGTGCAGCAGGATTGTCAGAACTTTTGCCTTGAATTGAGGTACAAAACCTCCTATAAAATCAGTACGGAGCAAACAGTTGTTAAGCTCTTCACTCAGTGCTCCAACTTCCTCTCTGAACATGCCCAGCTTTTAATGTTAAGAGACACTTTTCTTTGCTCATTGGCTTCAGAGGCAGCAGAGCTTTCACAGTAGTATATGTGAATCCCCAGCCTCTACCCTTAATGTATAGTACAGCTGTGAAAAGCTTTTAAGTATATCCTCAGAAGCATAATATAAAGAGGAGAGGCTGTAGAACAAAACTGCCATTGTCTACCCCTGTTAAAGGTTTTGCAAAGTGGATGATCCACAGAGTAGAATTGTGGTGTGTGGCTGATACCAGGGTAGAATGCAAAAGCATTAATTATTTTATTAATGACCATTAAAAGTAAACATTTCTCTGCATCAGGAGAAGGGTGGTCAACACACACACATGCACACAAACACACCCGCACTTTCCATTTTGAAATTCAGGCCTGAAGTGACTTATTGTGTGATCCTGGCTGATTGACAAATTCAGTAAGAGCTATTGACAGGCTGATCAAAAAAAGCTGAATAATTTTCATACAGACAAAAGAAATTTTCTTAAAATAGATGAAAAAGGCAATCCTGTCATACCAAGCAACCTTTGGAGGTCTAAATTTCTTCAAGGGCTGCATCAATGCAAGAATTCTTAAGTGCATTATTCATTCACTCCCAGTAATGCTATGAGGAATGATCCAAAGAAACATAATCCGTATTTTATGATTCCTCCATCTAGGCTTGACACTCATGGAAAGGTTATTTCGATTTTAAGTAGAAAACTAAGATACGGCACTGGGTATAAAATAACAATTTTTTTCAAACTCTTTCCAAGTTATATAGCTGTCTCCCTAAAATTTGAACTTCACGCTCGTATTCAGTTATACTAAAGAAGTGTGAATCACTGCTGCGCATAAAGATTCACTCTTTTCTTCCCAAACTCTGTTAATAAGATTTCTGGATTCATTCTGCCTAACTTTACCTGTCTTAAACTTAGATGTTTACTCTGACCTCATTATCCGGATTTCCTCCATGGTCAATACAGCAGGAGAGACAAAGGGATACTTTCACAGGCACATTTATCTCACCTTGCCCTGTTGCCTGACTTGAGGTAGCTTATGTCAGGAGAAGTGAAGCCCACCTGCTTAGCACTTGTCAGGGACATCAGTGAAACCTGCTGGGTCTGACAGACAGGCAGCTCTGCAAAGCCCAGCTACGCCACCTTCCACTCCAGCATTACAGTACCGAAACAGGCAGCACAGAAAAAGGATTTGGAGTCAATTTTTTATTAATTTTGCACCCTTGCAACTCCATATAACTTAACTGAAAGGCAGGATCTGGCCTATTAAGAGATATTTGGGAATTTTATAAGATGGAGGAAGAAGAGACTTTAAAATATGGGATTAAAACTAACAAAATCTGAAAATATAGTTAAAATGCTAAGCTATTTTTCACATTTACAGCAGTACACCTGCTTTAAAATGTATTTACTAAGCCTTAGTAAAAAAACAAATGGAAATTGTTCTTACTGTTTTTCTAAAGCTTTTCTACATAATTTTTTCCTGCATTTTTTCAAATGCCAGTATCATGGTTTATTAAAAGAGCTCCATCTTCTGGTAGATGATAAAAAACAAATCCTTCAAAGATGTATAAGAAAAGCTTAAAATAATTTGCAGAATATAATGAAAAATTGATCCCTAGTAACCAATGTCTGCACCTGCATTCCACAGACACTTTGTGGCATTTTTATTTTAGAGTGATTTGTTACTCGTTAACCTTGATTTCTAATGTTTTGTCAGGAATCTTAGTGGTTATCGACTTGAAATAAAAGGGTGACATATTAGAACAATCCTGAAGAACGGAAGCAAATGTATATGCTGACAGCAACATAATCAAAGAAAAAGAACATGCTACCTCACTTTGTCAGGTCAGGCTCCTGGCTGTGTTTTTTTTAAGCAAAATATAATAAAATTAGTTCAGCTTTTTGGAAAGAGTAGAATAAACATAAGAATTATGTATTCTTCCACATTCTGTTTGCCTGCCTTCCTGGTAGCTCAATATTTGAAAAAGACTGTCAATGCCAAAGAAAGAAGATGGCATCCTGCACCTTATAATTTTTATCACTTCTCTCACCCTTAATTTTATTACTAAATAGCACAGCTTCACTTGTTTTGCTTTTTTTAAGGGTGAGTGTTGGAGGAAAATTCAGCTGAATTCCCAGTCTCTTCTCCCATGCTCTGCTAACAGTGGTGCATTTCCTTGCTATTACATGTCAGAAGAAAGCAACTTAGGAGATTCGTTGCCCTTCTTTTAGCATATTTATAAACAGAATAGTACGACTCCATTGTATTAACAGGTTGTGGGTTTGTTATACTGAAAAGCCTTCACATAAAGAATAACTGAAATAGTGACTAAAATACCAACTTCCATTTCTTTTAATCAGCCCTGTGTGAAAAGAAATCACCTGAAAATGGAGAGATGTCTGACAAATCAGTTCTTCAGAGACCTCTGAAACACTGACCCTGCATAACAACTTCCAAATGAAAGGTTAAATATTTAAAAGCTTGAAATGGATATTTCCTCCTGTAGGGAATGCAAAAATAAGCAATTAAATGGGAATGCCTTTTGTTTTATAGCCATTTCATCATTAGTAATTAAATGTGCATTCTGACAATTAGTATGAAAAGTTCCTGAATGTTTTGAAATGTTCCTCAGGGCTCAGTACTGGGGCCATTTCTGTTTAATGCCTTTATTGATGATCTCAACAAGGATATAGAGAGCACTATCAGTAAGTTTGCAGATGACACTAAGTTAGGTGGAAGTGTTAATCTGCATGAGTGCAGGGAAGCTCTACAGAGGGACTTGGATAGATTGAATCGATGGGCTAATGTTAATGGCATGGCCTTCAACAAGGCCAAGTGCCAGGTCCTGCACTTGGGCCACATCAACCCCATGGATGGCTACAGGCTTGGGGAAGTGTGGCTGGAGAGCTGCCTGGCAGAAAAGGACCTGGGGGTGTTGGTTGACAAGAGGCTGAATATGAGCCAGCAGTGTGCCCAGGTGGCCAAGAAAGCCAATGGCATCTTGGCTTGTATAAGAAATAGTGTAACCAGCAGAAGTAGGGAGGTGACCACCCAGAAAGAGTGGTCAGTCACTAGAAACGGCTTCCCAGGGAGGTGGTGGAGTCACCATCCCTGAATGTGTTTAAAAGTCGATTAGATGTGGGGGGGAGGAATACGGTGTAGGGGAGAAGTTCGTAGAGTAGGGTGATGGTTGGACTTGATGATCCTAAGGGTGTCTTCCAACCTAAATGTTTCTATGATTCTAAGCGTGCTTCAGTGAAATAATTATGCGTATTCGCCCTTCCATAATATTAGAAAAACAGACAGTGAAAAAAATGTTATGCATAGAATCCACTAGGTTTTCTTGTTTATATTTTTCTTAGCTTTATATTAATTTGTCTGTGAAGCTGTACTTTGTAGATTTACTTTAAAAAATAAGCCACTTCCCAGTGACACCTCTAAAATTATATTTAGACATATTACTTTATTGCTGATAAACTGGCCATAAACAAAAGCGGGTTGGAATTCAGGAAGGTTTTTAAAAATCCGAGCAGTAAAGTCTTTCAGTCAGTACTGTGGTTAAAATATCTCACCACTTCAAACTTCTGCATGATTATATTTGCAGACCCACATGCTGATAATGAAGGTTATTTGAAGTAGTCTTACCAAAACTGTATTAGATTTAGTAAAAAGTGTACTCATTGCTACTGCTGAGAAGTACTGTCCTTTTACACTGTTTGTTACAACTCTATCCAAAGAACTGCAACATCTGAAGCCCCATGCTCTTTCTGTGGAGGTCATCTGCTTATGTCGTGACCCAGAACATGCATGTAAAATGTGACATGCTATTACTCAAACCTGAAGTGATTGATCATAGTAGATTGACTAAAACCAGACTCTTTTGAATGATCAATAATCAAAGTACACCCTTGTCACTATTATTATCTGTACAGAGCTTTCCTGACTACAGATATAAAATTCATGAAAAGCTCTCTGAAGACTGAAGGAGCTCTCATCTTCCTGGGTTTTACTGAGAATATTGGAGAAATCAGAAGCGATGAAATTCTGACCTCAATTTGGTTTGGGATTGCAGCTGCCTTTAGAAGTCCCCGTTTATTCTGATCAGTTATCCTCATCTGGGGCTCTGCTTAAGTCCATTTTCAGACATACTGTGTCTAGTGCATAGAAGGAAAAAGTGGCAAACACTATTAAAGTTGCAAATTATTCATTGTAGCATTCTTTAGGAGCTAGTTATCTGTTCCTCTCACTCTTTATACTGAAAAATTTCTTCTGTTTAAACCCACCAGTAAGCTTCATGAAAATGAATTTGAGTAAAATTGACTTGATTATTCTTGTGTACTTTGAAGATGGAGAGAAAAATATACACATTTTTTTAATGTGTTCAGAGTTTTTCAGTCAAAACAAGTGTGCTTAAAGGACAGGGATATTATGCAGGGATATCTCTGTCAGATATTGGCCATGTTCTTTTCCACAAGGAATCTGTTTTGATTTCAGGAGGTTATGAAGGTCTGAAAACTGAATATCAGTGAACTATGTAATCATCTGGAAAACACTGGTGTAATGAAGAAAAGACATATTGTTCTAATAAAAACTTGGGCCCAGAGTACATAGAGCATGTAAAAAGGATCACATTCAGTAAAACTAGATTCCAGTCTTGTCTCTGTTGGGTGATCACAAGCATGTATTTAATTTTCTTTATTTCAGTTTCTCCCCCTGAAAAATGGTGATAACATAAATCCCCCTTCTAAAGAGAGTTCTCCTTATAAAATCATTCTAGAACAAATCACTACTTCAGTGGAAACCAAGTCATCAGGAAATGCAGCAGAAGAGGTCAGCCTGACTCGGGAACTAGAATATTTGATAGACCTGCTGAAATCTGGCCTCACTCGAAGCTCCCCTGCCGTAGGGTTTCTGTCTGCTGTCCTCTGCTCTGTTTACATTGTCCTGGACATGGGCATTCTCTCTTGCAATATATACAGTCAGAAGAAGGAGGTAGTTTAGATATTCACATGGCTAAAAATTAGGAGAGATGAAATCTTATAGCATACCTTAAAAATGCCAAATGCACAAGGAACCTAGTTTCAGGGGCTACAAGATAAAGAAGAAAGAAATAAAGATACCAAATTTTGTCATAAATCACATTTCATTTCATTAGATTTGGTTTTAACTATATATCAAAATATTTTCAGAGACAGAGGGAACAGCAAGCAGTCTATTAAGTGCATACATTTTTCACGCAAATTATCTCTGTGAAAAATTGTGCTGTGTCTTAACACCTCATATTGATTCTAAATCATCTTTCCTTCTAAATTTGAAAATTACTGTGGAAATGTCCATCTGCCTCATTTTCCCATAACATAGTTGTTTAATCCATTCCCGCTACTGATTCCTCTTTATTGAGCCATTAAGGTGGCAGATCAGAGCTGATGCTGTTCCAGAGTAGAGGAGAGCTGTCCTCTGGCAATCTCATGAAGGTGTAGCTCCACTCCAGTGCTGTGCCCCAGCAAGGACCTGGGAAACATCAGCTCATCATGCATAAGTGTTAAGTACCTGGGATTCAGTATCCCTCAGATATGATCATAATAAATAAAAATAATACACATAAAGTGACATAGAATCCTTCGGTGACCCTTCAGGTAGTTTCACAAGGTAGTTTCACAAGGTAATTTCACTAATACCCAACACAAGGTGAGTTTCCCTGTAGAATAAACTGGCTCAGTTTGCTGTGGAACCAACAGGATTGGTTTTTAAAGATACCCACATCACAGGCTTTCTGAGATTCTTCTGTGGCTCTCAGTTGTAACTCTGGCTACTTAGAGTCTTAGAAGCAGCTATGTGATTGTCCTTTGCAGATGGAAAAAAAACATGGCATGAAGGATTAAAATTTGGGAGTTTAAGAAGTATCATATTTTGTAGATCTGCAGTACTATGGCTTCCTACAGTAATAGACAACTTCTGATTTGTGTATCTGATTAAATCAGTATGAAATCCCAGAAAGCAACTGGATTGGCTGGTTTTTACACTACTTCTCTGAAGTTTTCTGTTGCAGTGTCCCACCTCCTTTTCCGAGGTGCTGCCAAGAGGATGTTTAGTGTCGTCGGTCGGGGCTACAAACCCACAAGGTACAGATCCCGAACGGCTTGTGGGAGCATACAGATGACCCAATATGAGCTAGCAGTAAGTTCCGAACTTTATTGACAGCACAACAGTTATATAGCCTCGTCCATAGTTATGCAAACTCGGTAACATTTGATAGGTTCTTAGCAGAGGAATTTATTTGCATAGAACTTCCCTATCTCCGGTTACATCTGTGTTTGAACTCCTCCTTGAGCATCTTAACTCCAAGGTCACTCCAGCCTTGGGGCCTGCCTTTAGTTACAGGAGCGCAAGCAAACTCCTGTCAAGAGGCCCTGTGCCTTAGCATAAGTTTTACTTGTGCAAGCCATTTAGACGGAGGTCATGGCCATTTTCTTCTAGCCAATCCCCAACAGTTTAGAGCTCTCAACTTCCAGGAGCAAAGCTGAAAGATGACAATAAAATGGTAAAAAGAATAGAAAAAATGTAAAGGGAATACTTTGTGCAGTAGATGGAGGCCCCTCAGACAATCCGTACACTATATAAAACCTGCTCTGAGAAATCTTCCCAACCAAAAAGAGACATAAACCATTGTCCTTCATAGTCATTAAGAGCGACACCTCTACCTCTGTCTGGAATCACACATAAGTCTCCTGCATGCTTCAGAAACAATATAATAGGGCCACCTACTGAAATTCAGCATCTCTTTTCCATATTATTTATTTCGTTTATATTACTGAAGAAGCACAAAAAGGACAAATTAATCATAGAAGCTTCAGGGAATTATTTCATGGTGTATCAGGCAATTATATGTTGAAGGTGATGAAATAATAGTATCTTTGATGTAACTTCTCACCTAGGACTTGCAAAAGAAACCTCTAGAAACTAGAAAATAGGAAAGAGAAGAAAATTAGGGAGAAAAAATAATTATAAAGGAATAGGCAAGACTGCATTGCTCTAATGTTCTTTTCTTTGCATTTTTAAGAGATTCAAATTTTTCGAAAATGCCTAAGAAAGATCAGTCAGAAAGGGGGAATGAGGAGGAGACGGTTATCATTTTTATTAAGCAAGCAACCCTTATAAAGGATTAACTCTACTGTTCATTACTTATATTAAAATATAGATGTATAATATCACTTAACTCGTTTTAGCTTTCCATGTTTTTCCTATTCCTCTGAGAGAGGGACTGTGTCCTGAAGATAAACTGATTAGAAATACACAGATGCTGGAAATAAAATGTTGCATATCTGAACAAAATAAACAGAAAGCTGATGCCAAGAGAAAATATTAATTTGTCAGTAAACGTGTAATTGTAACTGGGCACAGACTTGGCAAGGAGACAAAAAAAAACCATTCACACAGAGGAGTCCCATGCCAGAAAAGAAAAAAACTAAACAGTAGAAGATAAATCGCACCCCATCAACAAGCTGGCCAGCTGTAGTATCATTTTGTGTTCTCTGGCTAGCAGGAACTCAGGGCCAGCCCACAGATTTGTTCTGTTTTTGACAATGGCACATCCCTCAAAGAAATCAGAATATAATAAATAAATAAATAAATAAAAAAGGGTACATATTAGAGTTGAAGCCAGAAAGTAAAGTGCTGGCATTTTGTTAAAAAGAATAACTTTAACCTGGATTTCTAAAATGTGCTCAGCAGAAGATAGACCTGCAGCTATCTTGCAATCTTGCACAGCCTTGACAGATCTTTATTGCACTATGAATACCAAACAGTTTCAAAGAAAAAAAAATATTGCTTATTTATAATGGCAAAACTGCAGCTACACTGCCTCCTATTGATGTCTATACATAGGAGGTACAGGGAAGAATGATGTTGTTGTCCACCTACTGACTTCTGCCATGCTGTACGTTTTCAACCTACAGGGTTCTCTACTGCTCACAAGGTTACCCCTAAAATCACACAGGCATTTTCTGCTTTGTTTCTGGTAATCTAATCTATTTTAACTCATAGATGTATCAGTATATCATATGGTGTATCAATACAGAAGCAAGGAGGTGATTGTCCCCCTGTACTCAGCACTGGTGAGGCCACACCTTGAGTATTGTGTCCGATTCTGGGCACTTCAACACAAGAGAGGTTCCGAGGTTCTGGAGCAAGTGCAGAGGAGGGCAATGAAGCTGAAGAAGGGCCTGGAGAATAATAAATCTTATGAGGAGCGATTGAGGGAGCTGGGACTGTTTAGTTTGAGGAAGAGGAGGCTGAGGGGAGACCTCGTCACTCTCTACAACTGCTTGAAAGGACAATGAGCAGAGGTCAGTGCTGGTCTCTTCTCACAGGTAATTAGCCATAGAATGAGAGGGAATGGCTGCAAGCTGCAGCAGGGTAGGTTTAGGCTGATCATTAGGAAAGAATTTTTCCCAGAAAGAGTGGTCAGTCACTGGAATTGGATGCCCAGGGAGGTGCTGGAGTCACCATCCCTGAACATGTTTGAAAGTCCATTAGATGTTGCGTTGGGGGATATGGTGTAGGGGAGAACTTTGTAGAGTAATGCTTGGTAGATGGTTGGACTCGATGATCCAAAGGGTCTCTTTCAACCTAAATGATTCTATGATTCTATGATAATACTACTTCTGTCTCGACACCTCCATGTGCATTATTTCTGGTCTTTGACTAATTATGGCCACAGCAGAGAAAGCCACTCTCAGGCACCGGGAGTCTACTGGTTCCTATCAGGGCACACACACTTCTGTGCACTATCTGCTGAACACAGCTGAGCAAGACAGGAGACCCAGGTACCATGAGGAGATACCAGGAGCCCAATTATCATTACTCCATACCAGTAATGAACACCCAGATGATTTGTCTATGGACAAAATTAAAATGAACTGATATAAATTTTTAACACATTCTGCAGCTCCCTCAAACACAAGAAAAAGTAAATTTACAGTAAGTATAACATGCTACATGGCAAATATTTGAGCTAAGTTAGTGACTGAATTTGTTGGAAAAAGGTTTCATTAAAGAATAAAAAATCCATAACTGCAGTTGTTAATCCTGCAGTGAAACTCTTACAGCTTGCATATTTCATTGTAGAACTGAGGACAAAGTTATAATATACTTTCATGTTGTACTAACTCTAAATTTAGGGAATCATACAAGATTTCATTTTTTCTTCACCACCAAACTTTCAATTGTAATAGTCCATTAAAAGTAGCATAGTCTTCTGCAGTGCCTGATAAGAAAAAAAATGGATGATGACTATTATTAGCCGAAGACAAGACCACTATTGCCTTCCATATGTTAGCCTACGCTAACTTTAAATAAAGTTTTTATTTAAATTTAAATAAAACTTTATTTATTTTTTTTTTTGTGAGCTAAGAGTAGGCTTAGATCTGCCAGCTTCGTAGTGGTTACCTCCATTCAATTCTTTCATTTTTTCCTCCTGATAAATGAATGCACTACAAGCAACTGTTTTGCAGATAAACCCCTTCCAGTACAAAGATGATTTAAAAAATGGACTAAAGGTAGCAAAAATATTTGTCTTTTACTTAACTGGAGGTAACATCTAGTAACTCTGACTTCCTTTAAGTCCCCTTTATTATCTGTAGCAGTGTTCTAGTTTTTTGAGTAGCATTATATTCTTAGAAACAATAATGCAAAATATGAAATTTGTGCAAGTATTAGTATACTTGTTTCAAATCCTTCTAGTATGCCCAGAGCTTTCTCTCCAGAGTCTGCAAGAATAAGACAGGTCCTGAGACACAGTCAAAGAGGGGGATCAAACTATCAACTGGGACATGGTCTGCCTCTCCTTAAAAAGAAGATGAGGCAGTTTGCTCCAGTGAAGGCATTGCAACAACCTACTCACAAACTACAGATACATGGTTTACACTTTGGGATAAGCAAGCTCCACTGCTCTTCTTGCAACAGTACTGGGCAGATATTAGCTTTCAGCTCCAGCTCTGAGAAGCACAGGGTGTTGGAGAGATGTGTTGAAGAAGGTCATCTCTGATCTTCTGCTAGGCTGGCCTCCCTAGTGGTATGAAATATCCTCAGAAGCTTTAGGGCATCTGTTTTTCTGACAGTATGGGCATTACCCTTCTTTGTATTACCTCTTTCTCTTCTGGGACACACAGGCTGGTTTCTACTGCTACCAACCTGCCTGTGTCTGAATCCGACTTGCAATCTTCTGTGTTTACAATACAGGAAAAAGTAAAAGGATTAAGACCCTGAAGTATTTTCTATAGACTTCTCATCCACCGGTGCACTAATATACAGCATAAAGATTTTCCTTCCAGGTGTCTTTTGGTGTTCCCTGTCCTTCCCATGTGCTTCATCAGTATCCCAGCCTACGCATCATTGTCATTCAGTCATTCATTGCCAAACTTCTCTTCTTATAAAATCCTTCCATTCTTCATTCATGGGTGCACCAAATCTTGCACTGATCTGCTTTCATTCATTTAAAATTCTCTTTTAGAGTACTAATCATGTTTATTGGTCTCAGGAGTAGTTTTTAAGCAGCCTCTGCTCTAAGCCCTTCTGCTAGTTTTATTGTTTGATATTGCATGCTTACCAGACTGTATGGTGATCCTTTAAAATATCACAGGTTAATCAAGCTCACCATTAAATGACAGAGTTCTGGAAAGGTTGAGTATTAGAGAAATGCTGTTTGTTTTCAATGCACATTATTTATTCTGAAAATTAAAACCCAAGCATATAAGACAAAAAGGGAACTCATAAAGGAAAAGGCAATGTATTTTAACTGAATAGGAAAGGGGTTTTACTGATTTGCCGTTAGCTGAAATGTACTGGTGCTTAGTCTGTCAACCTAAATGTTTCAAACATAGATGCCATCAATAATTTCATAGTAGTTTGATTTCAGTTTTCTTACCGTCTAGTCCCCCTGGTGACTGCTACTTGATATTAACTCAGAGAGAAATTGCTTGTCACTCTACTGTCTCTTTCTAGCTGCTGTATGCCAGCGTGAATGTGCCTGTATTCCTGTGGAAGGTGAATAAATCCTATTTACCTATATCTCCATGGATTTGTGATACCTAATTACTGCTTGATAAGCTCTCTGAGACCATTGATTTAAAAAAAAAAAAAAAGCCCTTCAGCCATCCCAAGAATCATAACAGAGTGCTCCTAATAATATCTTCAATTTAAAAGGCCTGTAGTACATTTTCTCTGAATAGAGCTGCGAAGGAAAAAGAAAGAAGTTATCATTGTGCTTGATTTTTTTTTCTTTTTAGTATCTAGATCACTCAACTAAATCATCATAGTAAAATATATCAGGCCAACTCAAAACACATCCTAACACTCCAGAACCATTATCTTCCACCACACAGAGTATTCAGTCATCCTTAGAGCACAAATTCAGCTCCTCATAACAACAGTCTCTTACCAAGATCAATATAGGACTTTGACAGAAAACATGTATTCTGTATGAAGTCTGCATATGGACCATAGAAGCACTTAGAGACACTGTAGTTTGCTTGTTGACAAGCTGGAGACAGAGATGTGAATTATTGATTTATTTTATTTTATTTTATTTTATTTTATTTTATTTTATTTTATTTTGCATGCTGCAACAGCTCTGCAGCTGGGAGCACAAAAAGAAAAGCCTCAATTACCTCAAGTGAAGTACCAAGAAATCCAAGATATTGGCTCTAAAGCTTTACTAGTACTCTAACCCTAGATCTCATAGGCCACAGAAATGGTTACGAAAGATTCTCAAGGTTTCTACTGGCTGCTGGAGAAAGAGTGGGAGGAAAGAGTAAAAAACAATCATACTTCCTGGGGACTGTCAGAATGAGGTGCATTTTCATCAAACAAAAATAATGCTGTGTGTCCCTGGAACCATCTGCATGAAAAGAAGCTAAAATACTGAGGTGTAGTTTTGGCAATATTGGCATTGTAATACTACCACATTGCAGGAACCTTGAGCTATGCTGTAAAAGATTTTTTTCCAGTCTTTTTTTTCTATTCCATCAAGTCCTCAGCTGCTGTTTCTGAGAAGCAAGCACAATTTCACTTTATGTCTTTCCAGATTCACCAACAGGAGTTTTATTTCATGTATCTCTAGAATCATGAATGGTCATAAACTTTTCTTTATTAAAAATCAGTTTGTTCCCATAACTTGTAATCCTGTGTTTTACTATAGATGATTATGACCTGTATTTCAGTGTCTAACATCAGCAGAAATAGAATGCAGGCATTTATTAGAACATCTGTCATTTGTTCCTATTGAGTTGCATAGTCTATGTCGTACTAACAAAATTGGCTATTTATCTCCAAAAATTTAGACCCAGAAATCTAAAGATAAAGATATTTTCCTCTAAAAGTATGTTAAAAAAATAAAATCAGATTCTTTGTCCTAAATGAAAGTTGAGTTCAATCAATGGCAAATACAAAGAGGATATTTCTTTTTCAAAATCAACATCTATTTCTAATCTTCTAAGTATACAGAGCCATATATATTCAAAATCATAATCCTATAAATTCAGTTACAAAGATGTGAATTTGTTTTCTGGTCTGTCACACACACACCCTTTCTCCTGCACTTCTTCATCAGAAATATTAAATTTTTTTTTTTTTTTTCTCAAATAGACCCCATGGTGTTGATGACTCGAGTGTTGTCCCCTGTGACTTCCCAACACTGTCCAATTGTTCTAGCTGTTAGACAGTTTTTCTTAATGTCTGACTTAAGCTCTTTCTTTCCTAGTTTCAGGCCATCACTTATTGTCATGGCATCTTCTGAGACAGTGTAATTCCCTTTGTTCATTTTTATTGTTACCTTGGTGGTGTTTATAGACTGTGATTGTGTTCCTCCTGAGCCTTCTCTTTCTTAGACAATAAAATGCTGTTATTTCCCCTATGCTTATCCTTGTACTGGATAATTCTTGTCGAATCTCATTGTATTTTCGGACTCCCTCCCTGCATACCCGCACTCTTCAGTATCAGAGGTGCCAGCAGTTTGTCAAGTGACAGACCTAGTGGCATGTCAAGATCCTTCACATCATTCCAGTGCATCAGTGCATTATAAGGATGCATGAGTGTTTTGGTTAATAAAAAAACAAGCAAACAAACAAAACCCACAAAAAAACCCAAACAAACAAAAAACAACAACAAAAAATACCCAAACAAGAATCTACTGGAGTTCATAATGTGTAGTATATTCTCACTTGGTGATCCCAGGGAGAGCAGGGCAGGACCTGGCAGCCAGGGTCCCTTTGGCAAAGGCATGGGCTTTGTCTGTGGGATCCTGTCTTGTCTGCCTCCAGACAGGAGCAGGGCAAAGCACAGTGGCATCAAGCAGCAGCCCCAGCCCCAGGAGTCATGCACTGCCCTGGGGATGGAGACAGGCTCTGACAAGTGGTGTGCTTCCTACTTTCTTGCCCTAGAATTAACTTGTTTATTGTTTTTGGCAGTGCATTTTGTACAACTTTTACTCTAGTGCTGTGCTCAGGTCAGTTTGCAATTAGCTTTTGTGTCTCAGTGGCTTTCCTACCCAGCTGGTATTGGGTTTCAGAGAATCCTTCCATTTTGTTGGAAATGAGCCAGGGGACTCAGAGGAACATGACTTAGAAATGAAGTACTCAATTGTGCTGAGGAGGGAATCTCAGTCTCTCAAATTAAAAGCACTTCCTAAAACATTATTTTATGAATGCTGTAAACAGGAATGATGTATTGGATTAAAGTATATAATCGGACCAATACATTAAAAAAGATCACTTTTTTTACAAAAGCTCCACTTCTATCAAATTATCTTCTTCCAAGGAAAAACAGCTTCACTGAGAAAAATCCATTTGTTCTGCTTAAGTAGTGAACTGGTAGAAAAAAAAGATGTAGCAAGCGTCAGATAACTACAAAGTAAACCCTGAGCAATTATGGTTGGTTAAATCTCTCTGATGTCACCATTATTAGGACTATAGCACACTGTGGGCATCCAAAATAATTTGAAGGGAAAAGAAAAAAACAGTTCTTCCAAAAAAGCAAGTCAGCAATGGGAAATTAATAATGAAGGTGAAAAAGTAGCGGGACTGTTTCTGAGCATTATGTTATCTGTGTACTGTAATAGCTGCTACCTGCAAACGTAATCATGATTAAAGTTACGCTTTATTCTACAAAAGTGCAATTCCTTTTACTTCAGTAATCCTATTCCCCTTTCTTAGCCTGTTAGGTTCTTCACTATTTCTCAGACAGACATCAAATCCATGCTACAGCATTTTGGTCCAGCTGGTGGACATCACACAATATGCTATTTTACAACTGATTGATAGAATTCCTTTACTGAACTCACTTTACCAATCCTCAATCAGGATATTGAGGACAAAGGATTGCTTTCATTTGGCAAAATCCCTTTAGTATACCTAGCTAGCCAGCTCCTTAGCTACTAAGGGCCATTTTACAAAAAATGGCATGTTCTTTCCAGAAGAAATTTAGTGCTGGGCCTTAATGCAGTGATGCAGAGCTCAGCACACACGTGCCAGGATGGATGTTCATATAAGTGCCACTGGCACATTCACAGATCCTCCCCCACCTCCTCCTTACCTTTCCTGTTTTTTTTCTGCCTTTTTCTATAATCTAGTGGTAAGGGGTTAACACAGCAAACGTGGATTTTTGTAAATAGAATGGATGATTAAGCTGATAATATTTGTGTGTATTTCTGTGTGTGTGTGCCCTATCACGGGTGGATTTGGTGGGGGAAGGAGAAATATGGAGGTCAAGTCATACAGTGCAACCACATAACCCTATGCAAAAGAGGATGGCATTCAGCCATGTGTGTGTGTGTCTGTTTGTTCACTTCTGGGCTTTTTCTTAAACTTAACTTACCAGAATTGAATTACACTGACCTTTCTCTCAGTCCTTTCTGACTCTCCTCAGTATGTAATATATGTGTGTATATATAGAGAGAGGCAGATATATATTTCAATGCTAATAACTAGAAGAACAGAATCATAGTTACTTACAAAATTCCATTCCATGCCTGTCATTTCTGTAATGCAAACTTGTATGTGCCTTTTTTTTTTTCTTTTCTTTTTTCTTTTTTTTTCCCCATATTGGAATATCAAACAAGACAGAGGAAAATACATTTCCCCACTGCCATCCGCTGATTAACTCGCTAGGACAGTTATTAGCCAGACTCCGTTTGCAACCCATGTGGCGTGCTGCTGGGAGAGCTGACAGACAGAAGAAGAATGATAGTAAGGGGTCAAATGCTGCTCTGCTACCCAGAAGGAACCCTCAAAATAACTCCACTGACTTTGAAATCAAAGAGTAAGCACGTTGCCACAGAATTCCAATATGCAGCAGAACACAATGTAATCACTGAGCAGAGCATCTCTCTTCAGTGGATATACACTTAATGTTTTTCTCAAAATGCTTAAGAAAATGGTCACATCTTCAATCAAGTTAGGCCAGCTTCAGTGCCTATTGAAGTTCATGACGAGAGCCCTACACAAAGCCAGCCTGAGCTCTCCCTGTTTGTTATCTGCTACATTCTTATGTCGAAGGCTTTCAAATGTTTCTCTTATTATTTCACTGACTTCAGTGTGGTTTTACAAATAGTTCCCAGTCTTATACTGAAAGCTGAAATAGGAAAAAATTATTGTATGGTTGTTGTATAAATGAAAGTGGGTCAAAAGAAGAAAGTTGCAGGCCAGGGTCTGCATTAGTCCTAGCAATGCTGCTCTTAGCTCTGATCTCTCCTGAAGTTCTTTCCTCTATTCATTCATTTTTGGCACCATTTCAAACATAAAGAAATAAATATGAAAGTTCTCTCTTCAAAAAAAAATATCTCATTTACAGGGTATCCATGTATACGTTTGTGTCTACTTTTTCTTTCCAATATTTTTTATTTTTTCAGCCTGAGTAAGTAGTTTAAGTACATTGGTTTAAAACAGTAGCATCTTTCATTTCTAGTAGAATTTTCTCTTTTTCACTTACAGCCCATTTTCCTTCTGCTCCAAGATTTATCTAGAGTACTGCTTGCAACTCATTATTATATGCAAACATCAACATCCCTGTGGGTCAGTGTTGCAACGAGGATCAAGAAATTCAGTCTAAAATATCAAGAAGGGGAGGGAATGGGTGTTATTAGTACCATATTTTTACTTTTGAAGCTCCTCCTCTGCTCGTCAAAGGAAATCATCCAATGCAACTTTTTGTTCCAAAAAATGTACAAAAATTAACTGTAAGTAAAACATACTTTTTACAAAAGAATACCCAACAGATTTAATTATGAGGAAAGACTGTGACACTCATAGAATAATATGGCACCATATTCAGACTTTTATGTATCCTTCATCCACTAGAGATTGCTGCAGTGACCCCACTGCAGCTGAGGAGTCAGTAATTTGATTTTTAATGTCATAATCACAGCAATT
>VZTM01011535.1:21256-55731 GCA_013400555.1 Jacana jacana
GAGCTTTATTCATTTAGTAGTGGGATTTATTTCACTTAACTATGTGCCTAGTCTGGGATTGTCAATATTCTCTAACCTGCAGAGAGAAATAAGCACATCCAGATAGAAATTAATTCCGTTCTATATTAGAAATCTATTTCTGGCTATAATGACCCACACTCTGAAAATATCTCCACTGACTAAAGAGTTGTCTAGACAATTGTCTTAGGCTAAACATGTAATTTTCATATAACTAAAGTTAGGTGAGATATAACCTATTAAAGTGTCAATGACTATTTTACTATTTTACAGGCTAACAGAAACCAGTTATCCACAACATTCACATGCAACAAATCACATGTTTTTAATTAATTTTTCCACTAGTTGTCAAGGAAATATCAAGGCACCTACTTCCATGCAAGCATCCATTTTCAAAGTGTGCAGTCCTCCGTCCTCCATCAACAATAGCCATTGCTTTGTGGCTGTAGCAAATTTATAAAAAAATTACTGCTCTGGATTCTTAAAATGTAAGCTATACAGTTAAGAATTCTACTGAACAAGATCAGAATTCTTGAAGGAGGGCAGGTTGTTGATAAAGGGGCACATTTTGTTGTTAAAGGTGGACCTTAATTCCTTTTGTACAGTCATTATGGACAAAGGCTAAAACGCTTCCAG
Source organism: Jacana jacana (assembly GCA_013400555.1). Taxonomy (NCBI): domain Eukaryota; kingdom Metazoa; phylum Chordata; class Aves; order Charadriiformes; family Jacanidae; genus Jacana; species Jacana jacana. The sequence continues at coordinate 21,911 of VZTM01011535.1, forward strand.
AAATATAAGCCAGGCAAAATTAAACTCTTAATTTTCCCTCTAGTTCACTTTAGTATTTGTAGAAATACAAAGCATAATACAAATCTATTAACTGTCTATTAAAGAAAATTAATTCATTCTGCCACTAAATTCTCCAAGTAACATACAGAAATTTCTAGCTGTTAAGAAAATCCAGATATATCTTTTCGATGTGTCATACATTTCTGTACGCGAGCAGTGTGTAACGGTACTTCAAGGTACTTTGTTTCTGCTGCCAAACACAGAACAAGCTCCTCACATTTTCTCTAACCTGCTTTTATACAGAATATCCTCTTAAATGGAACTAACACTATCTGAGACATATTTACATTTATACCAGAAGATTAAAGATGCAATTTCTAAGCCGAAAGATTTTTTGGAATTATCTCAGACAGCGTTTTCCAAGACCATCCCATAGAGATCATGAGGCTATTTTTAGGCCAGTCCCTCTGTCATTTCATTTGCACTGTCACTATGGGATTTGCTGCCAAAAAAGGAAGGCAGTCGATAGAGAATTTTTTGGTACGTGACAGCCACGTCACAAATCTGCTTCTTAGCTGTGAAATGTGAAACATTTGTGATGTTATATTGGCATGAATGAACCAGTCAACACAGTTCTGCAAAGATGATGACATATGCTATGAATAATTTCTTTTCCTGTTATGTTTTCTTGTTAGCCACTGGGCAATGTATGTTAGGTATTGCTTTCCGTGCCTGATCTACATAGTATTCAGAGTTGTTAGAGCAGACAGTTAAGATCAAGCTGTATTGATTCATGATCACACATCTCGAAATCCACCGTTTAGTTTTTAGTGCTTCAGAATCTATGGCAACGCTGAGGAAAGAGAGGACCAAGAACTGAGGCTTTGAAATGTTTGCCATTAGATTTTGCCAAAAGAGGGTGTTTTTTAAAATTTTGAAACTTCAGACTCCACTGATTAGAGCATTTTGGTCCCCTTCTGTGTCTGCTTGCACACTATGTGTAAAAGGGTTACTGCTGTGAGAGACTACATCAATGGCTGAAAATCTTTTCATATTCTTTTAATCTGATACACCTACTAAAATACTTACTATGTTAATTCCAGAAGGCTGAAGACTCTCAAAAGAATGCTCATGCATATTTCAAGCCTCATGCTCTCAAGAGGTGCCTCTATCTTCTGAAATTGTATCTCCCTGAGCTACAAAAGTGCAATTTCCATTTAGTTTTGTCAAAGGGGAATAATACTGTATAGCACAGAACTTTGGCATGCGCTGTATTTCATATAGTTTTCCCTTTCATAGAAAAATTACACACAGTAATTTTCCTGTTGACTCAGGACAGTGGCAGCAAACGAGATGGCTTAGAGACAGCAGTGTGGATGCACACTCTTGGAACTGAAAGAAGCTTCTTCAGTCCGTTCTTTCCTTTTTCTTTTATTTCCGGCTTTTTATGCAAGGAGCAGACATGCCACACCGATGAGCACAGTGCGAATGCTTAAATTAATAGGTTTCCCTCAAATTTTACTTTCAGAAACATTAATTTGGGCAAATTATGTGTGCATAGGGTAAATCACTTCAAGAAACTAAAATCCTGCATTTTGACTCAAAATCCTATCATAGATCATATTCACAACAGTTTTAAAAGGGATGCAACTGACATGAACAAAGTGGTATCACCTTTGACTTATACCTGCTGAGGAATGAGAGGACTTAACATGGTTTTGATGGATATGGCGTACCTATGCATTGGCAAATATGATCAGAAAGACACACTTGTGGCTGTTTCTCTCCACATGGGTCAGAGGAGGTTGAGTGTACTTTGTAATTCCTTCTAATGGCAAAAGTTTCCTGCATTTAGAACAATGCCACCATTTTAAAACTGCTCTAGCAGAGGAGACTCTGCTTATTACAATGTTATGCCAGTAGTATTTTCTACCAAGCTGGATTGTTTACTTACACCCATGTGATGCATGTACCAATGAGTTTGCTACAGATTACAATTTAAAAGACAGAAGCAAGCTTTTTGACAGTGTTTATATGCTGCATAAATTTTAGTCTGTAGACACGATCAGCATCTGAATGTGAAAGGATTTTGTTGCTGTATGTGATGTGAGCTCCAGTCTTTTGCAGCAGAGAAACTTGTCTCTGTAACAGAGCCTAATGAAAAGTTAAAGCTATGACCTCTGGGGACCACAGACATTTCCATTACGTGCCTTAATGTTAAAACAGAGATATGTATTAAAAAATAGCTTTTTTATTTCATTTCAAAAAATTCCCATAAGCTTTTGCTGCCTTTCAGATATTTGTTATTTAAAGAATAAGACACTATTTAGAAATGCAGATGTGGATGTAAGGTATTATTAATATTTTTAAGGATCCTTCATATTAATCTGTACATTCCTTAAATATATTAACTTATTTATATGAAAATACCTGCCAGTGAGAAGAATATTCTGGAGTTTGCAAGGTAGGGGTTGTGTCTTGAAAGCTGAGAATGTGTATGAAACCCCTCACATTTCACCACAGCTGATGGTCAGTTTGACCATCCTAAATGACAGTTCTACTAATATATGGAAAAGGTAGATAAAAAACGGTTAAAAAACCCTACTCAATAACATACAAGAACCAAAGGTATTAAGTCTTGGAGATCTGCAGACAGAAAGAAATTCGGACAGATCAGGAAGAACACTGACACTTGACAGAAGCATATTTATGAGTGAAATCTCATATTTAGAAATAATTGATCAGTCAGTCACTGTAATGTTTCTAAAACTACTTGTTGCTTGCCATGAACAAGGATATGTGTTGCAGATGAAGGGGCTGAAGAGGAAGGCAACCTCAGCGGGTGTCCTGACTGCCCTTTACACTGCAGTGAATGACTGCAGTGAACTACCTACGGGATGGGTGTGTGGAGGGTTACCCAGACCTGCAGAAGAGGCTTACAGAAGTGCCGGCCAAGGAGGTTTTCTCTGGAGAAGTAAAGACGGGATAATGCAAACGAAAAGGTGGTTCAATCATGCAAAAAGCTGGGGACGTCTTAGCACTGGGAGAATTTATTTAAGGATTAATTCCCTTAACTGATGATAAGTAGCTGAAAAAATACACAGATAAGACAAACTTTCAATAGTTAAATTACGGAAGAAAGTTGTAAAAAATCATGTAGTGTCCCTGCTTGATTTCAGTACAATGGAAAAGGAAAATCAGGCAATCAAAGGCACAGGAAAGAGGACTGTAAAAGGAGGAAAATGGTAAGATTTATAGGAAAAAGGTGCTAGGAAAACAATCATTGATAGAATGAAACCTAATCTACTTGGGAAAATTGGTGAGGGCAGTAAAAAACTCAGAAAGCTTGCACACTCTTGAAGGAAAAAAAAAAAAACAGAATAATCTGAATTACTGCCATAATACATAAAAATCTTATATTTTACGAGCAGCAGACAGGCAAGAATAATAAAACATAGTTTCTGAAAGATATCTATTATTAAAGATAGCTAGAAATAAAAGTGCTGAGGAAACACTAAGTAAATAATGTTTCAGGGAGAAGTGATACAGCAGATGAAACCAAACCAAGCACTGAAAAACAGCATGGAGGAATTTGTTTCAAGCTCCAGAATCAACTTTAAATACTAATGCTGTCTGAAAACCTATGACTATTTATTCATTGACATTATGCAGAAGATTGAAATAGTCCTGAGAGCTCAGGCTGGAACCTAGATTTCTTAAACAGCATTTGAGCATTCATTTCTTTCTCATTCATTTTTTTGTGCATTTGCTGTGCTCTCGGGCTCTCTGTCCACTGCTTAATCCAGGGACTCTGGCCAGGAGCTAGACACTGGTTTCCCCAGACTGGACTTCCTTTGTCCTGAGGAACTCTGAAGTTCAAAATGTTGACACCGAATTAAGTGTTGAGTCATGAGGAATAAGCTTTCTTAATAACTGTGTTGCATGTTCCTGTTCCATGTGACTCCCATCCATAAGAAGGTCTATAAGGAGGATCCAGGCAACTACAGGCCTGTCAGCCTAACCTTGGTACCAGGGAAAGTTCTGGAGCAAATCATCTTGGGTGAGATCACATGGCACCTGCGTGGCATCCAGGGGATCAGGCCCAGCCAGCTCGGGTTCACAAAATGCAGGTCATGCTTGTCCAACCTAATCTCCTTCTATGACCGTGCTACCAGTCTGGTAGATGAGGGAAAGGCTGTTGATGTAGTCTACCTAGACTTCAGCACAGCCTTCACACAGTCTCCCACAGTATTCTCCTGGGGAAAGTGGCCTGGATGGGTACATTCTTCTCTGGATAAAGACCTGGTTGGAGGACCATGCCCAGGGGGTACTGGTTAATGGAGTTAAGTCCAGCTGGCATTCTGTACAAGTGGTGTCCCCCAGGGGTCGGTACTGGGACCTATCTTGTTTAATATCTTTATTGACAACCTAGATGAGAGGATTGAGTGTCCCCTCAGTAAGTTTGCCAAGTTGACAAGTTTGCCAAGATGACACCAAATTGGGAGATAGTGTCAATCTGCCTGAGGGTAGGAAGACCCTTCAGAGGGATCTAGATAGGCTGGATTGCTGGTTTGAGGTGAATGGGATGAGATTCAACAAGGTCGAGTGCCAGGTCCTGCACTTTGGCCACAATAACCCCATAGGACAGAGTGGCTAGAAGACTGTGAAGAAGAAAAGGACCTGGGAGTGTTGGTCAATGCTCAGCTGAACATGAGCTGACAGCGTGCCCAGGTGGCCAAGAAGGCCAATGACATCCTGGCCTGCATCAAGAACAGTGTAGCCAGTAGGAGCAGGGAGGTGATCATTCCCCTGTACTCAGCTCTGGTGAGGCCACACCTCGAGTACTGTGTTCAATTTTGGGCCCCTCACTACAAGAAAAACATCAAGGCTCTGGAACGTGTCCAGAGAAGGGCAACAAAACTGGTGAGGGGTCTGGAGCACAAGTCTTACAAGGAGTGGCTGAGGGAGTTGGAATTGTTTAGTCTGGAGAAGAGGAGGCTCAGGGGAGACCTCATTACACTCTACAACTTCCTGAAGGGAGGTTGTGAAGAGGAGGGGGTGGCCTCTTCTCCGAGATAACTAATGATAGGACTCGAGGGAATGGCCACAAGTTGCACCAGGGAAGATTTAGATGAGATGTCAGGAAAAACATTTTCTCCCAAAGAGTGGTCAGGCACTGGAATGGCCTGCCCAGGGAGGTGGTGGAGTTACCATCCCTGGTGGTGTTCAGGAAGCATCTAGATGAGGTGTTACAAGACATGATTTAGTAGCTTAGTGGGTAGTATTGGTGACAGGAGGACGGTTGGACTAGATGATCTTGCAGGTCTTTCCAACCTTGCGTTTCTATGATACTATGATTCTATGTCTGTATGCCCCTCAAAAAGCCATGCCAGGTGCTTAGGAAAACATGCAAATCACTACTTGGCCTCAGCAAGACTTTTAAAGCAGAATTTGAGACCTTCAGTCTCAAATACCTTTTTATCACAGCAGAAACTTTTATTATGGATTTAGGACATTTTTTCTCACCGGTAAGTATGAGGAAAGCCAGAATTCATTTCACTTCATAGATGGTTCCCCTAAGCCAGCCTGCATGCTTGTGGAGAGGAAGAGTTTGAGGCAGAAGGAAGACAAAACAAATCAAATGAAAAGTAGCACATTTTATTCTTATTTGAAAAGTCAAAAACAGATTAAGAAAATGGGCCCTACTCTCCAAATACCCTAGCTTTCTACCCCTGGCCAATGGCTAATGGAACACTTTGATTATTTATTTTCAAACCATAGATAAGGAAGGTATAAATTTTTGAATGTGATGTTCTTTTCTAAATTCATTTACAAGTGTGTCTATACAAATTTGCAGATATGTAAACAACTGCATGTTTATCTGAGGTGAAGCTAATAAATGTTTAATGTATTCTAAAGCAAAATAACCTTTTCAAGTCAGTGCCACAGCTGAGTCTAATGCTTGCTGACAGACTCTATTTTGGCAATTATTTTTAAAGGTCTGTTTCTCTTCATTTTATTAGTGCATGATAAAGTCAAGCCCTAAGGCATCCAATTTCTGAGTTAAATGATGATATACAGTAGTTACTGAAGAAGACTAAATTAAAAAGATATAAATGATATTATGTTTGGAAAAAAAAACCCTCCATGCAGAGCGATTTTTTAGAAACTTGGGCTCTTACAAACCAGTAAGAATAAGGTGACAGTATTTTATTGACAGCTCATGCTTTATAGTTCAGTTTCTACGACTTTCAGTTGTACTAGGTGGTAAGGTACATGTTGTTACTGAATACAAGAGAGAATATTAACCCCCTCTGACTTTGTGCTGTTTAGAGTCAGCTGGTTGTTAACAGACTTGGTAGAAAAGGTATTGACAAAACTACTGAGAAAGGCAGCAAGCTGGCAAACCAGCAACAGCTATGCTGAGGGTGAGAGGATGCAAGCTATCGATTAAAAGCCTTTTCATTTTGGAATTGCAAGGACAGAGTTAGAAATGTGAACAGAAAAACTGTCTATCATTTCAAAACATACCCCTTTGTCCAATAAAGGAGCATGAAATAACTAATCTAAGCTCAAAGCCATGTTTCACTAATTGTGCAGACATTTCTAACACCAGGGGAAAAGGATTTAAAGCAGAACACTTTCATCTTTGTAGGACTGCTTATTTGCATTTCATGGAGAAGTCTTAGGAGAGAATAGTGTTGTGCAATAGGTGGATGTAAAGAGAACTTTACCTATGTCTTTTTGGATGCATGAAATACATTGCTAGTGTCAAAAGGAAGCTAGTAATCAGTATACATAAAAATTTTTTTGAATCATCGGCATGAGAAAGAGGCCTATGACAGCAGCAGTAATTCTAGCTTACTTAAGCTCTTCAAAATAAACAGCATCCAGTAACAGCACTGCAGCATGACAACTAAATGGCCTGTGAGTCAAATAAATGCTGTCTTTAGGGAAAAGAAGCTTATTGATTACATTGACCTTTCTGGACAAGTATTATTGTTAGTTGCTGGTGTACAGGAAATAATCACAAGTATAGGAGATGCAAAGCATCTGACCATGTGCAACTTCCTTCACTGTCTATATATAAACTAGTAACTTAGACTCATTTTATAATCAGTGATGAAAAAATGGAAATTATAGATTGTGATACATTTTTCAAATAAATCAACTGAATAATTTTTGTGCTTTCTTTGAGGTTAATGGGAACCTGCTGTGGGTTTCTACATTATAAATGTACCTAAACAGAATTTGATGAATTCTAATTCCAAATATAACAGAAATGAGTGGTATGTGCACATATATGTGTGTCAGAAAGAAAGAAAGAGAATACATAACTATTTTGGGAAGCACACACTTTCACCACATGAACACTGGTTCATGCTGAGTAACTGATTTTCTGTCATTCCATTAGTACGGATATATTGTTTAAAAGCTTCTGCTACTTCATTGTCAATTTCCAGCACCTCTCTTTCAAGTAAACAGAAGTATAACTTCCAAAATATGTGAATTAAGCCTCCCAGTTTGTCCAGTCATAAAAAGAACTCAGCCATAATGTGATGTTCTGGTTTGAGCACTGTGCTTCAAAAAGAGATGCAGACCAGACAAAGAAATGAGAGGATAAAAATAAGAGTATCTAGAAACATACCACATGTACAAAAAGTCTGAAGGACATAGAGTTGCCTAGATTAAAAATAACTTAAAAAAAAGAAAAAAAAAAGAAAAAAAAAAGGAGAATGGACATACTTGCCATCTCTAAATACATTTAAATACATAAAACTCTTGAGAAGAGAAAGGAAGTTATTTGCTTTCCATTTCTATAGTGGATAGGAATAATAGGCTTCAGCTGCAGCAAAACACATTTAAGGCAGACAGTAAGGAAACACTTCATATCTCTGAAGACAATGAAGTAATGCCAGTGTAAGCTCAGGTGTCTTTGTCACTAGAGGATTTTAAGTGGTCAATCAAGTCACTGTCAGAAATGCTTTAACTCTAATTGATCTTGCATTGAAGATTGTAGCAAATGGATTACATGGCCTCGGGCCCTTCAGGTATATTGTCTATGAGGCATATCTGATAGACCCCATATTCCACTTTCCAGAACCAAGGAGAATTTACCATTCAGAAATGGTGCTTTGTTTTTCATCCTCTGATCTTCCAATAATTAATCTGCAATCAACAGGGACAGACTGTCAATGTAGTTTAACAAAAATAAATAACCTATTTGAAGAAGAAGAAACAGGATTTGACTTATCAGTCATGGAATCGCAACATAATTCAGGTTGGAATGGGCCTTTGGATATCTAGTCCATTCACCTCCTCCAAGCAGGTACATATGTGCACCAGAAGGCTCTAATTGCCCTGACCACTCTGTAGCTGTCATTGCCTGTAACCTCTTTGCCCAAGGATCCTGTGTCAAAGTCAGCTATGATATAGCACAGCTCTGAAACCCTGGTTCAGACTTCTGTGAATTCAACCAAGGTGCAAAGAACAGTGAGAAGCCTTTTCTAACCTCATTCCTGTGTGATCAGACACCAACTCTTGCAGAGCAACCTGCTCATGCTGCTCTCTACCAGAAAGATAACTTTCAAGTTTGGAGCAGGCAGCTCAAGGACTTTCCCGGTTGAGATTCTGCAGCTTCTCTGTGCAACCTGTTCATGTGTTTAACTGCTCTCACTGTGAAGACGTTTTTATGTACCTTAAAGAAGACTAGCTCCATCTTCTCTAACCCCACTTTGGTAGGGAAAGACCCCCTTGGCCTAAACAAATTCAGCTTCTCAGCCCCTCTTCCTATGTTATATGCCTAGATATATATCCAGGCCCATAATTACCTTAACGACCCTCCACTGAATTCGCTCCAGTTTGTTGAAGTTTCTCTAGTACTCAGGTACTAAATTGGGCAACTATAACTGGTTAAAACCAAAACATTTTAAATTATGGTAATCTGAAATTTTTTTTCCTCTCCTGAGCAACTATTTTAATTACAGAAAATAACTCCTGATATTGCTACAGGAAAAACTATGCTGACATACAACACTAAAAAATTAAGCAATCGAATCCATCTAGCTACCCATCCCCCCATTCATGGGGCTGGGATGAGATGGGTTGGGAGGAGTATTCAAGGAACAACAGAAATAGGAACCTGAAACAACAGTTTTAAGAAACTGAAACTTTTAAATTGGATTAGGGCAAGGCTGAGACATTCTTCTTGTCTCCTCTGGGCTGTCAGACTATGAAATGCTTGTGCATCTGTTTTGTTTATTCTTTCCTTTCCAACAACCAAACAAGAAAGGAATGGACTGCAGTGGTTTGATTTTTCAAGATTTTTTCACTCAATGCTACAGGGTTCAGCAGAGTTTCTATTTCTTTCAACACACAAAAAAATCCAATAATCTAACACAGCCTTCTTTTAACATGATCCCTCTGAAATCTCAGACTAAAAAGTTTAGGCTGATGGCTGAAACTTACCGAAAGAATGAGGATCAATATAATAGAAAGGGAAAAAAAAAATCTATGACATTTACTCATAATAAAATGGTTGACAGAATTATTGGTAATGTTCTAAAGTATAAAAATAACAATCAAAAGGAAAAAAAAAAAATAGATTTTTAAATAGCATTCAAATCTTTAGTTAGCCATCATAAGTCAGATTATGGAAGCTTTTTTATTATTATTATTTTCTTCTGACAAGTTACTACTATATTTCCAAACCAGAGCCACAATATTTTAAGGTAGAGATTATAATAAAATGGTTAAAGAATGGAGTTTAAAATGCTAATTTTGTATTCTCATGTTTTGTGTAAAGTGGGCCCCTATGTGCAGTATGCTTACAATGAGAGAGCTTCCTGACAACAAGAAAGATTTGCCTATTTTTTCAGAGGTAATTAAGAAACAAAGCAACACTCAAAGAACGTTAGTACCATGCAAAATTTCCAGCCCCTAGTCTGTGGGGAGCTACTTCTCTCCAAATATAATTATTAGTTATGATTAATCATTCTCCCGTACAGCCCAGCTAGGTCATTCATTCACTTCAGAACTTTTCCATTTATTGCCTCAAAGGAAGATATTTAAGCTAACAGCAAACAGGAATGATGCTGTGCTGGAAGTGATGTCAGAATATTTAAACAGAAAGGGCTGAAAGACCAAAATATAATCAAAGCAAAAGGACAAACAATGTGCCAAATGTACATAGTTTCTTCTTTCAACAAAGAAATGCAATATGACACTTGTCTTAAAGTCTGCTTGCTCCTTCCGTTAGCCTTGCCTGCTTTATTTTATTTTTTAAAAATAGTTCTGTGGAAGGATGACTCTATGCGTAGCTTTTATGCTGAGCAAATATTTTTGATTGTCATGCTACAGAAATTGTTGCAGACAGACAGTCTAGTTAAGGGGGGCACATGTCCAGCCTTGCACTTATTCCATCCAAATTAAGGTTCTTCTTCAGGTCCAGGGCAGATCATTCAGAAAACTCTGTTTCAGCCCCTTCTGTGCTACCATTACCATTTGGCTGATAACTCAAACTTACAGAGTACATGAATGTTAGTACAGATGAAGTCTTCAAAAGCACACAAACTTTAGCTTATGTTCCCACTGGAAAAAAAAAAAAAAAGGTATTTATTTTGGATATTAGTGTCTTTTTTGAGGTATTTGAGGGTTAAGATTTTGTAATGATAAACCACAGGAACAATAGACCACTATAATAGAATTCATCAGGGTTTTCCTCTTGAAATGAAATGACAGAAGTAGGATTTGGAAACTGTTCTAGCCCAGATCCCTCAACCCTCATGATGTGGCTGAACTGTGCACTTAGAAGCCAGGTGCTCTGGGGGTAGATCTTCCATGGTGTTGTAGGCCATGCACCCTGTTGAATTTAGCTTCCTGAGGCTGGGTTAGCCACTGAACTGACAAAGGTACCCAAGACTTAACCCATTCCTTGCCAAAACAGTTGCTGGAGAGCAGCAAGAGGCTGGCTGCTCCACAGGGAAGGCAAACCACCACTGAGGTTAACCACAGCACAGGCAGCACCATGCAGGGCACAGAACCACCATATCTGAGCAGGGATGCCCACCACAATGGGTCTCACCCCGAGTTCAGGCAAAGCTGAGGTAATAAGTCATGTCTATTATCAGTCCAGAAAAATCTAATTGACAGCAGTGGGCAGGGCTGGAGAGAAGCAGATGAGGCAAAGACTGGGGGCCCAGCCTGAGGTGAAATGGAGCTCCTCGCCATGAACAGGGTTGGTGGGTAGGGTGTCCCAGGTAAAGCGTTTCAGTGCACTAAGGCTATTTTACAAAGGGCTTCAGGAGCCTTAGCAGAAGAGGTTTTCATTGTTACCAAGAGGCAAATGCACTCAGCAGGGCCTCTAAGCTGTCCTCTTACTTCTGTAGCAAAACATCCCAGTCTCATTAGAGTTAGAATTACCTTGGGTAACCGACTGTGAAGGAAAAGTAAATGACTGTAGACAGACCCATAAAACCAAAGAAATAATTAAATAGGTCCTTGCGGATAAGTAGCATTCCAGAAAACAGAGCAATGGTTGAGCCTATTTATTATTTGGTAGATGGTGTTCTGACTTCATGGGAAGAATTAAAGCTGCTTATTACTTCTCCCATTTTCAGTATTGATCCTAGTATCATAAAAAATAGTGCTTGGATTATGATGCCAACTGGTTTCTGGGAAGGTAGAAAGTACACAAACCATATATTTCACACTTCCCTCCTGATGCAACAGCATCGCCCATCCTGCCTATTTCACCCATTATTAGCCTTAGTTAAATTTAAAATTAATAAAACCCTAGAAGTATAGATTAAAAGAGATCTTCTTGCTCTCTGATTCTTGTCCCTTGCCTTCTGTTCTACAAAACAATAAATGACTAGGCTTTACTTTTGAAGTAGATGGTGGTTTTGCCATCAATGTTTTTTGGGTTATTTTTTTTAAGGTTATTCCAAGCTATTTTTTTGCATACCATGTAGTCAGGACATGCAACAATCAACACTAATGGGTCTTACAATCAAATGTTCCTGCCAGATTTTAAAAAGAAATGGCTAATTTTATGACTGGCAGTATCAAGTTATTTATTTCATCAACAAAAATGGATCGATTCTTATTTTTCACTGAATCCATGAATGGGAGAGGAAAAACTGCTATGCAACTGATAAGTAAACAAAGTCCCATCCTTTGGGGCAGGGAAGGGCCATCAAATCCTTGCAGTTTTCTCAGAGACTTATAAGCAAGTTGAATAAATGGTCTGATCAGAAATAACAGTTTCACTTGACACCCATATAGCACTGAAGTGTTGCAAATAGTTGTGGTAGAGGGAATCTCCGCCTGAAAAAAATCCAAGACACTTCAAGCTCTGAAGTGAGAGTTTTCTGTTTATCAGTTTTGCCTTATTCTTTATTGCTTCCCTCAACTTTTCTCCAGTCTGTGGCAGAGACATGCTAACACTTCCCCAGTAATGAACATTTAAATGAATCCTCTTTCCTCCACTCTGCCAGTTTTTTCAACTCTTTGACTATTGCCACTCTCTATTTATCTTTGTCCTGGTTTGAGGTAAAACAGAACCAATTTTCTGTTTTACAGTTTTACTTTTTTAGCTGGACCTCTTCTAACTAACTAAAGTCTGAAATTAACAGCATATTAACTGTTCATTCTCACAGTGATAAAACCTAGTTATGTCACGGAATGGGCTACAGAGAGGCCCTTGCTTATACTTATTGCTATTACAACCAAGGTCAGGTAATTTTGTTATTTGCCCCCATGGAGGGTTGGAAGCGGAAAAGCGTCAAGGGGTCACACTTTTAGGGAGGAGCGGACAGGACAGGTGACCCACAACTGACCAACAGGGTATTCCATCCCACCCGCATCATGCTCAGTATATAAGCTGACGGATCAAAGGCTCAACTCTCTTCCTTCAAGGGACGTCTGAGGAGGACCTTGTCTGTTCCTCTGTCTCTGATCCCAATCCAAGCACTCCTGACTCCATTTCCGGAATCCAGCTCCTGTCAGTCACCGAGTCCAGCCTGGGACTTTTCCTGATGCCTACTGGTGATGTGATTGTCAGCCTGGGAGCTCCATACGGTTCTGTATATATTGTATCTATTTTATTATTTTCTTCCTTTTGTTTTTGTATTAATTTTAGTAGTAATACTTCATTAAAGTAGTTTATTTAATTCTAAATTATTAATCTCTTTATCCTCTTCCTCTCCCCTCTTTCTCAGGGGAGGAAGGGCCATCTGTAAGTCTGCTTTTGGTAATTTTGGATGAAACCACGACAATCTCACAAGTAATTTATCTTTATACTACTATGGCTACAACGGTATTACCAGCAGTGAAAGAAAGTCACTAGAACAGCCTTAGAATGGGCAAATCAGTGTGAGTGCTGGAATAGTGGATTTGCTCTGTAAATTTGAATAACCTCAAGCTACTCTTATATATAATAAAAGTTGAACTGGCTCCTGGCTTATCAGGATCATAGAAACAGAGATCTGGCTCTGAGTACAGTTGACCAGAACTCAAGGAAAGCTGTTTTGGGGTCAAACAGTTACTCGTTACTCATTGGTCTTAGCTTAGTGACTGAGTATTATTAAAAAGGGCTACACAGAAGTTTTTAAAAGTAAACATCCCACAGAGAAAGGGTAGGTTATTCTGTTTCAATTGCCACCTTTAACTTTGGATGTTTTTAACTAACAAAACCAAAAACAACAACAAAGAAATAAAAAAAAAATAAAATAAAATAAATAAAAAAAAAAAACCAACTAGGCTAGCCAGAAGGGCTTGTAATAACTTACCTCTGTTCCTTAATAAAATCCTGATGTTTTCCCTTGAGGGAAATCACAATTTTACAGCATGAGAATCCATAAATTAGATTTTAAAAACCTCAGGTAAAATTCCGAGGGGATAGTTTTTTCTTTTTACATGAACCTTCACTGGAAGGCAGAAGCTAAAGTCACTGCTTCTTTTTAAGAGAGCTGACCCTTGGGGATTTATGTTTATTTTGTGATAATGAAAATTGCTGATTTCTTTTTACTAAGTCTGCTCCATCTGACTATGGAATTTTTTCAAAAAAAAGTTTATTTTACCTATATATGATGCTGTTGCAATTACCAATGCTTGTCAATATCAGCCATTGAGAGATGTCCTAGTGATTTCACAAGGATTAGTTATGTCAGTAATATTAAATGCATGCACCTATGACAACACAGAGGTTTTTTTAAAATGCAGTACATGAATTACTGTATGCCTTTAAGCACTTCTGCAGGTCATTTTACGCACTTATTGCATTTTATGATGTTTTGTTGCATATTGCATTTACAGGGAAGTATTGACAATTTTATTTCCAAAGCTTCGGTGGTTCATTAAATTCCTCAGCTTAGGCAGTTGCAGAGAAAAGTTTGAACATCTGAGATATAACACTTATGGTAACATGAAGCAATAAAAAATCCCTTAAGTTATCTTCTTAATCGACCTTTCAGCCAGTTTCCTAAGCATGAAAGACCCAACTTACTTTTTCTGAATGTAGTCTCAGTAAATCTCGGTTGTAAGAGATCAGAGTGAGTTTTATGGAGATCAACTAAAAATGCCGGGAAAAGAAAGATGAGACACCTGAGAAATATGCCAGTAAATTAAATTTACTGAGAGTATTCCTGGGTCTTGCAACCAGCTGGCACAGAAAAGCCTGTTTCTATGCTAGTAATCACTGTTATCCTGGGAAATCAGGTGGTTGCATGCAAAATATTAGCAATCCTCACTGGAACTTTCCAATTTCAGCATTATGCCCTGGAATTCTTTGGGTAAGTTACTTCTGGCTCATGAAAAAATCATGCCACAAACACTAGCTAAAAAGCTAAATGCTTACTAGGGTATGCAGTTGTGTCCTGACACTCAGAAACACTACACATTGCATAAAGAGTTAGTACTTTGTGTCCAGTGTTAGTATGGCATGAAATATATATAGATATAAAATTTTAGATATACATAAAATAAACATCTAAAAAAGAAATGCTGTGACAGACATACAACATGGCAACAGCTCCTGCGGCTTCCTAAGTATGGTACAGTCTCCAGCACTGTCTACTCTCTAGAGACAGGTTCACATCGATACAATTTTACACCATGTTCTTACATTGGGTTAATCTAATGCTACATTTATGTATTCACTACTGATCTCATATTGCTCTTCCACTCCAAGTCACAGGTAACAGTCCCCTAGCAAAGGAACCCACTGCATCTTCAGGGAAACAACCTAGAGAATACAGCATGGAAGGGAGACACAAGGTGTCTGAACTGCACACATTCCTTTTGTCACATGTTTTCTGAGATTGTTTATAGCTCTGCCATTCTTCAAGAAAATTCTCTAACTCACTGTGGCATGAGTACAGAGCACTCTCAAGCTGGCCCAGCTGACACTTCCCCCATTCAGTAGAACAGCATCTACATGGACAAGGCTGGAGTATATGGAGATGATGACCAGGCTATGATAACATACAGCAACAGGGAATATCTGGTCTGGAAAAACTCTGTTGGTAAAAAGTCAGGAAAAAAAAATGTATGCAAAGAACACAGCTGGACTAGAGAAATGGAAGTTCCCACACAGCTCCAGCAAAATCCAAACTGCTTTGAACCATGTAGCTGCACTGGCTCCTTGCAGCTGACCTGTTCTATCATGCCCAGCCCCTGGAAGGTATTTTGAGCATACAGATCATGACCTCAAGCTGCAGAACCTTATTACAGGAGAATACCAAACACTCCTTTGTGACAGAAAGTAGAGAGAACTCTATGGCTCTTCTTGGCCAAAATCAGCCATGATGGAGTCCTGAAGCTTTCTTCAGCTGATTAACAGAGTGAACACTGTCTCAAAGCACAAGACATTTTTGAAGGCTTTGTGAACAAACTTTGGACTCAAAGTCAAAAACCATGCTCATATTTTGAGAGCATTTTTCACCTCAAGGACAGGACATCAACTTTTGGGAATTTACAAGTGGGCTAGGTGAAACAGACACATTTATTTTGAGAAAAAATGTTTTGTGCAAGAGCGGTTCGATTTGTCAAATTTGATATTTCTCTCTGCTGACAGAGAAAATGTCAGGTGAGGTAGCACAAATCAAACTACCTCAAGTAACGTTTGCATGCATGTAGCAGGAACAAAAGGGTTTTGTTTCTACCCTGGTCTCTCTGAAATAGAACTGCCACAGCAGAGCCAAGCATGCTGGTTAATGCTGAGACTGTGAAGCAGAAGCAAGCGTCTAAAAGATTGAGAGTCACATTTCCAGTCCTGTTTGTGCCATAAATCCTCCAAGGACTTTTGTGATTTTCAGTGTATCAATTACACATCTCTGCCCACACATTCGCGTAATCTTGAGCTCACACTTCTGCCAACAACCAAAAGAGCCCTGCTGCTTTGGTCAGCACTGAAAGACCACTTCTTGCCTGCTGAAGCAACCCCATATATGTTGCTCTGCTAAGCAGCAAATCTGGTTTGTCTTTGTTCAGAGCCTGTTGTTGCTACACAGAAAAAGCCAATGCAGTTTTTGAAAAGCTGAACTAATCTCTCCACTTCATGCAAGAGATCCAATCAGTAAAGAAAACAATAAAAAAATTGAATCCTTCAAAATTTCAGCTTCACATCATGCAATGCTACTGTGAACAGGCTGTATCCTTTGATGGAGTACAATGATGTGAATGAAACTTAATTCCAGCTTAGAACTCCATACAGTCATTCGTTTATAAGTTTGCACTTTTATTTTTCTCTTTGCTCTTTTTCTCCCTCCTAGTAATTTAAATAGTTGTGCTTCTTGCAACTTGTGGTATCTGATAAAACATGGCAAAACTCAATTTCACTAAAATAACACAAATCACGTATGTGAAAAAGAAGTAGGAGAGAGAATTACTAAGTTATAACCTACCTTTTCTTGTTTTACTGCCCTATGTATTGTAACAGCTCAACATCCTGCTCTTCTCTGTGGGAAATAAAAGTAGCACAAAATATCAAGTGGAAAACTTCTCTGCAAACATAATTTCAAAAGGATAACAATATTTGAGGAATGCAGGACTCGAGTTGTTTATCCAGCTAGCAAAATTTGTTCGTCCCAGTGTTTTAAGGTTGTATCCTCATCATTTTTATAACACACACTCTAAGAGCTTACAAATATGTACAAAATACTTCCTCAAGGGAAGCACTGAGCTTTCCGAGACCAGCAAGATTTTTCTGAAATAAATCCTTGCTGCACAGCAAACTCTGTGGTGTTGTTAGATGATTTTTAACGAAGCCCTCCTGCTACCTTTCGAGCTCCTTTCCTTTGTTGAGATTTAAAAATAGCTTGCACTATTTCTAAATTAGTCACACTTGAAGCAATCACCAGGGGTTTCCTTGCAGGTCTCTCAGAACTGGTTGCTTCACGGAAATGTTGACTTTATGAACTGTGAAAAGATTGGAGAAACTGACAAATTTGTCAAGCCTGAACTGGAATGTAAAGACAGATGGTTTGATGCAGTAAATCATGTGAAAGCTATTTCCAAGGAGGCTTTTGACAAGCTGTCAGGACACTGGTTGGACAAGCACCAGC
The DNA here is from genome assembly GCA_013400555.1 of Jacana jacana. Lineage (NCBI taxonomy): Eukaryota > Metazoa > Chordata > Aves > Charadriiformes > Jacanidae > Jacana > Jacana jacana. The sequence continues at coordinate 39,475 of VZTM01011535.1, forward strand.
TAGTGCTACTCAGGAGTGAAACGGTGACAATGGTCAGGAAGCTCATGTCAGTTCAGATCTGTGTGCCACTTCTGGAGAAACAGTTGTCATACAATAGAAAATATCCTTCTTCTCAGATCAGTTTTGTGTGCTAGGGCTCTGCAAGCTAGCTGCTTAAAAGCTACACATTCACCAAATGTAATTTCAGGCACAAGAGATGAAACTACTCAGTTCCTCCTTTCACAGACAGTGGTGAGAGACACACTTCCACAGACTCCTTCTGAGATCACAGAGTGATTCACAGATAAGTAGCACAACCATCAGCCACTCCTCCCAGTTTTGCATCATATTCAAACCCGCTGAGGTGCACTCTGTCCCGTTGTTCAGGCCATTAAAGAAGATGTACTGGCCTCAGTATCAACTTGTGGGGCACACCACTAGCAACTGTGCTCCAGCAGGACTTTTTGCCCTGATGATTGCAACCCTTGAGCCCAGTTCTTCAGCCAGTCTTTATCCTACTTTACTATCCACTTACCTAGCCTGTACTTAATCAGCTTGTCCTCAGAGATAAACTGTTATATGAAACAGTGTCAATAGCTTTACCAAGATGAGATAAACCGTTCTCCCCTCTTTCTCAAAGCCAGTCATCTGTCAGAACCTAAAGGGTTACCCAGTTTGTGGGTGTATAAAGATTGTGACCATGTGTCCTTAGGACTCCATGGTGGACATGGAGGCTTTGTCCTCTAAATTTCTCTACTTTACTACAGATTACCACAAGTACTACAGAATCACCACTAGTCAGTATACATATGATCAATAAATATAAAGTTATTACAAATCTTTGCCAGCAATCAGTAATACAGTAGCGATCAATGGTATGGCATCAATCATAATATCATAATCAATAATAGTAACAATCAATAAGAGCAGCAATCAATAGTATAGCGACAATTAAATGTATAGCAACAATCAATAGTATAGCAACAATCAATAAAAGCAACAACCACGTAGATATACTATTACTGGTTACTAGAAACATCATTGGTGACATAAACTTACCATCAACAATGTAACATTCGTGTTCATATACTTATGAAAGATTACTTATATGGATATATAATATCCATATTGAGAAAATTAGACAGATTTCAGGAGGGGGCAAACCATCTCAGAGGGCAACCAACCATCTCAGAGGTGGGAGGACAAACTGAACCAACCCTCGAAGTGTGGGCCTAGAGGGGGACCAACAGAACAACAGATGGAGTCTCATTGCAAAGATGATCCATATCACAGAGCCTGGAGTCAGCCTGGCATCTCCAGTGAGAGTCCAAGATCTTGTAGAAAGTTTGTGTAGAAAATTCAACCTGTTTAGGAAAGAAAAAATTATGTGCAGCATGGGAAGCTCACAGTGAGAAGCTCCATTTTGGGTAAATGATAACTCATTTTTATATCGTAGACACATAAGAAGGCATAGGACACCATGACTTTGAGCAGCCAATAGGAGCAGTTAACTTTTATTTTTCATCTGGAACAGTCAACAGATGTTTATGTTTTCTATTCTTTCAGATCAAGTTTTATTTTTCCAGAAGTTTTCCTGTTCTTACAGTTAGAACAGCTGAATCAGTAGAAAGTAAGAATCAGTAGTAACTGATTCTTATTTTCTAAGGACAATTCTCTTTTTTTTGTGGAAAATTATGAACAATTTTCAGCAGTATTTAAAAATAGTATAATTATTACTGCGTTGAGTTAAAGGAAAATCATTATGTCAGACTCATAGTCCCACCTGATAAGCTCTGCTGTTTCACAAGACCCACAAGTAGCTGACATCCTTTGGCTTTTATAGCAGCCTTATAAAATTTTAAAGTCTACTGTAGGGACACTACCCCTTAGTTATCAATAAATCTAAGACCCAATTGTTAGTCTCCCCTTTCCTGGAGTTTGCAATCACCTAATTTATGCCCTAAGGGAGAAGGTATAGATTTGCAGTAAGTTACAGATCTCTGGATAGAGAGTAAGATGTTAAATATATCTTTTATTGGGTTTATAGCTTTTTTTCTTCTCCTGTCCTCTTCTATCTTGTTTTCCATTTCAGTTCTTCATATTAAGAGGATCTTCTTTCCCTGTTTTTTTTGGGGGGGTTGTTTTGGTTTTGTTTGTTTGTTTGTTTGTTTGTTTGTTTTTTGTTGATGTTGTTTTTGTTTTTTGGTGGGTTTTTTTTTTTTATGTAGGTATGCCTAGGACAGTTAAATGATTCACATAAGGATTGTTTATGACCTTCCAAAATATTTACCTATTTCTGGAATGTCACTCTATATAGAGTCCACATCAATTCTCAGATGGTTACATGCAACACCTGTTGACATCAGTAAAGCTGCTCTCTGTCGTCTATTATCATTTGAGGTGTGACTGATAAAATTTCCACCTGATAAACACTTCCATAACAATCTGATTCCTGACATCTATATAAGAAAGGAAGAATTCTAACACTCTGAACAGCACATGACACTGTTTTGCAAGCACATTGTGTAGGAAATCACTCTGTATTTCAGTGACTATTAGGTTTAGAGTGAGATTATGGTAGTAAACAGACTAACAATTAATCAATGTCTTACTATTATCTTGCTTATGAACTTCACGATTGCCATCTCTGCATCTTCCCACTTGTGAGATGTGCCAAACTGCAGTACCACAGTCCTAAGAAAACTGTGTAGAAAGCCCTCTCCATGGAGGCTGGAGGCACTGACCCACTGAGTACAGAAACCCTCATCTTCTTTTCATCTTCTGATCCCAAGAGTTTCATCAAATTACTATAAAGAAGGATAGATGAGAAAAGAGACAGAGTTAATAGATAATGAGGGCATTTTCAGAGTTTAAGAGATGTACAAAGTAATTAACTTTAATCACTACTGCAGTCCTTTTTTGCCTTTTTTTTTCTCTTTTTAAATTATCTCTGTTTGTGATTTCTACTGCCATTTAGCCAAAACACCCTAGCTGTGGGATATTTGAATCCTCTGGAATGGTTATTGGATCTTTCTCCAGTGAAAGTAATGACCTACACTGTTCATTATCATCCTTTTTTTTTGTTGTTTTAAAAATCTTGTCCACCACAGTTCATGCCTTCTGGCTTTTTTTCTCTCTTGACTTTTTCTCACACGTGGAGACTGGTGTCTATCAGACCAAGAGGAAAATGGACAGATGACTCACTAAGAATTTGTACTGCTGACCTTGGCAACGCTTAATTTGCTGCTGTGCTAAAACTACCTCTCATCAGCCTGACCTTATTACCTCGCTGGCCTTCTCTTGTCTTCTACTGTTTTAAAGCACTTACTGTCAGCTGCTGTTGTTCTCTTCAGGACAAGGTGGTGTTAGGTGTTAGTTCCTGACAAAGCTCCTGCTTGCTACAGTAACAAACCAAATAAAGAAGAATAAAATATGCCCACCCTGAGAGAAATGTAGAGCCGGATGTCGATACAAATGATAAATTAGCTTTGCCAATGCATAGCAATATCTGCTGAATATCACAGAAGTCAGACTAATAGCTATAGCATACACATTTTTTTATATTATTTGCTTAAGCTAAGCCATGTGAGGCAGGCTGAGAAGACAGGAATGACAAAATCTGATGAGAGCAGGTACAACTTCAAACTCCTGATGATTCTAATCCGTTTTTAAAGGGTGATGATAGAATATGGATTTTCTGTCTAATAAAGCAATGTGGATGAGAGTTTCTGTGATGCTGTGGCAAGGTTTTAGTAGTCAGAATTTGCAGGGGTGGCCTCTGTGAAGAAGGTCAGAAGCTGTCCTGTTCTGGACACAGTCAATTCCAAATGGCTCTGGACCCATTGCAGGCCAAAGCTGAGCTTATCAGTGAAGTCAGTCACCCCTGTGAAAATGTATTTAGGAAAGGACGGAAAATTCCAGAGGGACAGCAGCTGGGTGGGTGCTTGGCTGCCAGCCAGGGACCAGCCCACCACAGACTTTTTTGATAATTATCTTTTTAATAATGTTGCTGACCTCTTCAGTAGTCCCTACTCTTATAAAGAAATGAACCTTGTTTAGTTGAATCTACTTGTCTAAGCCACTGAGAAACTAAAACAATCCTCACTGTTGGTAAATACTTCAGAGTAAGCTTCACATTTGAGATGATGTTTTCAGATACGCGGTGTTTGATCAATTGTAATGTTGTCCTGTGAACAGAATCACAAAAAAGATCGACATGAAGCTAGTAAAGAAATACTCATATTCACCAAGGCTGAGACAAACATGATCTACATGACTTTTCCTCATGTGTCTTCTTGGAAAAATGGCCTGTTTTCTCAGGAAATGCCACCTTGGACCTCCTCTCTACAGCTATAAATAATATCAACATTAATAATTACATGCCAATAAACTGACCTTCTCTAAGAAAAGACTGTTTGTATTAGCAAGAGTTGCAAGCTCCAAATTTGGTGTACTATTATGCTCCCTCATGCTTCACTGCTTTCTCAAAGATGCAGAAATCAGTATCAGGAACTCTTCTCTATATTCACTGCAAATGCAGCATCCAACTACAATTTTTCAAAATAATTAGAAGCGTGGTTGACCACCCAGTTTTAGTCAATTCAGTTGAACACATATGTAATTATGATATATCAAAAAACACTGTTTACAGTGTTTATTCCTTTTTCCTACTGATCAAATTATCAAATACAATTAAAAATTTATTTTCAAAAGCACTTAGCAATTCTTTTAAATTCTTATGAGTTATCTAAAAGACAACAATTAAACCAACACCACACAAATCAGAAAACAGATTGACACTGTCAATATAGGGAAAAGAACAAAGAACTAATGTGGCATGAAAATGTGGCAATGAACAATCATGCAAGATTGTGTAAAATAAAACTAAATGATAGCTTTTAAGCACTTATTAACCACATCCAGTCATATACAATAAAAAAATACTAAACCACAAAAACTCCAACAAATTGTAAATATTCATTTCACAGTCTGCATATGACCAGGTTTTCATTCTTGGCTAGTGATTGTTTTGACTTCACGTAAACAGCTTAGAATAATGCCATCTAACAGAAAAACAGAGCTTTAAACAGTGAATAAATTTAAAGTGAAAGTTTCATATCAAATATTATGGAATGCAGCTGAAATGACCTTCAGAATGTGTCTTATCCATTCATCTACTCTGAGACAGATCAGTTAGTTAAACTAAATATTTTATTAACCTGGCCCCCAAAAAATCCATTCATTAATGCAGATTTCAGGAAAATTATTCCATGCCTCAACATTTATTTATTGTTTTTTGGTCAGAAAGTCTGTCCTATCGTCTAACATGACTGATTCATTTTGGAATTTAAGATTGCTACTTCTCCTATGTACCACTGACACATAGAAAAAATTATTTCCTTTTTGTTGCTATTTTTATATATCACATGTCTCCACATAAGAAAAACATATAACCTAGGTCTTTCCATCCATCTTTGGAAGTCATGTTTCCTCACCTGTCATTGTTCTTGCTGATGTCCTTCAGAACCTCTCCAACTGACCTACGTTTTTCTCAAATCTTTATGATGGAAACTGAACACATCAGCTTATCAGAGGTCTTATCAGAGGTCAGAAAGGGGGGGGGAGTGGTATTTAACAGGTTATTTATTTTATTTGCTCTTTTTTCAGAACAGAATGACATGGCTGACTCATAATCACCTTGAGTTTCCTTCCTTTTTTTCTCTAAAGAACTACAGCTTAGCCTGTTGTTTAACCTCCTGCATTTCGCAGTTGATGATTTTTGCTTAAGAGCAGTAGCTTTTGCTTGTCATAGAATCATAGAATGGTCCAGGCCAGAAGGGACCTCCAAAGGTAGTCCAATCTCCCCACAGTCACCAGTGACACCCCAACTGGACCAGGGTGCCCAGGGCCTCACCAAGCCTCACCTTGAATATCTCCAGGGAAGGGGCCTCAACCACATCCCTGGGCAACCTTTTCCAGTGGTCCACCATCCTCATAGTAAAGAACCTGTTCCTAATATCCAATCTAAGTCTGCTCTTCTCCAGCTTGAAGTCATTGCCCCTTGTCCTGTCACTGCTGTCCTTTGTAAACAGACCCTCCTCAGCCTTCCTGTATGCCCCCTTCAGGAAGGCTGCTGTTAGGTCTCCCTGGAGCCTTCTCTTCAGGCTGAACAACCCCAGCTCCCTCAGCCTGTTCTCCTAGCAAAGTGCTCCAATCCCCTGATCATTTTCATGGCCCTCCTCTGGGCCCACTTCATCAGGTCCATCTCCTTCCTCTATTGAGGGCCCCAGACCTGCACACAGTACTCCTTAGCGTTCAAAACCATTTTCTTCAATTTGACAAAATGCTTTTGTAGTACAACAAACAACTGACATCTTCAGTATCTGATATTATTTGAGTCTTTCTTCAGATTACCATGCTTCCCAGGTGTGCTATATTTTAGAGACCAAAGCAGCAACTCCATTGCCAAAGTTGCCAGCATATTCTCATAACTCTGGAGGTCTGTTCTGACACTTTTATGGACATTGAGCTCATGCGGTACCTCTCAAGAGCTGAGCAGTCTGTTAAATAAGGTCTTAACACGGTGGAAGAATCCTTATTCCTGCAAAATTCCCTGTGGCTTTAAGTTCCACTGAAATCCACAAGAATGTAAGACATCGAATAGCACATAGGTGCGCTCAAGAACATGTGGCCAGTAATGAATGAAACCACAAGCACTGCTGAGTTAAGCAAACTCTTCAAGCAAAGATCAGTGCAAAATCATCACTAAACTGTTATATCAGATTACTATCACAGAGGTCACAAGTTTTTCCTCTGCTTCCCTCCCCTTATTCAGATGCTGAGGGACACTTTTTCATTCCAGTCATGGTCAAAAAAAACAAATGGCATATTTCACCTCCATTTGAATACTGAATATTTTGGCTGTTTCCAATGTAAAAAAAAAAAAAAAATTGTTTACCCTGATTTGGAAAATTTCTGTTTCTGCCTTTCTGCAATACAGAAGCTTCAAAAAATAATCATCCAGCGTAAGAAAATAAACAGATCAAAGTGTTTGGAAGATTGAGGACAAATATCTTCAAAGTTATAAAAATTCTAAAATAAGGTGGTGTGTCTCTCATGGTAGAACAACTTCTGTTCAGCTTTTCATAGAACAGTGCTATGAAGCTAAACCAGTTAAGAGCATTAGATGCCCAATGCTTTAGCTTCAGAGTACCCAAAATCATGTAAGACCCTTTGTTTGGGTTAAAACCTGAATTAAGGACCTTTCAGAAAACAGTAAGATGGGAGGTGAACATGACTAGTGATAAAGTAACCTTATTTAAGCCACAGGTCTTTTCCTTCCTTTATTTACTTAGTTTTGATTTTCATTTAATTTTCTTTATACTTTCATCTTACTGAAGGACAAAATAAATATATAATTTTAAAATTATATACTTATATATTAATGCAATATATTAATGCAAGCCAAAGTGAGAATTAAATTTAAAAAGCAGGAGAAAAATGCAGAGAAACATATTTTGAATAGCCTCACTAAAGTCCATGAAGATGGAATTATCAGAACTGAGCCCTACGAGCTAAAGACTTTTTGTGCTTTTAGGGTATCTGATATATACCAAAAAGTCTGAGTTTTCTTAAATTACAGTTCATTTTATGTATAGAAATTTTTCTCCAGGCTGGAGAATGCAATGATGTCTAGCAAACTGGCACCATTATCACGCCAGTGAAAGCTAAGTAATTTAATAGGAACAGGCTTCCTGGCTGCTCCTCTTGCTGCCTGTTGTATTTCTTGGTTTAAAAGTAAGCATCTCACTACATTGTTAATTAAATCCACTTCTAATTATCTCAGTGTATTTTGACTGTAAACCTAGCAGGGGCAGGGTGGAGATTGGCTTTTTTGGTTGCAATCACATTGATAAAAACAAAAGGATTCCAGTTCAGGATGGCATCTGTAGATTTCCACACGGGGGGCAATTGTGCCTGTGATAATAACCATAGCTAAGACTTTCATTCCTGAAACTGAAGAAATTTAATTTTCCAAATAAACTGGTTCATAAGGAATTCTATTTAAAAAATCAGAAAAAAAAATCTCAGGTTTTAGTGTACATCATAGAGAAGCAATTGCTTCAGGTAATGAAAATCACAGAGCAAGAAACACTTTGCTATTTTACAAGTAATCCTTAAACAGCTCTTAAAGGAATAGTTCTGTTTATCTGTGCTCACACAATTGCACCCTTTAATAAGCTCTTTTAATGACTTCCTTGAAAAAATATGCCTAGGTTCTTGTCCACTGTTGTCTACAACTGAAGCACTTACCAAAATCCACATGTAATGAATGGACATGTAAATAAATGTTCTGATATTAAGTACAAGCACTTAAAATATTAAACACCTCAGTGATGCCGTTTTGCTTTTAATTACCTTGTAGCTATGAATGTTGTACCTTTCTTGCACAAACATCTTAAGATATTCCTGTGCCTGCAACAAAAGAAAAGATCCAGTGCTTCTGCGGTGTGGGGTTGTCTTTTCATTATCTTACTCCCAGGATGTGTCTCACACTAACACATCAGCTCCTTGGGAAATTATACAAATGAGATTTATTTGTGTGGCAGCCTTCTTAGCCACTATAAGCTCATAAGCATCAGTGCAAGAAGCACAAACTTCTACAGCTAGTAAGACAGCTGAGGCTTTAGAATTAAGAATGATAGTTCAACATTCTTAGGGCTAGGGAGTATTTTATTTAAAATATTTAAAATATATGAAAAAAACCTACTATTCTAAGAGATAACAAATATCCATTATTGTTCATTTCTACAGAAGGCTTTAGGGTAGCTGCCTACCCTGTAGGGTATTAGAAAATAAAATCCTATCGCTAAGCAATTTAGCCAACACAATCACAGAGAAAGAATGTTTAATGGGTGTATTAAGTCTAGAAAAGAAAAATGTCTCATTTTAAACAAACAGACTTAGTATGGGAAACCAAAACTCTAATCTACAGTATCTGTGGTGATTTGATGAACAGGAAACCCTTGAGACCAACAGAAAGACTAACGTGGTTTTCAAACAGCTTTGGGTCAACTTCCAAAATTTACACCGATTGTAGGAACTCTTTAAACTCTATTAACATCTGTCTTATCAATGCTCAAAAAGAAGTTTTGAAGTAGCCACTAGGCACAAGAACTATTCTTTTGTGAAAGACTTCACACATATATCACCTTTTACTAGAAAACTTGGGAGATCTTCAGATAGACTTTAGAGCTGCTGAACCACAGAATTGCCGCAAACAGAGATGTCTCCTGGATCACAACAGTGGAGACCTTTTTCACACCTCTGCCAACATTCAGTCTTTTTCTTTTCCTTAGATCCTCTGCCATTTCTTTTCCTTATCCCCTAAATACAGGAGAAATTGTCCTCTGCCCAGAATGAGTCCTTCTTCACCCACCGCTCCTTTATTTAATTGATTGATTGATTGATTTAAAGCTGGCTTTTCCTGGTCAGGGAGGCAGCTGTGAATCTGCCCAGTGCGTGAGCTGCTGAAATACCAGCAACAGTCTGTGAAAGTGTTTCACTGCTATCATATGACTTGCACAATCTATAACCTATGCACTTTGGTCTAATAAAAGGTTTATCCTCCTCTGCAAATCTTGTTTCTTAAATTGCCATAATGTACCCATTATATACCTACTAAATATATGTTCTATTTATTTTTTATATCCACATAAGCTATATCCATGTAAGTGAGCTTCAGTTATACAGAATGCTAATATGAATCAAGTAACGAAGAATTACTTATTCTGATACTTCATATATATTTATTTCAAAAGACTGTAATTCCAGCCTCTGCATTTCAGGATTGCCAGCAGTGGTTAACAAAATCTCATGGACCTGACTGTCCTTCACAGGAGGAAATCATTTAGGCACAGCACTTGGTAGCGTGAAGCACGCTGTAATCAAGATTTCTTATTGATTCATTGCACGTGAACTATGTTTATAAAGATGCAATTAGCCAAAATGCACTCTTGGAAATCATCTAGAAATTATTAAACATTTATACTGTAATCATTTTAATGTAATTTTAATAAATCTGGATTTTTAACTTCTATTAGCCTATCAACTCTAACAAGCATGCATCATTTCAACTGTATCGCAAATGATCTCTGCCCCACAACTGACTGAACTTGCCCTGTATCCATAAAAGTCTACTAAAAATTGCAAGTCCTGTCAAGACAGCGAAATTAAAGGAGTGGAAAAGGGCTGTGTTCAGCTGTGGGGTATTTGGAAAGAGTTTTACAATAGCTGTCAGATGAAATGAAAGCTGATCCTTTTTGAGAGCTGCATTATTATCTGAGTATATACTTCACATTTAACATCACGTCAGCAGCCTATGAAACGTCTCATGCCAAACTTAGAAAACATTACACCAAGGCAGCTGCTGATGGAGATAATCTATTCCTATAGGACAATTCTCTTGCTATTGTTTACCAAGACTTTGGAGGCAAATAAGGTCAAACGGATGGAATTTTAAATATTGCTTATAGACTTGACTGCCATTGCAATAAGTGGTTTTCAAAACACGGTTGGAAATCCTGCCCGGTATTTTCAAATGGGGCTCAAAAAAGGAGAGCATACAGTACGTACTTACTGGAACGTTAAATGTCACCTTCTGATGTAATGTAATTCCAAATATTGTTTGTCTAACCTCTCATACTGACTGTAATATCCTCCTGGCAGAAACTGGATCATTGCTTAAAGAGAAATGAATAACTGAAGAGGAAGATGACTATCATTAAAAAAAGCAGCGTTAGAAATCAAAAACCATGTTTCAAGCTAAACTTGATGACAAACCCAACAACTTTTCTGTTGGCAAATAAAACAGGGATCTATCTTTTTTATCAAAATTCTGCCCATATGCAGCTTCTCCTTCAGTTTTTGCTTTTGCTACACAGAACAGCACATACAAAACTTAAACTCTTCTAGATTTGAGTTGACTTGATAAAAGAATGTAATAGTAAATTTAGAAAAGGTGGCTGGTAACAGAAGCAGCAAAAGATGAGAGAAGTAAGATGAGAAGATCAAGTAACCATTTAAATTACTCAGGAGTGCAACTTCGTGTTTCCAAATGATTTTAATTTAATTCATCTATAATGCATAAGCTTTCCATGATTTCATTTCAACATAATTACAATTGCTAAGCAGAGCTTTTACAGACATGGAAAAAAGAAACAGAACAGGGAAGAGAAGTGCATCAGTAGATTAAAGCAGAATTCCTTCACTTTCCACTTTAATTTTTTCCAGTGTTTCTGACTCATTAAACAGAGGCTCTGAAAATGTTTCATTCCTGATTGTATCATTCGCTGCTTTATCAACTTATTTTTGCCAATATTTTTTTTAACGTGATCAAAGCTGCTGTTTTCAAAGCTTAGATTTAAAAATAGAGGTCATAAGAGAGAGCTTAGAATACTCCACTGGAATTGCTCACTGACAGGACTTAATAGTCTGAAAGTACAGTTAATTTCTCTCAGTTTTTTGACAGAAATAAGGACACGGGCAAGTGACACTTGTCTTCTCAGTCTATCATCTACTCTGCTGTAGCTGGTCCTTCAAACGGCCAGATTGTTAGTCCTCCCGGTAACCGGGTGTGCTCAAAGTCACAGCCCCATTTTATCTCTCACTGAGGGCTATTTTTATCATGCCTGTATAACAAGGTCTCAGTCACGTTTTTGCTTATAAAAAGGCATGCTACATTAATGTCCAATGGAAGGTAATTAAAATGTATTGAAAAAGGAAAAAAAAAATGTTTTCTAGTGGGATGTTTTTTAGAGTCATTAAGTGATGAGAAACAAGAAAAGGAAAGCTGTCCCAGATATCCAGGATGGCAGAGAAGAGAAAGGGGAGAGAGGAAAGTGTAGGCTGGCAGAAGACATATTTCTCAGGTAGAGGAAAGAGAATGCCAGAGCTTCTAGAGAAGCCACGCTGTTGCGATGTTGAGCCATGTATGCTGTATTGGCACGCAAGGCAACTGGGATCTCAGCGTGTGTCAACCTGCAGCACCCAAACACCAGCCAGCCTGAGGGACCCTGTGTCTCTGACAACAACCGCTGATCTTCAAAGCCTCACCCCAAGTGTCCTGCCATTTAACCACCACCACCAAGGAGCGGGTTCTCTTTCCCTTATTTTTTATCCCTCTGCAGGTGTTATCACTCTTCAGGTGACAGACAGCAGGGTGGGTGAAGACCGGCACAGTGAAACCGCACCGACATGACTGCTAGCAGGCCTCGACCACCCCACCACGGGACACACGACCAGGCCCGGCAGCTCCCATCCGAAGACACACTTTGCTCCCCACTCCTTTCTTCTCCTGCCACCTGTTCCCTCCACCCTCACCCGCCCTTTGCCCGCCCAGCCGCTGAAGGCAGCGCCTTCCTTCCTCCGCATAGCGCATGCTCGCTCCGCCCCTGACGGGCTAACGGACAGGGTGGCTTCCGCCACGGCCGCCGCGCATCCGCGGACCGCTTGGGCATGCTCGGTGTGGGCGGAAGTGGGGTTTGTCGGCGCTTGGAGACAGGTACTGGCTGACCGCTCACCGTTACACCGGCCGTGCAGCTGCTGTGCAGGAGCAAAGCGTGGTGGGGTGCTCTGCCACCCCTGCGGGGGTGAGGGGAGCGGGCGGGAGGCTATGGGGGAGGGGGTTTGTCGTAGGCCAGAGCCTCCGCCACCGCGACCTGGCTGCTGAGCCCACGACCTGGCGGGGCAGAGCCCCTGCCGTTGCCCTGAACCGCCCTGGCGCTTTGCTAGGCTTTGCTTTCCGCTGTGAAACCTACAGTTACCTTCCCTCCCCGAGGTACCCTGCACACGGTCTCTGCCATGCCCCCGTTTTGACAAACACAGTGCTTGAGGGATTAGAAATCCTTTTCCCCATTTCTTACTTCCCCCCCCTTTTCCCCTGCTTACCCCCCCTTTTTCTTTCTTTCNAAGTGGTGGCCGTTGGCATCCTGAAAGGATCTGCTTTCTAGTCCTCTCTTGCTGAGGTCTGTTTTCCAGTGGGTGGCTTCTTTTCTAGAGCTGGAGTATTGTTGAGATAAATGGCAGTGTCAGAATCCATTTTCCTGAGGTAACATTTGATTGTGATCTCTTTTGCATAATATCAGATTAGTACATTTTAAACTGAAACTAATAAAAGATATTTTGTTTAAGGTAATTTTTGAGGATTCTAGTTGTATTCTTGTGAAAGTAAGTAGCGGCCATGTTATTAAGAGTAGGAATGGCCTGAGACTCATTTTCAGAAGATAAGTGCCTGAAGATCTGTAGCAGTACCAAGATGAAGCCTTGCAACTAAGAAAATGTGTCACACTGCTGACTTGCTTTTTCCTTCTGTTTCAGTTAGCTAACGTGTTTTTTTCTCATCCTGAGAATTCTCAAATCACAAGTTAAAAGATTAGTTACAGAAATTCTAATCTAAAGACTTTGTTCTTCGTGAATGGTCCTCTTGATTTCATTGACATTGCTGTATAATAGAAGTTTTCTCTTCAGACTGTTTGCAAGTTGAATTTATGATAGTTCTGCCCAGTCTGCTTTGTTCAATGGTGTAAATGTTCCTTTTTATGAGAAAATTCCACGGAAACTATATAGTGTATGTCTGTGTCTACATATATGCGCACATTTAAAATGAGGCATTACCTATTTAATAATCGCCTTAACTTTTGCAGTTAGCCCAAATGTTCACTGACTAGTATTTGTGTTTACAGAGGCATCAGGAATCTACCATTTTGACTGACCACATCAATAAGATGCTGATGTTCTCGACTTCACTCTTTATGAGACTTTGGTGAGGTTTTCTCCAGATGTTCACACAGTCATGTGTTTTATTCTCTGATTTGGAGAATGAGTATACACGTCCCTCTGCAAGTAGCATCTACTTTGATAGATAAGGAATCTCTTCATGCCTCTGACTGCTAAGGCTTCCTTTTCCCAGTGACCTTAATTCCCTTTATGTGATTTTTGTGTATCCTTAAAGTATTTCTTCGTTGTAGAAGAGGGAGTAATCCTTCCAGTTTGCTCCTCACAGCTTACATTTCTGTTCCTTTTCTGCTCCAAAGCTAATCTCTCCTTAGTTATTGAAGAAAAGTTGTGTTGTATAGTGAGCTGCAAAGGGATAGTCCATTTGTTGAAGTGACAGCTAGAATCACAACCCAGTACTGTGTATCTGGCTTGAGCAGAAGCTTACATGTTGTGTGGATCTGAGTAATCCAGGCACAGAGGCATTGATTACTTGCTATCCTGTGCACTGGATTGATGTACTATGATGAAAACCATAAGAGCAGAACATATCCAACTTCTAATTTCTTCTCCATGACATTAATTCTGGAGTCAAGATGGACAATATTAATATGCTTATTTTTCAGTTTTGTTTTGTTTTTTTTTTGTTTGCCTTGGGTTTTTTTGTTGGGTTTTTTTTTTCAGGATTAAGGGCTTGCAAGATTTTACAGTGGAGTTGTATTGTCTATAATATTCTGAATTTTTGGTATTATGAAATAAAAGTAGTAAAGCTTGTCTTACATCTTACAATTTAGGGTGCTATTAGGGACTCAGTTTGACTTTTATTTTTTCTCTTCTTTTAAGTATGTATTGAATTTTTACTGTAGCAAATAGAATTGTAACAGTTTATAGAGAACTAACATGGAAGACAAATATGATGGACTTATCAAATAAGGGCATTGGGGAAAAGCCTTGCTCTGTGATCTCTGTCTTTTCCAGAAAATGCTTGTTTCTCTTGTTATGGGAGTTAAAAAAAACCAAGACCTCAATTCTGTCTGTCATTATTACTTGTTCCTCATGTCCTCGGATATATGAGGTCTATGACACACGATTCCATTACTGGTGAAATGAGTTTTCTGATTTGTTATCATCTGTGAAAGTTCAGATGATCTTCGCTGAATCCTAGAGACTCTTCTAGTTCAGAAGAACTCAGTGACTTGCATGTCCAGAATATACATAGAGTTATTCCTGGTTCTGTCAGGAGGTCAACTTGGTCTGTCAGTCATGGCTAATAAGATGTTTTGCACTGCTAGAATGTTCCCTGGGGCTTTAGATTATTAGAAGTTATGTTGGTACCTTTAGTTTAACACTGACAGTGTACGAGAATATTTTTGTATACTGAGCTTGCTACCTACAGCTTTTTGTACTGAAATCTTTTAGAAACTTTGTACAGCTTTACCACATTAATTGCCATACAAAATTTGGCTATTTCATATTGTTTAGAGAGGCATGGAGGAAGGGGAGAAACAATGATGAGTTTTCTCTGTAAGAAGAACAAATTTGCCTTTCCGATGTGGCTTTCTTTTATTTCAGTCTCTCAGTCATGGTGTGCTGGTGTTCATGCCAACAGTTCTGTACTTTTTTGGCTGCATGGTGCTAACTTCACTTGTAACTGCAACTTGTGGTTTCTTAATGATTTTCAGTGTGCATCAAAGGGTGATGCAGCTTAACCTGACAGTTGAATTTCTGGTCTTTTTCCAAATGCAATTTAAGATTTATTTCTTTCAATTATAATGAAAGTTTAAAAAGCCTGGAGAAAGAAGGTATAAAGCTTTCAGGGAAAAAAATTGTCAGGTTCTTCCTACCACCCGATTTTGCAGTGCAAGCCTCAAAAATTAGTCTTTAAACCTCTTGTGGAGCCACTGTCTGATTCTGTAAGTGCATAAGCCTTTGGGTGTATGCTTTGTCTTGAACACTGAGGTTAGAGGGCTCTCAGAGCTTCTATCTGGTTGTGCTGCACCTAAAAGGAAATGCTAATTGTTTTGCTTTCTGTGTGAACTGATGAAAAGACTGTGAGCCTGAAAGCTTTGCTTGTTTCTTGTGCATGCACCCTAGGCCATACCTAGCTGACTAATTCAGGTCTGCGGGTATTAAAACTCTCAATTTTGTGAGAAGGATGAGGTGAAGTCCCTCAGATTTGTTATAAGAATTTTTCTCGTGCTTCTGGACTTAAGAGATAAAGGCATTCTGTGACTGCAGTATTTTGATGGAGTAATGTCCTCGCTGCAGAAGAAAATAATATTCTAAAATTACTGCTAATTTCTGTTGAACAATCACCCTGCTCAAAGACATTTTTACTAGGCAATTGTTTTCTTGTGCATCATGATTTATGGTAGGTTTTATGCTTTTGGAATACATATTAATATTCCATATGTAATTAAGACAGAACTAATGGGTTGAAGTGGATTGTTCCACTGTCAGAAATTTTAGGTCTAGAAAATTAGTAGGTAGAAAATCAAGGATTAG
>VZTM01011537.1:2315-16139 GCA_013400555.1 Jacana jacana
ATTAAACCAAAACTAATTGAATAAAGATTACTACCTAGGAGAATTAACAATTTCTATTATACTGGTTTTATGGGTTTAGTCAAAATGGTGGCATGCAAACATAAGCACTCTGTTTTCCTAGGTATAAGGATATAGGAATCTAGCAGAATGCGTTACTTAGTATACATAACAAATCAACAGGACTAATTTGAAGTTAAGAATATAAAATTGGAAAAGTAGATCTGGGTCCAGTATTAGGGAAATGCCAACATTTACTCGTGGTAGGGAAAAGTAACAGCAGGGTAAGCATACTATCAGTGTTTTTTCAGTCCTAACATCTTACAATATTTTCCTAGCAAAAAAGCAAAGGAAAGCTTAATCTTCCAAAACAGGAATTAGCTGTCTGGTGGCCCAGCTATCCAAGGGAGGAAAATGTCACTAATAAATGAACGGGCTGAATATGTTAAAAATTTTGGCATTGCTAACTGTAAAGTCAGCTGTGTAACTTTTACATTAATATAATCTTTCGTGCAATCATCTCCTTTCCACTGCAACACAAAATCTGAATTATTTAAGGAAAAGATGTTGGGTACTCACTCATGAAAAGTTAATAAAAATTTTCCATTGGGATTACAAAATAAGGCCCAAAATAAAGAACTGCTAAGCGCCTCCCTTTTACTTGTCTTAGAAAAACATCCAGAAATTGTGATACTTGCCAAATATAAACAGAAGTATTTATAAGTGATCGGCATAAAGGAAAATGCATGATATCTCATTGCAACTCTCCAACATCTCTCCCCATGGCTGCCTCAAGGGCAACCAAGTTTCATCACCCAGGTGGTGCAGGGAATGAGGGGACAAATGAAGACAGCCATTTGCTGTGATTGAGCTGGCAGCACAGAGAAGAAACAGGCATAACTATGCTATTGCCATCATTTCTGCACCCATGTCCCAGTGAACCATCAGAACTATTGGCATCTTGGCAATCAGAAAATTATTTTCCTTAATACCCTGGCAGAAAGCCAAGGAATGTTATCTACTGAATTCCAAGAGATATTGTATTAACATTTTAGATTTCAGTGACAGATACTGATATGAAAGTGTTTGACTGACCTATTTTATCCTCAAGCAAATGGCAATTTTGGGATCAGGTTTTGATCCTGATATAACTGAAACTTTCAATTAATGCCCAAGCTAGATAAGCACATCTAATATCTTTCTTCCCCATGTCTGCTAAAATAACTATCATCTTCCTTTGTTTCTATATTTAAACATTAATCACACTCAGAATTAAGTTAGTGAAAGCTGCACAGAAAGCATTCTCATTTAAGAGACTCTAGCTCTGGGACAAACTTCCACAAGAGATAAGATTATCCATGTATGAGACATTTAGCAAATATGACAAAAGAGTTTGATGAGGCAGGACTGAGATCAACAATAGACGAGTGGATGCCTCCATCTATTATTTTGACAGACCCCACTGACAGCTTCCAGCCTCACTTGGTAGCACCTAAGGCACCCACAAACATCTCTCTGGGTGCTTGCAACTTCTCTCATCTAAATATCAGGCAGTTTTCTCCTATCTAAGTCCATAAAAGAACCTGGAATACGCAGAACAATTTTTACATCCTTCAACAGGCACACACAACTAGAAGGTGCATGTTGAACACATGCAATTTACCCACTGGATCAGATCCCTCACCAAGCATTATGGCACAGGCACTTCCAAAGAAGTGCAAACTGAGGAAAAAAATGGTACTGCTGCTGCTTACCCTTATATCAGAGCCTGTATCACAGAACTGGGAGATATGTGTTCCGTGCCCTCTCCAGGTCAAAGAAGTTCAAAAAACATACCTTACATCCCCAAAGAATGCCATCACCTCCAACAGGACTCCTTCATCAAGGACGGAGAAGAGGGAGCCTGTGGCTATCTAATGGTTGCTTAGCTGGAAGGAGGGATATCTTTTATCTGGTTTCTGTTCGCTTCACTAAGAGTACTTACTGCTTGCAAAATTTAATACAAACATCCTTTATTTCTGCATTATGAAAGCTGTCTTCCATAGAATATAAAATGCTCAACAGAAAGGACAAAGGTACATTCATGCTGAAATGCTCTAAGTTCATGATGATGCCACTTTTATGGAAAGACAAAGGTTTGAGTATTTCAGAGGTCTCACAGGTATTGGTTAGGGCTACTACCTAGACTAAATGACTGAGACTAAATACTAAGAATGCAGATCTCAAACAGCAAAATGATGGACAACCCGTAATTTTCCTGAATAAAGTAAACTAGACAGCATTATTTAGCAGCAAAGCATTGCAGGTACTTACCTAAGCTTCTGAACATTGTTGTTAGTAACCTGCACAGTCTTAATGCAAGAATAAGACACAAGAGTAGAGGGCCGATACAGTCCTCCACCAGCCCTTCTGAATGATTACCACTTCCAGGGGGACTCCCAGCAGTAGAACTGGTTACATATATACTGCAATGTTCCAGCTGACAGAACTGGAGCTGAAGAACTTTTTATATGATTTTTCATACCAAATGCAATAAGACCAAAATCAGTCAGAGGTCTGTGGGGGACCTTTTCTTACAGAGTACCCTAAAACTTCAGCAGGATTAACAATTCAAAGTCATTATTATAAGCTAGACACCAATATATTTTAAAACAGAGAGAGAACTCAGTGCTGCTGAATAAAGCAGAACAGAAATAAAAGAGTTTATAAACAAATGTGCCCTGGTGGGATGGATTCCTCTTTCCCAGTCTGCCCTCAGACCAGAATTCCTCAATACAGTCACATCTGGCTCCTTAAGTCGCTTGCTTCCCTTACCACAAACGCCTAGCTGGTTGTCCCTTCATAGTCTTCTCAGCAATCCCCCAGTCTTTGCTCCTGCTGTAGGCTTCCTGCAAGCTAATCTGTCTCCTCAGATGCTCTAGAGGCTTTCTCCCAGCCTACTCAAGACAGTTTCATTTGGTCTATAGCAAGCAGTCAGCACAAGAAAAGCAAATGTTTTCTGCTCTGCGGCTTCAGATTCAAACATTCAGGAAACAGTCAGGAAGACAAATATGCAGAACTAATTACCAATGCTCAGATGCATCTCCACTTAGGCATCATCTTTAGTAAACCTCAAGGTACATTGACTCACATTCATAATATACAATACTTCTGATAATAAAGTTTTGTCCTGGGAGTCCAGGGAGTGCAAACCAGTACTGGACTTCATATACTGACATCTGAACATGGGGTCACATGCCCAGCAACAGAGTTACAGACAGGCAACTAGATGATTATTAGTCAGATATTCAGAGGATCAATGGTGTCTTTAAGGCACAATTCACAACACTAAGAGTTTGGAAAGCATTGCACAAGATTCAGCAGCGTGCCTCAAGTGCCTTGCATAGCCCTAGTAACACAAAAGAACCACAAATATGACACAAGTCACCTATTAAGCTATCTAAACAGCTGTCCTAAGTCACCAGTGAACTTCACTCCATGTGCATGAAACAGGCATGAGGGCACCGAGGCAATGCACACAGGCCATTACCATAGCTTTTAACAAAGCGCTATATTATCTCTCCTCAGAACAAATCAATTCCACAGCTCAGGGTCAGGCAGAGCCAGGAGCCTGTCACATGCTGATTCAGTGCAGCGTTAGCATTACTGCGCTTCCTAAGAGAGCCCTGCTGAACAACAGAAGCCGAAAGAACAAACTACGAGTCCTTCCACTCGCTCTCTGGAGCCAGGGGTACCACTGCCTATACTGGCCTACAGTATCGCATTTGGATATATTTGTTCATTACTATGAGATTCCTTCCCCTAAAAAATATTTGCATTCTCAAAGATACACAATGCGGAATGTGTGGTAGCCTATATGGAGCCCTGTTCAGGTTTTGCCACCTTGCTCATTTTCCTGACAGAAAACATGAAAAATCTAGACTTAAGACTTAAAAGGTGTTCCAAAGCAAACAGAAATAATGTGTCACCCACAGAAAATAAGATGCCCAGGGACAATGATTGTAATTAAGCTGCTTTTCTAACTCAGTTCCACAAAGACAAACTCTTCAGAGAGTTCCTTAGGTTTTCCAGGACTGTCCTGCACATTTGCAGTTATCAGAAAACAAAAGGAAAGAGACCTGGTGAACAAGGGAAGAGGATGACAGCTAACCAAAGTCCAGCCATGGACATAAACATATCAGTACTACCTGAAAGCACGCCACGGCTACCATTGGGTTTCTTGCTTCTCATAGTCCTACCCATTCCCAAACTCCAGGGACACGTGTGGCACAGGCTATGTCCTACATCACAACACTGGGGCCACCAGTGTTTCTGCTCCAGTAAGGCAGCTGAGAAAGGCAGACTCATCCAGGAAGGTTGGCCTAACTTGAAGCTTTAGAGGCTCAGTGGCTCCTTCATTTAGCTGGGCTTCAGAACAGCTGCTCCTCTGCAAAGAGACACTGAGATTCATTCTCTCCTAGTGAATAGCGAGACATTCCCTCATTCACAGACAAGTAGGAGCAGCAATTTTGCATCACAAACCAGGAAGAGTTTGGTTTAACTGTATGACAGGCATCAAATGAATAAGTTCAGCTTCTGACTGACTTTTTTTAAATTAAAATAGATTGTCATACCTTTTCATGTAGTAAGTCCAAAATTACTCAATTACTTTATTTACCTGGATTGTATTCCAGTTCCACAACAAATTCCTTCTGTCAAGTAAACATTCATGCATAACAATATTTATAAGTAACTTTTTATTTTGTCCAGGGATTTAAAATTTATTATAAATCTTATTGGTCTGTATTTTGAGGAATATTAAACTATGCTTAGATTCAAAAGCACTTTGAATTTACTTAGATTACTTTATTGTATTAACAGTGTGGAAAAAAAAAAAAGAAAAAAAAAAGTAATCACAAAAAACTTAGAGAAATACTAATTTTGAAGGAGCTTTTAGGTTCTGGGTAGACATTGTCTCACAGTAGCCTCTTGTCTACAAAGGGATGCTTGTAAGGGTCTATCAGTGTATTTCTTTCCCAAAAAGGACCAGTCCAACAGCTGAAACCTCCCACTTGAACTATGAAACAATGGTCACCAAATAAGTTCATGTGCCCTACGACAGAAACAGCAAACAAGCAGTGATGCTGAACCGATGCCTGCCTTCCATATCTGTCAGTGAACACCATATGTTTGCACAGGTTTATTTGTTTTCCAAGGCCTAGCAATGAGTGGGAGGATCAGGATCAGTCTTATAATAAAATACCTTTACGGATTTCTTTCAGCCACCCTCAAGGTATATCAGTTTTTCGACTCATAACCTTGACAACATCTTTTTGGAGATTGATGTGCCGCTCTCTACCTGCCTCCTCATACATAGCTACTGCAGCACAAATGGATCTGGCACTGGGGGCGGTTCCCAGGTGCATGTGCTGGGCTAAGGCACACAGCGCCATAGCATCAGTGTCCCCAGCGAAAGGAAAAAGAAAAAGCAGAATTCCCCGTTTCTTTTCAGAAGGCAGGATAAATGGCTTGTAAGTATGTGCATACCCGAGAACTATGCAGGAGAACTCACAATCCTATGTGCAGCAAAATAGTGACCTTGGCATTTTGTTTTAAATACAGTAAGGGTTTGTCTATTTTTTCCTCTTGGAATTTCTGTCCTGCCTGATGAAAATTTAACAATCAGCCAAGATAAAGGAGGTATATCTATCTTCAAACCAGTCCTCTCAAGAGAAAGAAGGATGGACTTGGCACCCACAAGCTTGACACTGAAAAAACTGTAATCTGAAATCCCAGTTTGTAATCCTGGTGGTTGCTCATCTGGCCCTCACAGCCTGCTTCCCCATGCCCTGCCTTGGCTTCTGTTTTTCTTGCAGTTGACTTGGGATTTCTCATTTGTGCCTTATTCCTGAAATAAGCACTACGAGCATAGAGACGGCCTGTCAGAGTCAGCTGTTTATACCCCTGCTGAAGTCTGTCTGGAGAGCAGAATGCTCATTAAAAAATTTTTCACACACTGATGATCTTTCCTTCTTGTTCTTTTTCTTTTCTTTTACAATAGGCTTCAGAAAAAGAGAAGGGTTTAAGAGTTGGTGCAACTGATACATAATATGACTAAGTCAATAGAATAGTAAAGATTTTTTTAAATGTAGATTATCGATCTTTGAAATTGTAAATGGCTCCTTCAAAGTCATTAGAGTTTGTCATGTCAGAATGCTAGGAAGGACTTCTATAAATTAAGATTAATGATAGGGATAATTATCGCTTAAGAAACTCGCATATTTCTCAGTATTTGGAAATTCCATGCAAGGCTGAACAGTGTCAAATTGTCCCTGAATGTAGCTTAGCTCCATTTCTGCTCTTAGACTAGGCGGAAGATTTTCTTTGACGCAATGGAAAGTTAAACTCCCAGTTTCTGTGGAAATCAATGGTAGTTGTGCTGTGTAATTCTGATTTGTGCTTTTTAAAATAATCCCCCATATACAGTGAGTGCAGCTGATTTGCAGATCTACTAAATCCACAAGGCAAAATCCTTCTGAATATTTTTTTCTTTCCAAAAGAATCTGTACATGTACAATAGCTGCTTTTCCAAATTAAACACTCAAGTCATGCTTCTTATTATTATTGTTCCCTGCAAGACTTCTGCATGTATTTTGCCAAAGGTGTGAAAAATTAAAACTTAAAGAAAAAGAACCAAAGCTTTTTGTTAACTTGCAGGAATGTAAAGAAGTCCCTAAAGCTAATAACCTGATTTAGAGGGGGGGGGGGGCTCACGTGCATATTTTTTCAATCTAAAAACATCAAATTCAATATTACTCAAGTTATTTCTGCTCTAAGGCTTGGGCTCAAATGCCAAGTACTGTCCAGATAATTAATTGTATAGCTCTGCTGGGGTTTCCCTTGCATGAATATATCTAGAAAGTTAAAAACTGGTGGGGGATCATTTGATTCTCAGTTATGAGGCACTAATTCCCCAAATAGCCCTTAGGATCATATTTTGTTTCTATTAAATACTTAGCGACTGGTTTTACTCATCAGTTTGTTGAAAAGAGTAGCAAGAGTACTTTGGCTTGAGGCAAACACAGCCTGCCCAGCCTTTGTGGATGGAATCAAGATGATCTGGAGATAAGTTTTTTTGATTTTTAAAGAAAGATAATCAAAGGCAAAAGAATTCTGAATCCAGGCTAGGATATCGTGGCTCTTTTTCATCAGATGCCTGAAATGGCAAGCCACAGCCCAAATCCATGTTCTGTTTCAGAGGGAAAACAAAGGTTGAGCAAAGGGTGTCAGCACGGTTCCTGTCTGGCATGATGCCCATCTCTGGTGGCCCACAGGACCACATCAGAATCTGTTTTGTCTGCAAGCAAACTGCAACTCAAAGAAGACTTTGCAGAAAGTGCCTCTGCATCTTGAAGCTCTTAATCAGTGAGCAATTTTGAAAAAAGATATCTTCACACAGCAGAAAAATATCTAGCAGCTGGATATATAAAATAACTGATCATAAAATCCTGTGTTCAGAAGAAATATTATAAAATGTACACGAACACAGGGAGATGAACTGAATGATATTATTGGAATATTATTTAACTCCTCAGCTATCAGTGATTTTCATGTCCCACCTTTAGTCAAGTTTAGTTAAGAGTTCATTCTGATCATGAATAAGTGGATAAACAGCCAACAGGCACTCTATGAAGATGAGAAGTAGACTTCAAAATCATATTATACTGCAGATTGCATTTCAAGTTATATTAGTTTATAAGAAGACATTAGTCTGTGAATCTAGACAGATTTTTTCCTTGCATCAGGGGTTTACAGAAACAAACAAATAAAAATAAAATAAAATAAAATAAAATAAAATAAAATAAAATAAAATAAAATAAAATAAAATAAAATAAAATAAAATAAAATAAAACACAACCAAAAACCAAGCTTCAATAAAACATCACACTTTCTGCTTATGTGTATAGATTTTAAGTGCTGGAATGACCAAGAAGAAACAAATTTCAGTGTCACAAGTTACTAAAGTTCCTGGTCCAGTGCTAGCCATGAAGCATAGAAAACAGACAAAACTGAAAAGCAACGGTCTTTTTTGGGCGATGAAGCAATCACATTCAGCATACATTACCCACTAAGTTAGCCTTGACAGATAGCTGCACACAGCAGCAGCATACATATCACTAAAAATTGTTTCTTTCTAAGGTTATTTACAGGAATTCATTTGTGGCAGACATATGTTCTATCTATCTATTTTTATGAGGCAAGCAGATCTTATTATTGGATTTTTCTTTTACTTTAACATTTTTACCATGTTTTTCAACTATACCATCATTACACAATTATCAACAAGATACTAAAATTAAAGAATGCTGAAATGCTTAAATTCTCAAGACATTAACGTAAGTCTATCCATTGAAAATTTTCTTCTTTTGATACTGATTGGGGGACCAGTAACAGGAGTCACAAATATGCAAAAGTTGCATAGGCTGGACACTTCTGAATTTGTTGACAGAAGTCACAGACACAACAGTAAAATAGAACAGAACAGAAAAGAATTTCTTACCTTTATGATGATTTGCCCCAGATGCTAATTTCCCCCACAGCGTTACAACAAATATTATTATTAGCAGTTTTCCTTTTGTTGCTTTCTGCAAGTATCTCTTATTCATCCTGAAAACAAAAACACACAAAGATAAGTATTTCTCTTGAGACTTCTTTAAATTATTTTTGTCTTAATTTAAGGAGAATTCAGAAAGTTTTTTATAAGAGTCTGGCTGACAACCCTTGAGTCTTAAATTCTGCCTAGCTCTAAATGAGGTACAGCATCTAGAACATTAGCATAACCCCCTTCGCTGGTCCTCCAGCATTACTCCACCCTAGTCAGTACCAAGAGAATTCCACACCTCCACTCATCAATCACATTTCCCTCAAGGCACAAGCAGTGTTCATAACCACAGCAGACTCCTAAACTGGCAAGAAGGATGGATCCATGCAGCTGTGCTGGAGGTTTTGATGAACAGAGCAGTTTCACTAGTGTGTCTGGGGCCAGTCCTCTCTGACCATGCAGTGGAGTTTTTAGCTTTTGGGATCACAACTCTTTTTGGATTCTGCCCACAAGTCATAAGGAGATAACAGATTTGAATATACCTCCAGCACATGTTATCAACCATCCCACAGAGAAATCCTGATAGGAAGACATGAGTGGTTTAGAAACATGGACTCGAGCAGAGCAGATTCACTAGTCTCTCTCCTGTCTATCTTTGGGTAATGAAAAGATTTGATTTACTGCACCAAGGGAAATTGCACACAGCTACCCTCATATTGCTCAGGGATGTTTTCACTGTGACAGCAAGCCACCGTGGTGGCTCAAGCACAAGGTAACACATGACTTATTTCTCAGTAACCTCCTTCAAAGACAAAATACCCCTCCACCTGCCAAAAAGACAAGTTCAGGAACGTGGGCTCTCCTGATTAAGGATTACAGTTGTGAAGAGAGTGGCAAGCGGTATAATAATGAAACCTTCTCTCACTTTTCATTCTCTGCAGAAAAGCCCTAGGGAGCTGGCTAAGAAACAGCTCTGCACAGTGGTCACATTTCTACAGATAGGACAATAGGATGATAGGACAATGATGCCTATTCCAAATCATTTATACTAGTAAAGCTGCAAATTTGATCACTTGAACAAAATTATTGTTATTTTGAAATGCCTGCAACCAGGGTGCCTTTCTGAGCAGAAAAAAAGCCTGTGTTGCTTTGGTATGGTTGCACGTTTGTTTCCTAAGAAGCCCAAAGGAATTTAAAAGCACCTCTTTTCCTCTGCTTGCGTACAACACTATCTTGGGCAACCACAACCCTGTAGGAGGCAGACTGCTCTAATAGAGAATTAACAGGTAGCCTGCTCAAAGTCCCAAATCTCTTTCCATTCCTTCAAGCAATTCCTTTCCTCTGAGCAAATTACTTTCTAACAGAAAACTACACACTGATAAGGCAACCCCACACACACCCAACAACTCCACTCATGATTTCCAGACTCGTAACCAGACCACTTCCCGCAAACCTGCCCATCTTGCTCTCCAGGAGATAGATGCGATCTTGTTAAGCACTGCTAAGTTTCCTCACCAGGCTGTGTGTAACAAAACACTATGACTCAAATTAAGAACACACCGAGGAGTCTACTGAACCCTTTTAAACCTGAATTCAGTGCAAACAGAACTCGGCATCCTTTGACAGAAGTCACACATCCACAGTTGGTTTCCCAGGGGTTCAGATATCACAAATATCAGGAAAAAAAGAGAGAGGAGTAAGCAAGTGCTATATCTAGGATGGTGGATGTGCCCCTGAAAGCCTGACTGATTAATAATCACAGTGGAGGTCACAGTGTGCCATGAACCACACCAAGCTCTGCCTTCTTGCACTGATTCCAATGCTTTTGGAGTGTAAACTGCATATTCATCATCAGCTCCAGGTTCATGAAGCGCTCAAAGCTAAAGGGAAATATATGATTTGTCATTGTAAATAAGAACAAAAAAACGAAACTGGAATGCACATTCAGCATATGCTCTTTCACAGCTCTCTGTGAACTGAATATGAATTAACTCTTTCCCTTCTGTATCCTCTTACTGCACCTGTTATGATGCTGGTGCCAAGTAATCTCTCATTAAAATCAAATCTTTCTTCCTCACCTACTCAACACTACTCAAAACCCAGTGGGACTTGCACCATTAAGCAAAGTTGAATCTAATACAGTTGCCTCCTGTACTCTGGCTTCTGCCAGATTCACGTGCTGTGCTGCGAGGCTGGCAGCAAATGCACGGCAGAAAATGCAAATACATAACGAAAAATAGTAGTGGCAGGGGGAAAAAGTGAAAATCAACCTATCTGCCTGTGAACAGCAAGCCCTCAGGGTAGGTGGCAGAGTGAAGATGCAAGCCTCTGTCCACATCCCGGCACACCAAAGAGGAATAAGCCAGCACTGAATATAGAAAAGACTGTTCTGCAAAGTAAAGGAAGGGTTTCAGCGTTGACGCAGAAAATCTGGGACCATTGCCATTGCCAGATTTTCCAATAATGAGAAAAACAATGCACCTTTTCTGTACCACAAGCCTATTACACCGTTGTGCATTAATTATTTATGATATTCACCTTTAGAAGGACAAAAAACGTAACTTTGTGTTTTAGCAGTCCCATAACGGGCACAATTAACAGCAAAGTCAGTGTAAGTAGCAGTTCTAGTTCAGCACTAAGAGTTCAGAGGCCACCAGCAGAAATACAGAAAAAAATCTCAGCAGTTAATGCATTCACAACATACAGCAGCTCAAATGGAAAGTTGGGAGATGATGTTATATTTCAAACAAATTATGCAGCATAGCACTAGACCTGCAGTTGTGTGTGTTGGCCACTATCAACGGTCAATCCAAGGAGAGAGGAGTGACTACATAAGCACAAACAAGGTACAAAGCCCTCTGCTCCCACCTGTGCCAGTACACATACAGGAGCCACACTGTACCAATAGAGCTCTGGAAATAAAAAATGAAGGGTTTGTTGTCCAAGAAACTCAGGGAGGTGGGATGGATGCATCTCACCAGCAAAGCAGGCTAAGAGCTGGATAACAAGGAATGAGATATGCTCAGTATCTGAGTACATGCATTATCACCTGGGTTCAGAAAGTGTGATGCAGGGTATTTTTTATGGATTTGCAAAGTAACCCATGGAATAGCACTGAGAAGACACTGGAACTAGGCAGGATTTGCCCTTTGCTCTGAAACATAACTATCAGTCTCTTGCAACCCCAGTCCATGTCAAGTAAGTGCATCCAGGAAATAAAATTCAGTCCATTACTGTACTGTTATTACATTAACATAACAGGCTGTGTTAAATAGAAGAAATGAGCTCTGAAATGAGGTCTACTTTTACTAGAGGTGATGCAGAGCTCCACAAACTATAGCTATTAACCTGAATGGTTTACTCCATGAGACATTTTCCTCTTCTATTTACCTTTCTTTCTGCAGAACCTCTTCCTTGCTGTGCTCCTTACTGCCTTCAATAATACCTCATAAGCCAAAGGTGATCAAAACTGAGAATAGCCATGCTATCGGAGATGTCTACATATGAAAATCATTTTTACATAAAAATAAAAACTTTATGTGTAACAAAAAATTTCCCTGTTTCTAATCCCAACATATTGGAAATAAATCCAAGGTATTCTCAGAATTGTCATGCAAAAGAGGAGATGAAAGGCTGCCATGGTTCAGTTCATTTTTCAATGTGCTTAGAGAGGCAAGAAAAAAGAAAGGTAACAAAAACCATAACCCTTTTGTGGTACCAGGGGCACATTCAAAATAAAACAAAAGGATATCACCTACATAATTCGAACAGGCAGTGGCTGAGTGTGAGATGACTCTGCTATGACCAGCTCTTCACTAACCATAACACAATGAATAAATTAATAGGATTTGTTATTTTTTCTCCATAAGATTCCTTTTCCCTGAAGCACGCTGCGTGAGACCATCACCAGTTTGGTACCATGGACTCAAGGGTGGATTGTTCTGGTGAATAATGACAAAAATAGGTTAAAAATTGCAGGATGTTTTTCCAGGATGAAAACACATCTGATGCCGCAGAGAAGCTTCATGGATTGCTGTCTCAGCAGAAATCCTTTTCCCTGGCCACTGTGGCTTCTTAGAAGCAAACTGTGAATACACTAGGAGGTTGCAGAGGCTATCCTCAATGCTGCTTCATCTCATTCTCAGCCCCTCCCAACAGCAGATGTGTCCCAACTGTTTGGCTGTACTGAAACTGCCATGTGCAGATGTGTATTTTCAATTTCATTGCAGCAATGTAGCATCCATAAGTTTTTGAGTTTCTACTTTCTTCCTTCTTTGCTTCTGGGCTTGAGATCAGCCACCTTTCCAACAGTCCAAAAATAGAGAACAATCACATGGGAATCACCTTACATTGTATGGCCAGTTCTAAATGGCCTTGCTTTCCTATTTTAAATGGAGTGTAACCTCATGTAATCTTTATTGTTGTGCAGGAAAAAAAAACAGAAGGAAATAATAGCTTTCATTCTACCCTTAAGAGCTCATACACAAATAAAATTCTCATCTGTTTCCTAGGAGTAACAGCATTTGTCTTTGTTGCTCCTTTTGCTTTCTGTTCTTTACAAACATCAGCTTCTGTGAAGCTGTTCAAAATTCATTTGTTCCTGCTTTACATAGGTAGAAACTTTCAGTGTCAGTAAGATCCATTTGTCTTCTACAAATATATAAACCCTGTGAATGCAAGTGTTCATAAAGAGAAAGCCTATTTCTCTACTCAATCCTTATGAAAGGTTTGAGACAAAAGCCTTATAGAAAATTAGTCCCACACTCGCTTCCTTTTCTTTTTTCTGACAAATATTTTATTTGCTACTTCGGAGAAACCCTAAATGAGTGGTAGAAATCACTTCTGACCCCAAGTCTCCTGTACAGAAATAATGCAGCCATTTAAATGATATTCTGTACTCTGTTGAATCTTACATTATTTATTAGCTGTATTAGTTTCTACATCCCACACAATGCAAGTATTTGCAGTTTTATTTAGCCTTTCCTGTGTAACCTAATGCAGATTTAAAAACGCCCCTCTAGTGGATAAGGTCACTTTGTAAAAGTAACACTGCTGACCCCTGTGTGTTTGCATATATATAAATTCCCTCTATGACATTCCCGTCATGTTTGCTCAGTGAACAAGTAATTTGCCTCTCTCATTACTTCAGGTACAAAGCAGCTTGTGAAAATCAATCTTCTTTCTGCTTCATACATCACAGCCTGTAACAGACACAAAGTGCGTTCTGATTCTGAAATGAAGCCGGG
>VZTM01011538.1:2185-18333 GCA_013400555.1 Jacana jacana
GGTATTATTTTTACTGATTTTATGAGTTCTTGTGAGCAGGAAATCCAAATTAATGCCAGTCTAAGTCTACCAACTATGAATCTGTGAAGAAAGATTAGAATTAATAAGGAAATTAATTAAATGTTCTATATTTTGTATCTTTCTTTAAATAATGGCACGTTTACATTTTTAAGCAAGCCTTATAAAGCAGATTTATTGTTTTATTTAGGTCTTGATTTAGGTATTTTGTCATTATAGAATAGATATTTGCAATTCTTCTACCTCTACACTGATGTAGCCAGTGTAAACATTTTGAGCGACTATGTTTTAAGTCGTCCCCCTACAAAACTGGACAGCAGGACAGACTATGGGTGACACTGGAAGTGTTTTGAAAAATATTCACGAGCCTATGGCTTTTAAATTCTTAAAATCTCATTTCAGCTTCTCTCTGTTTTATCTTTAACAAAGAACTTTATAGAGAAGCTATGCAGGAATAGCAATAAAGAACACATTGCAGTGCATGACATATTTCTTCATCACCAAGGAGATTAATGAACTTGCCTGTAGGTTGGCCACCACGATCTCTGGTGATACAGAAATAAAAATGCTCCTGACTGTAATATAGTCTCTCTTACTTTGGTCAAATGCAGTCCTCCTTTCAGATAGTTTTGGGTTGTTTTTTTTTTGTTGGTTGGTTGGTTTTTGTGGGTTTTTTGTGTTTTGTTTGTTTGTTTGTTTTTTAGTTTTACTATGTTAGCATGCCGGCATTTTATGAATTCAATTTAAATTAAAGACTAATTCATTCTAGCCACAAAAGTTAAATTTAATTGATTTCCTGAATGCAAAGATTAAGCCCTGAATATTCAGTTACCCAGCTAAGGTTAGATATACAGCTAAATATGCGATCCAATTTTTGAAAATACCTCATGAAAAGAAGTAATGTCTAAAATTAAACACTTAGGAAAATGGCATATTATAGTTATGCATGGAATTTTACAGACTACAGGAAGAAACATGTTGCTTTAAATATCAAGAAATTAATCAAAGACAAGACCTAGCTAGGTTCAGGTTCAAGGAAATATTTCCCAAAAGTAGGTTATAATTAGACATACTTTGTAAATTGCCACAATCCTCTTGCATAACATGATAGTTTAAATGTTTTGACCCATTTTCCCAGTTTATTATCATAAATTTATTTGCATTCAGGCAATTTGTTTCCTTCAACATTCTGTACTGTATGATCAAGTTTTCAAACAGCTTTCTTAGGTTGTGTTTCGAACTCCATATTATTCCTGAGCAGTGTTCTCTTCACGGCTTTTGGTAAACTAGTAATTTTCATTTCATTATGCAGTCTATTAGGGGAACCTCTTTCTCTCCATAAAAATACAAATATTTATATGTCTTTTTTAGTATGTAAGTAGAGAAATGCTATTCAAATACATAAAAATAAGTTAAACCCCCCTCAAGACATGTAACTTTACTTATTTTAATGCAGTGCTCGTGGTGTCCGGTGTGTGCTGACAGGTGGACTGTGGGTGTTTCAGCAGGAGGAAAATGCTGATATTTCATGATCTGTTGATTTATTTATTTTTTTCAGGAAATGGGAATTTATTTTTCACCAAACAAACCTTTAGTTTGACTAATCCTCAACACACCCGCAACAGCTGGGAACGTGATTTCCTCATTTAAAGTATTTAAGAAACGGAACAAAACTTTTAGTTTTTTTTCTCTGCAGTTTTTCTTTGGTTTTCACCATGCAAAGCACATCTTGGGTTCCAGATATGCACTTTTGTATTTCTGTAATTAAAAATAAGAAAGAAAAAAGGAAGGTTATATTGTATGGTTTGTGTGAAAAAAGCAGTGAGTTTAATTTGATCTACTAGCACTACAATTTTGGAAATTTTGAGTTTAGACAGAGCATCTTAAATATCTGTTCATATCTTGCACTCAGTGCTTCAACAGTGAAAATAGTAAATATTCTGCTATTACCTTTGAGAGATGGGTATTGTTTTAGAAAAAAGAAACTAGATACAGCTAAAAGTTATGGATGACAATTCATCTCCTACCTGATAGCCACAGTCTTATCCTAATGTATCTTAAGGAAAGGAATACAGAAAGTAACCCAATGCAGAGAAATAGACATAAAGCTCAGACCACCCAAGGATGCCGATGGAAGAAACAAATAGTACGGTAATATTTTCCTGGAAGAGGAAGCAAGAAGGAAACAAAGAGATAAGGTTACAAGCAACAACTTTCACCTTTGTTTTCCTGCTTAGTACTGGTGGACATCCCTGCATTAGGACAGTCAATGAGAACAAACAGGTTGGATGGCCTTTCACAGCTTTGTGATGTTCCTCTCCCTTTCTTCTGAAACTGTCCAGAAGCAGTATGATCTACAGTAAGTAGCATGCTATGATTCATGCAAATTATCAATGTCAAATTAAGTATGTATAGAAAATAACCTTAAAGTACTATGAGCTAAATATTTTGTTGACTATTCAGATACAAAATAAACCACAATGAATTTATTCCAGGCATGTAAATATACTTTGCATTGAATTATTCTTATCACAGAGCTTCAGATTTATCATTTTTCCATGCTACTGCACATACTAGGAACCAGGTATGCTGAAAAAAAAAGTTCAGCTTTCATCCTTCAGTGAGCTAATTAAGCTTAACCAAAAGAGAAGTGTTATAGAGGTATGGAAATTAATTTGTTGTCTTTTTTTTCCATGAAATCAGGCACATCGTTACAGAGCTGGGTGCCAAGATGTTAATTTCCTTGCTGCACAAGTATTTACAAGCACTGCCAAACTGTCTGGTTTTATCAAACTTTACTTGGTAGCAAATGAACAAAAGATTTTAGATCAAAATTCACCATTTAAAGCAATTTGATTAATTACTAGACATGGATTAGATAATTGAATAAAACTCGTACTCTAAAGCATAGAAAAATATCTTGTAAAATTACTGAAGAACATAAAGGAAAAAAATTCTTCAGATTTCCTACCACTCAGAATTTCTGTTGCTTACTAATACTGTAAGGTGTAGAATGGAAGTGTACAGCTAACTTTTGTCAGATTTCTTTCTAAGAGCTATCATTATTTCTGCCTATGAAAAAATTACAGCAGTCTTGCTATGTGTTTCCTCTGACAGTATTCAATCAGAGGGTGTGCTAAAAAAACCTGGACAACATATTAAATTGCCACAGCGAGACATTCCCAATCCTTCCCATCTCTGGATGTCATGAGCTGTCAAGAGAAAGACCTGCCTAAGCCAGACTGAGCTTTTCTTGGTACCAGCTTTCGTGCCACTCACGTGGAGCTGGGTGCTTGCCCTTGGGTCTGTATTTTTTGCTGCCCCACAGCTGGCGTTTGCACTGCACCTGGGAGAAGACACATCCCTCCCCTATCTGCTTTAGCAAAACAAAAAACCAAGTTTTTCTCTCTCTGCTTCCAGGCTGGCTCGCCCCACAGGTCTGCAGCCACAGCAAGATGACATCCAAACCTCCTAGTGGTGCCTGAACACTGGGTTGTGTTCATGCCTGTCCTGAGGGGGTTGTCAGATGCTTCTGAAAAGCCGTACCCAGGATGGTGGTGGCTTTACTTGCCCTCACCTCTTGTCTCTACGGTTTTGCCCACTTGTTCCCGAAAGCATTTTGACAGACCTTGGGGCCTCTGCTCAAGCAGCGCTCTCCTCTGAGCAATGAAAATGTCACCAATGGTACTCACACATTTGACACACTAAACCACAGGAAAGAAGGTCATATCCATAAACAATGTATGTGGTGCAGTTTCAAAAGGACAAAGCAGAACCTATCTCTAGACCCCATACAGGACCCTGCTGGGCAGCCCCTTTGCAGGCAGCAGCTGGCAGACATACACCTGAAGACCCTGCTGAGTAGTGTTTGCTGCCACTCTGTAACATGAAGACTCCTCTGAAAGGGGGTCTGAGACCATAGGGTAGCCTACAAACCTCTGCCTCCCTGACACTGCCTCTCATGGGCCACCTGCTAGGGCAGGGTGATGTGCCCAGGTGGGGCAGGATGGGTGGGGTGGCACAGGTGCAGGGGAGGCAGAAGCCACCTGTGGAGCTAAGGAGGGTGGCAGTCTTGTGGAGGTGAGGGTAACCAGTTTCTCTCACAGTTTGAGGAGTGTCTGGGAAGTGCATTTGAAATTTATTAGGGAAGGGTAACGGGAGCAGCAGAGGCAGTATGTAGGTAGAGGCAGCTTTGTTTTCAAAAAGTTTTATTTGTTATTGCCTGTTTTCTCAGTATTTCCAAAATGTATTGTAGCTTTTGAGAGCAGAGGCTTGCTCAAGATAAAACACAAAGACTGGCTGATAGGCAGCATTGTGCTTTATGCATGAGCTCTCCCCGTGTGAAGTGAGGTCGTGACACTGCACTCTCCAGCTGTCCTTTTGTCCCTATGTCCATTCTCTAATGCCGAATTTGGAAGAAGCTTCTGGTGACCGTGTGCCAGCCCTGAGGAGCATCT
This sequence comes from Jacana jacana, assembly GCA_013400555.1. Classification (NCBI taxonomy): domain Eukaryota; kingdom Metazoa; phylum Chordata; class Aves; order Charadriiformes; family Jacanidae; genus Jacana; species Jacana jacana. The sequence continues at coordinate 6,661 of VZTM01011538.1, forward strand.
GCTGGCAACCTGGCTCCACTGTGAGGATCTAAACTTGTGCTTGAAATGAGGTTCTGCATTTAACTGGTCTCCCAGGGAAAGAAGTTTGGAGGCTGGAATATTTACCATTTGGTGTGGAAAGGCACAGCCTGGTAATTTGATTATGAAATATAGCAACTTTGCAGAGTAGGGTAGTGTGGGGTCTGGGCTATGGTATGACTATTAGACAAATTACACTCAGCTCTTGAAATCTCAAGTATTTACTGAAATCAGGGCACCTGAAATATTATTAGGGCAGTAGATTAATCACTTGGGATTTCAATAAGCAATACCTGTAAAAAGTGAACTATATGGTGTACTCTAAATCCCGTGAAGGGATGATGATGCTTATTTGTCTTTTTTCTTTTTTCCAGAATAATCTCTGCAGGAGAATCTCAGCCAGCATCAGTACTGCAAACCCTCCAGCAGCTGAGTTGAAGTGTGTTTTGAAGCATCTTACAAATAAAGGGTGGGGACCATCAAAGTTCATGTCTCAGTGTCATTGAGGGAGCATCTACTCCCAGCACAAGAGGTCAAAGGTAAGTAAGTAGTAATGTATTAATGCTTTTTACTTTCCTTTGCTCATCCCTGATATGAAAGTTTATATTTTTACATAATTTTGGTAGGTGCTTCTCTTCCAGAAGTGTGGTTCTACAGAGCATAAATAGGTGGATGTACTCCTAGTAGTTAGTGGAAGCAAAGTGGGCTTTATGCTCTAAACAAAGCAAATTTTTTTTCTGCATAATTATTTGCAATTAGCTGGCTGAATAAACTCTGAATTTCCTGTGTGGTAATCGAAATCACTGCATACTCTCCTTGTCTCAAGGAATGTGCACCGAAGAGAAGGAGTTTCCTGTATAACACCAGACAAAATCCTAGATTTAAAGAAACAGCTTAGTTGAGCTGGGAGATCTTTCACTACTGCTCCTGGTATGAATAATGTTAATGGAAAGCAGCTGAGTTAAAGATTAGTAATTGGTTGTCATAGGTATTATTTTTCTCCACAATCTCAGTGATGTGCTTCATACTGCTTCTACCTCCTCCATTGGGTTTTGTGCCTTTTGTTGAAAAAGCTCATATGTACTTTTTTTCAGCTGTTTGATACGCACCTAAACGGTAAAACCAGTTTATATTTAAAGGCATAGAAAGAACTGATAATACTTACCTAGACCATCTCTTGATTTTGTAAAAGGAGTTGAGAAGCATTTGGATAGTTTTTGTAGCAGTGTTTCCTGCTGAGGGAGAGAATGTGGGAATGGACATCTGGAATGTAAAAAGGAGAGGAAAGTACCAAGATTTTCTCTTGTGATGCTGATGCTTTGTACAATTTATTACCCGTACTGCAAGGTGTTGACAAGGGAAACTGCACGTTTTTATCAGAAGTTTGAGTTTTTTCAAAGCTGCCACAGATTGAGGTGTTTTGGCATCTTTTCCTTCTATAAAATCTGAATTTAATGAACTTTTTTCATTTGACTTGCTTAGTAAGGTGTTTGAAAACTTCTAACTCTACGTTTTGGTTAGGGCTTAGAGTCCGCTGCCTGTTGTTTGAAGCTTGTGGAATTAAAGCAGCAGTTTGTCTGCTTATATCTAGAAATCAAGAAAGGCTGTAGTGTGAAATCTTTTCCTCTTGATTTTAAATAAGAGAGGTCGAGTGATTTTCATCCTAGTCTGGGAAATTAAGTGAAGCCATAGCTGCTCTTGCTTATAAGAATATCTGATACTCTCTTTCATTCTTTGAGAATTGTGGTGCTGTAGTAGACATTTTTGCCAGAAAGTACATTAAGAATAACCTGTCTGACATTCACTGAGTTATAAATAAGCAGTTAGAAAGTAATGATAAAAAGGAAAGTACCTGACCTTTTCCAAATGGATACTAATATTTATTCAGGATGATTTTCTAGCTAAGAGTTTCCTACCTAATGAGTTAGATTAGCAAATTAGTGCCTTAGCAGTCCATTAGCAATTTCAGGCCACTGGTAAGAAGTCAATTAGTGATATACTGCTTCTGTTCTATAGTAAATCAAACCGATTTATAATTATCACTTCTCTTTTCAGTTTGAGTATGAATATCTATGACATAAAACAATTCTGTATCGATTTATCAAATACATAAAATTAAAAATTAGTCTGGAAATGCAGAAAAAATTGTAGAATAACAGGGTTTTACTGAATTTATTTATGCTAGATAGGAACAACAAGATTACTAATTGTAGAGCAATACACAAACAATTTATTGAACTGGAGTCATGCTCTTTTAATTAGGAACTGCTTTCAAAAAAGTGCATTGTTAATTCTCTGGAATATAACTGTATACTAGAAAGATTAGGTTATTTAAATTAGGAAAAGAGTTCAAAAGTAATACATATTTGTATTACCAGAAGAATTAATTGGTGCATTGAGGATATGGTTAGGATTCTGTGTGTTTGGCATGAATTGGTACAGATCCTTATGAAATACTATTCTGTAAAACAGTAACAATCCTTCTACTTATGTAAAATTTCTATCTGCATCTAGAACTTGAGACCAGAGCAGCCCAAATGGCAATTGGAGATAATTCCTGACATACTATTTCTCTTTTGTGGTGGGTCTGGAGGCTACAGAGAATGGCTGTTAGCCCATTTCTTGGCCTGTTTCCTGATGTTTCTGTCTATTTCTGTCATTTCTGTGACTTTCAGACATGCTTTTAACTCAGGAGAGGTGCAACTTCACCAAAGCAGTGCTTTTCCCTTTTATTTACCATCAGAGTACCAGCTGATTCCAGTGTAACTGCCCTGCACAGCGATTCAGGCAAGCTGTTGCTAGTACCACTTGGCTTAACTGCTGCCTCTGTCTGAAGGGAAGTGTCTTTCATGGCAAACAAAGGCAACAGACTTCGGTTTTTTAGCTTTCCACAGAATAGGCACAGCCTGTACTGCAAGTCAAACAGCAGCCTAAGTGTGTAAGGACTTTGACTTCACTTCACAACCATATAAGATGGTCATGGTCTCTGGACCAAAAAGATGCATCTTATGACCTAACTAAAATTGTAACAGCTCTTCTCCATTCCAATTATGATGGCCTCATTGTCTTTACTTCTTTTTCTTTTTCTTTTTTTTTTTTTTATCTTTGATGTTTTGCTCTTTTTTTTTCACCTGTTATTTTCTGCAGAAAGCATTATTTTTGTGTATGTGTCCCCTGAAGCTTTACTGAAAATATAGGAAACAATATGTACTTCAAGCTGCTTTCCTGCCTCTGTACTAGGAAGGAACTTGAGTCTACTTTGCAGCAACCTTTCTAATGTACAGGGATCAGGAGGAGTGTACTACACAAAATTTGTCCTTTGTAATACCTTCTTTACTAAACAATAAGGTATTTTAGAAAACAAAAGTTGCTACAACTGAAAAGAATCATTAACTTTTTTCCCCACCTCAAATCATTAAATGAGGAAAAAAAACCTCCATTTTTATGTTATAAACCTCCCAGGAATCACACAAGAATCTAAAACTGTATGGAGGAATTCTCTTTTAGCTACTTTTTCTACCTTCTCTCCCTTCACTCAATTAGTAAAGATTTTTGTGCATATCTTTCCCATCCACAAGAAATCTTGTGCTTGGAAGACATCAGACAAATGTGTTTACAACTTATATTGCAAAAAACTGACAGAATGTGAATTTACAGGCAGATTTAGCATTCTGTATGGATGGGAAGAATAAGAAATTGTTTATATACATATACATGCAGTGTATCTGTGCACAGAGTGATGATATGTCACGTCGTGACTTCCTAGAATACAGAATACCTATATCATCATTTTTTTGATCAGTGTGCATTGACAATTTTGGCAGAAAGTGGGTTGCTGCAAATTTTCAAAATTCCATGTGTTGGGAGTAAGCTTGTAAAATACTTTATCTAGAAATTTGGGGAAATCTCTGAAATATTCTAGCAGCTTCTTTCTGTGCTCCCTACCCTAATTATTGTGTTGAGATGGTCTTCCATGAAGTTTGACATCCAGGCTTTCCATAAGATGCTCCCAGGAAGGACTGCTGTGAGGAGCCAGTCTGTCTCCGGCAGCTGCCAATGTCTCAATTGCGTCTTTGTTCACTCAGGGTCTTATAAATGCACCATCCACCTTTGTGTGGGTGGTTTATGGGAATGGAAATATATTTTGGCCATACCCCTGACCAGAATAAAATGTTCCTTAAGGAACATTGCTTAATGGTGCATAGTGGTAAGGTTATCGCTGTGACCAGTAAGAGGATATGCATATTGCCTTTCTGGAGTGGAAAGAAAGAGAAGCAAAGGAGGGAAATATGATAATAGTTTTAGCTGTCAAACAATTGTTATGATGATTCTGTTCATTGACATTTTAGTTCTAATAACTTACATATTGGGCAAATGGAAAATGAAGGGTTAGCTTTCTACCGCTCTTCTATTTATAAGGTATGCTCTCTATCCCATAACATGCCAACTGTGAAACAGAAAAGTGTTCTAATAAGCTATGTTATTGCTGAAATAACTGCTAGAATTAATGACAATTTGTTATTAGACAAAAATAGTTTTAAACAGAACACAAGCAATGAAATAACTATGCTGCAGTTAAAGCAGATCTTTTTCTTTTTTTTGTCAGTAATGAGATTTTTAACAGAAGGTGGTGATTCTGTTTGCAGAGGCCAAGGAACCCTAGTCTCATTTAGTTATCACCAGTTACATGGAGAGCTCGTAAAAGTGAGGACTCATGCTATGTACCTGAATTCTCTCTTTAAATTTGAGTTTTCTAAATTAAAGGAAATGTTTTCAGCCAGGGAAATTAGTGAATATTATACTGAAATCTTATACTAATGAATCCTGTAGGCAAAATTAAATCCTTTCTTTCTCTCAGTTTACCAAGTTCATCTCTTGGGATGTATTGTCTAAATAATGTCAGAACAGAAGAGATAATTCTTATCTGAAATGAAAATTCCATTAAAAACTTATTTAGGGAGAAAAAGGGATACTATAATTTAAGCCTTGGCAGTGCTTTTGTTAAATTGTCTCTGCAGATGTCAAAGGTCTGGTGGTGTCACTGTGCCACAAAGGCAGCTATATCTTGGTTTGGTTCCTTAGTGATGCTACTTACTGGTTTGAATGACTGACACCAGAAAAAAATGTTAGGAGTAGACTGTCAAAGAAGTTGAAGAATTGGAGTAGAGAGTGTGCCGTTTCCTGACCACAGAGGATTTAGAGGATCCATTCCGTACTGAATGCTTTATCTCCCGGTGAAATCTAAGAAACATGCTATCTTCTTACAATTAAGATATGCAAATGAATAACAGTTCCTTTCTCAGAGCTGTCTAGCTTCAGAGAAGATAAGGACTTTTAGTTAAATAACTCCCACAAAGTATATAATGTTTTCTCTTGCATTGATGGGTTTTAAGTTCCTATCTATTACTAGATGTTTCTATGTATCATTTAGCAGTACAGTGAATAAGTCAAAGTACTATTCTAAAATAGATCATAAAATGATGTAAACCAGAGCCTTCAGTAAGATTTAAAAGGAAAAGTGCAGACTTATGGGAAAATAGGAAGGGGGGGGAAGAGGGCATACTGTGGGAAATGACTTATTTTGCTTACTGCTGCTTAGGAAGTTCTTAGTATCCCTTTGATTTAAGATTTAAGGTATTCTGATTAATTAAAGAGCTGAGCCATTTTTACTTTGGAAAAAAATCGTGCATAAAATTGTTTATACCTATTTAAGTCAATCTTCTACCAAACCAAGGTAAAAAATTGTAAAAATCTGGTACAGAGAATACTTTAATGAGAATTTACAATTACTATATTCTAAACATACTAAGTCATAGCAATAGTTCCAAAATATGCTAATTGTACATTTTTCCTGTGCTCACAAATTACCATGCAAGTTAAACAAGTTGTAGAGTAGCTGAACTGGCACAGAGGCCAGCCCAGGCTCATAGCCATTCAATGCTTGCTCATTATCTCTTCAGCTGAGACATTTTGACTTTCAGCCCTGACAGTGTAGCACAGTCAGGTCCAGGGGAATGCTGAAAAGATCATGTAGTCTGACTTGGGACCTGAGAAATTCAGGTTTGGGGGTGTGTCCCCCATTTTAGGACTAGGGGCAATGGGTGCAAGCTGGAACATAGGAGGTTCTACTTAAATATGAGAAAAAACTTCTTTGACGGAACACTGGAACAGGCTGCCCAGGGAGGTTGTGGAGTCTCCTTCTCTGGAGACATTCAAAACCTGCCTGGAGGCGTTCCTGTGTGACCTGATCTAGGTGTTCCTGCTCCGGCAGGGGGATTGGACTGGATGATCTTTCAAGGTCCCTTCCAATCCCTGATATTCTGTGACTCTGTAATTTTAAAAAAAAAGCCCTCTTATCTCTTGTCATTCATATCTATTTCCTCTCATGAAAACTTGTGTTGTTAAGCCTTGCTGTATTTCATAAACAAGTTATTGATATTGACTATATGATTTTGAAGGTTAGTATCGTGTGCAGAAACCTAAAAGAAGTCTAGCACAACCGCAAATAGTGTTTAAATGGCTTGGGAAAGGCCCTTGTATAAATGGATCCCAAATAACAAGTATAACTTGCTATAAATTATCATTACTTTTAAAACTAGGTTTAAAAAAATCATTTAAGATTAAGTCAAAGCAATACATTTAATCACTGCCACAAAGTTAACCATATGTGCCTCAGACATGTCAGGTAATGTTAGCTTAGTTTTGTAAGTCAATGTTTCCTTAAACTTGTTACTCTCTAAAATCACAATGGTGTAAAGAAAAATCATACTGAAGAAATACACCCAGCCTAGTACTACTTCTGCATAAAATAAGATTTGGAATGCAAGAAGTGGTTCAAGCTTCAGCTCTTCTCATGGAGTACTGGGAAATACTTCAACCATTTTGGTAATGGTGTGATATTGCTCTTCCCAGTTTCTGGAGTATAAAGTTCAAAAGAATAGTAAGTAAAGCTGGTAACTATTCATGTAAAGCTGTCTTCTAGTTTGAACAAAATAGTCTTTATTCCATATCATCTGTTGTGGTTACAGCAAAACTTACAATCAGATCATTAATGATGCTCAAAACAATTGATAAAGTTTATGGACAAGGGACTGGAAAGTTAGATGGAGATAGTGGGTTGTAGCAGCACCAGAAACAGGTTTTGATCTTTACATTCCTGTGACAATATAGAACTCTATCACTTCCATATTCATGTAGCCATTCTAAATCTTCAGCTTGATTTTTGGGATGCTTATTTTAGTACATGGTAAAATGTTAAAGATTACCCCTGTGTAGGAAATTATCCAAATAGATAAAACCTCAGCAACATAATGTCCACAGAATCCATTTAAAATCATAGAATAATTTTGGTTGGAAGAGACCCTTGGGATCATCGAGTCCAGCCATCTGCCCTACTCTACAAATTCTTCCCTACACCATATCCCTCAACAGCACATCCAAACTACTCTTAAACACAGTCAGGGATGGGGAATTTTACATTGTTACTAAAACTACTGAATGTAACTTATTCCCCTGCATTGTAATGACTGCAAAGCAAAAGTAGGATGTTTTCAAATCTTGAGGGAAACTTTCACTTGTGAGGAACAAGTGTAAGCATTTTTTGTTAAAAGCTAGAAAGTTCATGACTGAAAAACAAGATGCAGGTCCTTAGCTGATGTATAGGGGCTGCCATTTGTTCAGTTGATTTACACAGCTGAACTGTATTACAATTAAATGAAGATAGAGATGTGCTGCTTCAATTTCAACCACCACTCTCCTAAACTGTCATTTATACAGTCAGTATTAGTCAAATATGTTGTCAACTGAAATTTGAAAGCCAACTGGGACTTGAGAAGTCTGCAGATTTCTAATGAATTTCTTAGCAAACTCTCTGATAAACATCAAAACTGCTCCTTGAATTCAGTACAATGGTTTGTTGCCTTCTGTACGATATCACAGGTCTGACACAGTTCCAATACTGGTTGCCAGTCACTTGCAGTGGGTGGGGAGTGCAGGTTCTGTAGGTACATAAACATGGATACAGAAGTCATCACAGTCAAATGTTTTTAATGGTTTTGTTCAACTCTTATATTACCACTGTGCCTATTGTAAGGTAGTCTTGTTAAAGAATGTGTAATTAAGAACATGCTAAAAAGATATTGGTTTTATTTGCTTTATGATTTGGGGGTTCTTCTGCTTGTTTTTATACTCCCTTTGAAAACATGATACACACTACATAATTCAGTGCCACAAATCATAACTTATCAACAAATAAAAATATGAAAGTCTAAAATGCTAAGGAACTTGCTGATTAAAGCAGAGCTTCAGTGCCAATAACTATACATATGCATATTATCCTCTAAAGGCAAAACCCTACCCAGCTTTTTGAATGCCATTTTTTTAAGTTGATAAAACTGTACAAGTGCTGAGAAGGTAGAACATCTTGTTTATTGAGCAAAAACAACCCTTTAACAGAGCATATGCACAGTTTATTATCAAGGAAATTCTATAGCAGCCAAAAGTAAAGCTTAAAATCAATTACAATCAAATGAATTATCTACGATATCTGGAGTAATGAAAGCCAGGCTCCTTGTTATTATGGGAAAGAAACTACTCAGCAGAGAGATTTAATATCATTCCCTAACTGACTGATGAAGGAAAAGCTTACTAGAGAGAATTTGTGAAATCACTTTCTATTTCTTACCTTTATTGCCTGCTCCTTGTGATAGAATGAAAATTGACTTTATGGTATTCTAATCCCAGGAACATCCAGCTTCCTGTCAGTAACAAATTCTACATGTTTTGACCTTGTTTTTAAGAAATTCTGAATGACATTGGATGTAAAAGTCATCTTTCTGAGTATGCAAGAATGGGAAGGACACAGAACAAAATAAGGTCTCTGATAAATTTTAAATATTGAGATATAGCAAAAATATACTTTTAATGGTAAAATATGTTACTAAAAAAACATTTAAATAACATTATTTTAAAATAATGTTTTAAAAAAAAGTTACTCTTCATACAAAAAACATTGCACTGGACTGAATTCAGCAATTTTTGTTTGACTGAGAAGGTGTTCTTTACTCACGCCGATGAAGTATTCCACTAAAATTAGTACTCCTAAAATTAAGGTATACAGGCTCCAGCCACATGGTATCCAAGTAACTAAACAGCGTCTACCCAAGCATATTCTGAATGTATCAGCGCTCCAGATAGCGGCGTTAGTATCTCAATGCACATGTAATAAATTCAGGATTAAATTGATTTCAGAGTTCTGCCTTACTTTTACGAAGATATGAATATGTAGTGGTTAGCAGTCACTGTAATGGTTAGAGTGGCAGTAATCTCCTAGTCTCTATCTCGTACTCTATTCCTGAGTTTTATGTGTCTGGAAATTTTAGCTATTGTATTTATGGCTATTTCACCTTAAAGTCATTTTTGCCATTTGCAGAAGAATGATGCTAAAGGCTGCTGATTCACGTGTGAGGTTAGTTGATGACAGTATATAGCATTGCAGTTCCTCTGGAATATTCATTTTGTGATTTAAAAAAATAAAACATGCATGACTTCCTGAATGAATAGAAGTGCTTTCAGTGTGAATATAGTAATGTTCCAGTCATTCAAGTGGACTGACTCAGACTAGAATGTTCTCTGTAAAAGTGTTGCTAAATACTATGTCAGGTTCCTTACCGCCATGAAAAATGATACTTACAAGTCTGAAAAAAGTGTTTATCTGCCTAGCCTTTGGAATGTGAGTATTGCTTTTACATTTTCATCCCTCAGTTAAGCACATGCACATTTGAGATACACAGTCCTTGTGTTTTAATCCCTTCTCCAAATTATGTAATTGTGGACTTTCTGTCTTTTTCTCCCTTTGAATACATGCTACTGACAAAGGCATAGGACCCATCTTTCTTAGTTTCTGTATCTCTTAAAAAAAAAGGGTTATTATTTCCATTAAAATATCAGTAATACAAATGCCAGCCTTGAATTATACATAATTTTCATTTCTAGCTGCCAGAGGGTCCACCTGGATATTTTTGTTTTTAAAATGCTTTGAGTGATTTTTATTTCTTGCTCTCATAGAAGAATTGCTCAACTCTAAAGAGCAAACAAACAAACAAACAAAAAAAACCCTAAGCAATTCATTAAGTTGACATTTAGTAAATCACAATTGCTGCATTTCACCATGGTAGGACTTAGGCTTAATACAGAGGATAATATAAGCTTAATGCTTTTCCAGTGTCTTTACTTATGCAGTTGTTTATTACATTTTTAAAGGTCTGATAGTAATTTGCAGTGTTTCTTGGTATTAAGGCATACTTGATTTATGCTTTTATTAGTAAAAAGAAAAAATAAAAAATCGTTGTAAATGCCAGGACCATATCAAGGCACAAAAATGCTTTGTAATTAGTAGCCTATGTTTTATCAAGCTTAGTTTTTTTGTTCTTTGGTTTTCTTGAGACTGGTGCAGTAAATTATGAAGACTGCTGACAGACAACTGTGAAAAATTGCAGCATTAATACAGATATATTATATTGGGATTTTCCCACTTTATCATATCTGTCCTGTGGTGAGTATTAGTGGTGTAGTGGCCAGTTTATCAGTCATGTTGAAGTAGTACAAAAATAGGCAGTATTAGTGATGGCACAATACCAAATATATTGTTGTAGCAGTGAAAGAAAGCGGCTGTATGCACACAGAGAAGGATAGCTGTTTTACTTCTGATGTCCCTCTGGTCTTTGATTTTGCTCCCACTAGATTTTGGTAGCCCTAATGCTTAGTTACTTAAGGAGAAAGGGGACTAGGGATTTGGAGGAAAGAGGGGACCAATTTGATGTGCTGAGTTTTGATAACATTACTGGGGGCCATCCCACCTTTTCTGTGGCAGCAATGAACTCTCTAAACTATCCAAAATTACTGTATTATTCTTGTCGAGGCTGTTCTCTGTGGATAATGTTCTGTTCCTTCTTGTCATTCAAGTTTTCCTAAGTTTTCCCCACATACATAAAATAAAGAGATGGCATTGTAAGAGAAAGAGGAAACCAGTGTTGCCAGATACTCTTTTATCATCTGTTCCAGAGAAACAGATGAGGAAAAAAGTCTAAATTTATTCATGTGGATCCTATATGTATACAATACGTTATGCCATTCAGAATGCTTCAAATCCTGAAACAGGTAGCACATGGCGTTTTGGATGTGGTTCAATCCAGAAAAATTATAAACTGCTCTATGCAAGCATATGTTTGTATTTGTATATGTATACGTCTGTATATGTGTTGTCATACATTATATATATGTACCGTTGCTATAAGTATTTAGGAGGATATATACATAGATGAGTATGTCTGCATGTGGATAAACATGTGTTTATATAATCTGTAGACTGAATCAAGCTTTAAGTATAATATCCCGCTTCTTTCAGGATAATATGAGAAAGAGGGGACCTCGTATATATGGTAACATCTGCTTTTGCCACCCACTTGAGAAATTAAAATATAACAGAAGGGAAGAAACAGCAGCCCACTGGAAATCACCAGAGCAACCAATGTGTCCCAGAGTGGGGGAGTCTGTCACACACTTGTGCAGCTCCCAAGTGACAAATGCGCTGCACAGAGCAGTGTATCTGCTTCTTTCAAGAGAAAGGCCAGAGCTGTGTAAAGCTTTCTAGGTAGT
>VZTM01011545.1:2290-13965 GCA_013400555.1 Jacana jacana
TGAACCCTGGTGACTTGAGGGAGCAAAGAATGCTGCAGCAGCTGGACTTGTTTGCAAAAGTATCTTCAGTGTCAGCACATCCATCATGGCTGAAGTCATTTACTGAAATGGAGCTAGTGCTGGTCAAAGATGCTAAACTTTAAGCCCTTAAGCCCTCAAACCTGCATTTGTCTGCAGAGCAAGAGCAACAGATCCATACTGTCTCACCTCAAATTTGGTCTGAAGACAGCAGATCTAAGGATAAGAGGGGAGGTCATGCTCTGTTGCCACAATTAAAAGCAGTTTAAAATATGTTAACGAGGAACAGGTTTTCAGAAGAATTTAGTACCAGCAAGAGCAGAATGATGTCTCCTCAAAGGTCCTAAGATCTTAACTGTCACAGCAGTAGCTGAGGTTCAGCACCTTTCTACGATCTCCCAAGGTGTTATTCTCAAGGTTTGGGTACCCAAATACCTTCAGCAATTCATCTCCATGTGCCTTTTCCCGTTTTTGGACGTCTACAGGCACGCATTTATGTGGAACTATAATTGACACCGAGCATTAATCAGACTGTGGTGTGTTTTAGGCCTTAACTGCACTGTTTGAACCGCTGACCTTGAGAGAAAAGGTTTTATATACCATTCCCAATCCCTTAAGTCTTCCTGTCACTGCAAAGCAAATACTTGACTTTTATGGATGGATTCAGTTTCAAGTCTGTTGTTTTTCTAATGTTTCGTTAAAATTACAAAAGTGGCTTTCAGGGAAAGTTTGTAAACATAGGCACATTTTTCATTATAGATTATTACCGACACAGACAGGCTTTTGTGAAACAGTGCGTGATCAGAGATAAGCAATAAAATCCTGCACACAGGAACACGGTCTGTAGAAGTGTCCTGCGAACTTAGAGATAAATAATACCAGCAGCAATAGCAGATCATATCTTTTCCCATTTGGCCAAACATTTTACAGTTATTGGCAAAAACTTCTTTAACCAAAGTGGTACGAGGTCACTCCTTCAGAGCCATAGGCTCCATCCCCTTTTACAGTGCACACAGCCCTGTAATAGCTGTGCAGCCACATAACTCAACCCTCTTGAGGCAACTTCTTTATCTCCTTTCTATGCTGATGCTCTTAGTTTTTCCTCAACAATAGTCTCACTGGAACGTTTGTATTCTGTCAAATTCTAAAACATTTAATGGCACAAGCACAATTCACAACTCTACTCTCAAATATAATTCTTGTGAGTGTACATTTAAAATATGAGTATGTGACCTCAAAATGAGATACAAGGAGATTCGTAGAACCTAGCAACATCAAAGTAGTCAAAAACTATAGCATGGTGCACTCACAGCTACTGTGGGCACTCACAGCACAGTGACTGCATATGTACATAGTAAAAAGTAGTTTATCTCTGTTTTAAAATAATACTTCTAGGACTTTGAAATTACAGTATAAAAATTATTATTGCTAACAATATGAAATGCACTCATCAATATTAACCACTACACTCAGTTAAAAAAAAAGTGAGATGCTAAAGCAGAGCAGCTGAGCATATAACTCAATCAGTTCTCAAATATGATGTTAATATGGTTATTTACTTTGTTTTAAACTTGAACTGTTCTCTACAGATACATTTCTGGTAATCTTAGTCGGGTTTCTGTTTCTTAATTGCAATTCAGAGCCACACTTACTGCAAGATGAGTTGAACAGTTACCACGTTAACTGTGACTGCATGAACTACTCCAGGCAGGCTGACTTGGGGCTGACTTCTGAAACCTTTTGCAAGAGTTGCGTACTTCCAACCATATCAATTGGGTGTTAGCACTATCAAAGGTTTTATGCAAGGAAGCGATGGCCACAGAGGAAGCTGTGCTGGCATACAGTACCTTGGATATGTGAATTTCTGCTTTAGCAAAACAGCCACTGAGGCACTGCAGCTGACAGAAAAATTAAAAGCAACCCCACACAATAGAAACCAGATTTAAAAGAAAAACAACAACAGACCAAAGAAGATCTTTGACAAAGGTGTCAAATGAAAAAAAAAAGCAGAGAGGAGTAAACAATTACAAATTGGTTATTAGCAAGAGTAAGCAACATAGCTGGGAAAGCTAGACTTTGAGATGAATTCTGTAGTGCCACAGCCAGCACGTCTCCCATGAAAGCCAATGGGAATTTCCAGGCCAGGGAATCTGTCCATTAAAGTTTTGTAATTATACTCTTGCTTTGTGTAGACAGTGAAACTCTGGTTGCATTAAAATTACAAAACATTGTTTCAAACTCTGCAATACTTTTTTTTTTTTTTGCAAGAACATATGCTTGTGGGGCTGAGCTGAAAACCAAAGAACTACTGCAAAATATTTCCACTCCTTTTTCTTTTTTATTTGCTTTAAAAGTTTTGTTGCACTTTTCCCCTTTTCTCTTTTTTCAATAAGGCTTCCAAACCTCTAGACATTATCTGTTTCCTAAGAGGGCTAATGATACTTGATAGCAGCAGAAAACCGAAAATAAAACCAAACCCACAGAAGATACTTATTCAATTATCCTTGGACAACATATATAAAATAAAGTGAATATAAGGCACCTCCAAAATTCAGAGCTCAGCCATTTTCAGGCCTTAAAAAGAGCTTGTTAAACTTGGTTGTTTCATAGGCACACCATTATCAAAACCATTTAAAGAAAATTCTGACAAGTCCTTGAAGCAAGGCAGATAAATGCATTTTATCTCCAACCAATTAGATATGTAATCACCCTCATAAGAAATTGAGGGAAACATTAGGAAAAAAAACCTCTGCGGCTTATGAACATCCTACCTTTCTTTTGCGCAGTTTCACTTGACTGTCTGAGTGTTCCTGTGTGGTCGAATGATCCCTTACATGTAAACACTGAATGTCTTCTGCTGAACTGACATTTGAAAGGCATTTGTTTTCAGGGGCCACTTGAGGTTCTGTGAAACCACTTCCATCCAGACCATTTTCCACTGCTGGGATGAGAGAGCAAGGAGAAGATTGCATAAGGCAGTCGCTGGATTCCACTGCTGAGCAGAGTTGTCTATCACCGCTGGTGCATGATTCAGAAGAAATCCCACTCTCTACCACATTACACTCAGACTTTCCAAGCCCGTCTTTAAAAGCATCAGATTTCCGGCGCTGTTGTGCAATTACAGCAGTATGAAGCAGCTGCTTCCCAGGCATAATAATTTCTTTCACATTTGGAGAACTAGAAAGATTTTCTTTCTCTACATCTACTCCTTCATTTAAGCTTTTGTAATTACAAAGCTCCAGGCCTTGCCCAATACTGCCACAAACATCATCTTCTTTCATCTCTTTAGGGTCTGTTTCACAGCCAGGTTCCTTACTTACATCTCCAATTATTCCAGATGCTTCAGTTGCTTCATTACTCTCTGTTATTGGCACCACCTGTGTTAAGGAGCCTGCTCCATTTAAATTCTTCTCTTCAGCATTTGGTTCCCTTCCCCCAGCAGTGATGTGGTAATTAACGCTATCCAGGTTGAGTGCTGAATAGTCATCATCGTCATCAGACACGTGGACTAGAGTTTCTGTGCTGGCCTCCAGAAAATGCTCCTCATCCTCATGGTTGTCATTCTCATCCACCTCCTTTGCAACATTTCCCAGCTGCTTTGCAGGGAAGCCAATCAGCTCTCCACTGTAACAGCACTCTGGAAACGAAGCGCCTTTTTCTTTCCGGTCCTCGCTCAAAACCTCATCTTTTTCCATACTTGTCTGCAAGTTATCAGCTACAAGTCCGTGACGACATGCTGTATTATACTCCACAGACTCCAAAGCCAATCCCATCCACTGGGTCACATGTTCTTCCCAGCTTTTCTTCCTGATTGCTAGAGACATGTCATAACAGTTCAGCAGCCGGCTGCAAGGTACCTTCCACGCAGGACCAGAGGAGATGTCATGGCTGCTGTGCACTGCTCCAGAGGGAGAGAGGGTTTCATTGTTTTAACATCTGCAAGAAATAAAGATAAAATAAATTTTAAAAAAAATCGAGTATTGAATCATCTCCAAATGAAAAAAAAAAAAAAAGGAAGGAACAGTTTAAACAAAAGTGTAAAAGCAAGATAAGACTGCAGAACCAAAAGGACAGGAATTTAGAAGGCTGTTTTGTTTAAAGTCCTAATACTTTTCATACAAAACTTGACAGCACCCATAATTCATTATAACTTTTTTTCTGATTACTCTCCAATATCAAGTAAACAAAAATGGCATAAACAGGCACATGGACAGGCAAGTAGCTCTGGAGCCAAATTTTCACAATAAGTCTCTCTTAACCATGTCTGTCATAAGATATTAATTTCCTTGGGTATAAATGGTTTTATGTCTTATGGTCGCTTTGCGCACAAAGTTATTTTGTATTTCTTCCTCATCCAGAGATACCCATGGAGTGCAGAATTCTGGCTGTTTCCCAAAGAGGTAGAAGAACTTGAGGGTTATTCCAAATTTACCCAAGTTATAAACCTTGGAGTAGCTCTGGCCCATTCAGCATCTCTCAATTTTATTATTATTGTTTCACTCTCTTCAGGACAAGTTGTAATTACGAGTGTTACATGAAACTTCAGGGAAATAAGCCATTGTGTGATAATAAAACATACAACCCTAGGAAAACTAACAGAAGTTTTTGGCAGATTCCTTACTTTAAATATGCCATAAAACCTGAAAACAATCCACCCTGGGTGATTTTATATTTGGGATCTACTACTGTAAGGAAGGGAGGAAACCCTTATTTGGGATGGGGCTCTCCAGAAGGCCAACTTGCGTGGTCAGCCCTAACTGTGGGGCTCTGCCAGAGCCCACTGTCCCCGCTCCATTACCTAGGTGGGCATGTGTCACTGACTGCTCTATCAGGACTTCTGGAAAATGGCATTTGAGATAGGTTAATCTCGTGACGTTGTGTACGAATTAGCACCGCGTACACCCCTGCCACCATTAATTTACACAATATGAAACAGAATTAACAAGTTCTTTGTCAAATAATAAAGCAAAACTTCTGGCCCGTAAAACATTAGAGGTTCAAGGAGCAGGCACTTCTACTTTTCGCTCCCTGTGTAAGAACTGTCAGCACTTACCATGGATCTGCTTATTGATTTCAGCAATAAAGAAGATTAAGTACTCAGTTTGTTCTGGGTCATTTCAGTCCACTAAGGCAAATTCTGATTGCCCACCAGGCCACAAAGATGCCTTGACAAATCACACAACCTGAAGGTATGAAAGTATTCTTCTTGAAAGAAATGCAGAATTATGCCTGTGCAACTGAACCTCACTAAATTACGTCTTGACAAACTGACTTTCAGGATAGAGTTGTACACGCGCCTGGATCTTTAACCTTCTTTGAGGATGGAAGGCTTCATTTCATATTCACTTTTTCCACCTCTGTGGAGACTGTGCTTCAAAAGAAAATATATTCATAGGGTAAGAGAATTCCATGCACAAGTCATTAGCGTGTGGGAGGCTGAGGAAAGCGGAAAATAACACACAAAGCCAGGCCAAAGAAAATTATCTGCTTTCAGAGGCAAAACTTGGTAGTAAGAAGTTAATGTGACTTTAAGATTCTTTTTTGTTTCCTGGTTGAATGTGAGAGAAAGCCTAAATATCAAGCTGTAAAATAAAATATGTGTAGTATATGTAATACATTTATAAGAATAAAATAATAGATGCAACATAAAATATATGAAAAATAAAATAATTACATTATTATTCTGACTTCATTTCATACTTTTATTCTCCTACCATTTCTAAGTGTCTGTGGTCCTAGTTTACCACAGGGTGCAAATCAATAATACTTTAAACTTTTACTACACCTTTTCTTGATGGACCCTCAAGCTCCTCAGAAGCAATTAAATTAGCTTTACAGTGTTTTGTTTAGACCTCTGAAAAGGAGCATGTTTACTAGAAGGAGCTCTAAGATTTCTTCTGCCCTCCATTAGCACTGCTTGGGGTTGCACCTGGGTGCAACTCATTTATAGCTTACCTCTTTCTTCCCCTACTACAAGAGTAGCTCCATCTATTTTACAGAAAATTAAAAGTGGTTGTTACAGCCAAATACAGGGGCATTTCTGACAAAAATCAAGAGAAGGCAGCAGAAATATTAAGTGTAAAAAGCTAAAAAAAAATGCACGTTCCTAATGACAAACATGCATCCACCTACCTTTTAGGTTGCTCCTAATACACAGCAGCCAGGCATGCAAAGAGTTAATGGGTGTGTGTTAATCTTGCTGCTGCTAAATGGAGTTACACGTGTGCAGAAAGGGGAGAACAGATCCCTTACTGTTTTTCATTTTTTGGATGTGGAGAGTTATATTTCATGGGGGATGAAAAACAAATAAATTTTACTCTAGGAGCCCTTCTGTTTTACTTGCACTATCACTAGCTTTGGCTGGCTCATAGACTGCAGAAAAAAATGATTAAACAGGAGAACATCAAATACTTTGCTTGAAATACAAGACAAATAAACATATGACAGGACTACTTTCATTGTTTTTTAAAGTACAAGCCTACATTAGCACCGAATATGAAAAATTTACCTTACATGTGCCCCAGCTGTGAACAGCTTCAGCTATCTGCCTGAAATTCCCTCAATTCCCATGGCACATGGAGGAACCCATAGTTTGACGGAAGCTTACTTTTCTCCTGCTCCTACTCCACTCCTCAAAGTCTGATTTATCTGCCACAATTCAGCTTAGAAATTCTTTTCCTGCAATAACTGCTGGGCAGTTCTGGGCCAACAAGGAACTTTTTTTCTCTCTGTATTCAGAATAACCTATTTCTTTTGCACTCACATGCGGGCACATAAGTTGTGCTTTGGAGGATTCACCACTCCACACCTCTGAATGAGATCCATAACTGTACTCCTTTCTCTGCCAAAGCACATAGTGCTCTGCCAATTTGCAGAAGAAAGGGTTCCTGCCTAGCTCACCGCTTTTCTGCTATTGTTGCTCACTCTTTCCTTTACATGCAGCATCCTCTTAGAAATGCCCCTCTTGAGTCCTTTTGTGCTCTTCAAGGGAAGAAGCACCCTTTTTTTCCCCTTTCCATCACTACAATCCCACAACTAGGAGCCTTTATGTTTGATTTTGCCAGATTTTTAAGGCAGGCAGATGAACTCTTAGCATTCAATTCAATTGAAATGTTTTGCAGAGTGAAAAGACATTTTCTTCCCTTCAAAGCATCTGTCAGTACGATACATCCATTCAGCTGCTCCTGTAATTCAGGTTCGTGTTTTGCTTTTACCTTTCAATGGCGCTAAGTTTGGTACTGCTAAGCACTACTAAGTTTCTGACAATAAATCTTGAAACAATATATGAATGATGGAGGGTAAAAAATAAAATCTTGATCTTGTTTGTGACTTAAGGAATACTGGCACTATTGACTCAGTAGGCAATTCTTGACCAAAGGAAATGGGAGCGAGCAATGGGTGATCACGTTGCAGCAGAACCCCCTTCGAGCACCCCCTGTGATGCTTCACAATGTTTCCAAAACAAGATGTCATTTTGGATGGATTTTGTAATAATTTACTACCCGTCTCCTTTCGCTGCAAAATATAATAGAAATGAAAAATAGGGCATGCTTTCACGCTTCTTTATTTTTGGAAGTTGTGTATCGAGGCTCACAGAACTGAAAGGTATGCAGCAGATAAAGCGCAGAGTGAAGTGATGTATAAGAGAACCAGTAACCTCTCATATAATTACATTCTCTAGCATTTTCCTTCAAGGAAGATTCCTCTGTTGGGTTTTGTTTGTTTGTTTGTTTGTTTTTTTTTCCTGAGAAGCTCAAATTAATCTGTTTCCATCAGGCTTTCAAAATTCAGACAGAGAAGCTCCTTTCTTTGTCTCATGAAATTCCATTCAGGTTTGGCTACACCATGCATTTTTCAAGACACGTTTTACCTTCTCTCATTTGCTTCTTCAAGAAACGTGATGGGCTACAAGACGTATCTTTAAACATAACAGCCCCGATACCTATGACTGACACCTCACAAAAGCTGTGCAAGCTGCATCAGGAAAACCTAGAATTTGAAGCTAGAGTGAGAATGGAAAGTGGAGGAATGTCTTACTCTAATGTCTGTCTCTGTGCTGCTCAGACCCATCACTGACCCTTCTGGGGCACAAGATGGGACACAAAAACCTCCCCATTACAAGAGTGGGGAGACACCGGCACACAATCAGGGCTTTCTGAGGTACTCCACCTCCTCCTCAGTCTTCCAGAACAGAGCAGCATAGCCTACCTTGATTTTTACAGGGTGGAAGAAAGGGGTAAGGAGACAAACATAGAGGCATTCAGCAGCAACAACCACCCCATGAGACAGGGCAGCCCACTCCATATTGCCATTAGGACGGGAGAGCTACGGCAAGAGCAGGTTCAGAGGTGCTGCCATTCAGGAGGACACCTCGGTGGCAATGACAGTCAATGACACAAGTCCAACATCCTTGCTGCCCTCATCAGATCTACCATACTGACAATGCATAGCACCTTGCACAACTTCCTCCACATCACAATAAATAGAAAGCTTTGGGGGGGAGAAAGACACAAAGAACATGGGAGAGTTGAGTTAGTATAAGTGACAGGAGAGCTTCAGAGAGGGCTGCACAGGGAGTACAGCCCCCGCCATCCTGCCAGTGGAATTCGGTTTTTGCTAATGCTTTACATGCGATGCAAATCTTTTCTGCGAAAAAATAAGGCAAAGCATTCGTTTACGAACTTCCACAGAGATGAAAGACCGCTTTGTTGCATTTTTTACATAGCAGGCATATGTAAGCAACGGAGATCAAGCAGAAATATTTATTTTGTTATCATAATTTTATCTTCGTAGGTCTGTGACCCCAGTCAGCAAACTTTGTTTAAGGAAGTCTGAGTGAACGGGGTCTGTTTCCTATAAACTCATCTCACATCTTCCTGGTCTGGCTTACATTCAGCTCTTTCAGTAACTCCATACCAAGCTCCGAAACAGAATGTTGTTTACAAATAATTTGAGATAAAACATACGCTTCTCGGTCTTTGCTCAACTGGTTATTTTAAAATATCTCCTGTTTTAGCATTTACAGTCCTTCCTTCTCATATTTCCTGGATATGTACCACCCTTTGAATCTTACTGAAGTGGAGGCTCACCTTGTCTGCAGTTTCTATACAAACAGCCTTTGGAGTGCATAGACCATGCTAAACCCTAATGTCCCAGAAGAGAAATATAAGGATTATTTGTTGTAGGGTATTAATCTAGTGAATACCTGATGCATTATCCCTAATTTCTTTTATGTATAAAAGATAATAACATAGGATCAACTATTAAAAACTGTTTGAAATAATAACTGTTTTGAAAATATTTACAACTTTATTTTAAAAATCAGAAAAGGTATAGTACTTTTAAGACAAGGACACCTTCAGAATGAAATCAAGAAACCGTTGAAATCTTTCATGTAAACTCTAATGGTAAGGTTTGCATGCATATGGATGTGATGTGTTATGTGCTATAACAGTGAACACAGACAAGTAATTTAGTTGTTGCTGATACAAACATAGCCCAGTACCCACTTTTCTCAGGGTAGTTGTCCTTTTCTTTGGGGAGATACCTTACTGTTTGTTTTCAGCCATGAATTAATGGACAGAAATAGATGTACAGTCTTTGGGTAGCAGTGAAAGGTGGTAAGTAATTAATACTTGACTGTAATCTATAGCCTAAGTGCCCTGTGAGAGTGTGCGGTGCATACTTGATAATCTCATTTTTCAAGAAAAGCTAAGGAAGTCCTGCCTGCACAAAGACAAACAGGTAGATTAAAACTGACTCAAGTACATTCTGTATCTGGTTCTGCTGTACAAATTACGTTTCAAGGACTCAAATCAATCCAATCCACAGAACTACAGAGACAGTACAGCTTACTAGACTCTGCTCAACTAAGATGTTTCTGCTTCATTCTGCAAACCTTTCAAGGAAAAAGTATTAAAAGTGGAGTAGTGAAAAATAAAAATCCTAAATCCTCTCTTTCCTTACAATTTGTTGGCAGATTTTTATTCTGAGAAAGTAATACTAGCAGCAATTCTGGACACATAACATCTAGGAACACAGCTTGTCTCTTAATAGAAGTTGCCTGTTAGTTACCTGTGAGATAATTAATATAAACATTACTAACAGTTTGGCTCAGCTATAACTATCCAAATTTAAAGTTTTCTGAGACAGAATGCTCTAGTCCTATAAAGCCAAACAGATAAAGAAAGTTTCTGCATGTACTTACAATACAGACTTAGGTGGATAAAACCCAAATTATACATTACATTATTTAGGATTACTAAAAGCCATAGGCTAAGTTTTTGGTAATACTCCTATAAAACAACTGCCAATTCAAAAAGTTTTCTAAAAGAAGCAGCTATGGGTAAAGCACAGCCTTCTTATTTTACAGAAAATTGTTTCATCTCATTGAAATATTTCTTTACAACATGAATGTGTCATTCTACTATATGAACCATAGTAAAACACACTTTCCGGAATTATTCTTGGTCCTCTTTTTCTGGTAAAATACTTTACAGTAATGAGCAATATTTAAACACCTCAAACCCTATGAAATACTCTCAAACATCAGTATTGGAATGATATTGCATCGTGGCTTGGGTACACACCAGAAAGATGCGCTACGTTGGCCAGTGTCTCTTTGGCATCAGTATTTATTACGGAGGTACAGCCTCTCTGGGGTAAGAAAGAGATGACTTTTCCCCACTTTTTTTTTTCTGATCATGAAAAGGAAGAGAAAGGAGAGGGACGTTTGGCCCACAAATCCTGGATTTTTACTAAGCCTCACAGGTAGTATGCTCCTTCCAGTCAAGGAGAAGACTGGAGGAATGGGAGGAATCACCCTGCACACTCAGCCTTGGGGTACTGGATGCAATGGTGAGACACACCAAAAGCTGGTTTTAAAACCACATCAAATAAAGACCAACTGGTTCTGAATATACTTGCAAGTTTGATCTCCATATGCAGTAAATTGACTCAAAACCTAATGATGAACAGAGATTAGAAGAAAAAAAAACAACAAACCAAAACCTAAAAGTGAGAAGATATTATTTCATTTTATTTTATAGACAGGGACATTATTAATAGATTTGCAAAGGCAGTTATTAGAACCTGTGTTTTTTAGATTATTCAGAGGTGAAATGAAAGTTAGTGATTAGTGATACAGAGGGACCTAGTTGCAGTGGATAGCTAGGAGATAAAACTGCACGTGAAGTTCCCTGTCAATAAATATAACCGTATGCAATTACAAAAAAAAAATAATTCTAACTAGAAACGTACAATAAAACCCTCTTTGATATTTGCTACCAATCATGAAAAAAAAAATCAACCCAAAGCTAAGAATCACCATGACTGGTAATCTGGAACCAAATTTCAAAATCAGTGAAAATTAGAAAGTACAAAGCACAGTAGGCAAAAGAGAGACCAAGCATTCAGTGGCATAGTCATGTTTTCTAAGTTGACATTATGTCATGAGCTGAAAACTCTATGCAGTTATGATAATTTAATCTCAGAAAGAGAAATGGAGCAGGAAAAGGTATAGCAAAAAACCAAGAAGGAGAATGACAAGTATGGTAAAGCTTCTGTCTGAGGAGCCATGAAACAGGCTAAGATTTCCTGCCTGGGAAAGAGAGGATTTTAAACCATATAAAATCAACAGTATTATGAAAGAGAACATT
>VZTM01011548.1:1199-16729 GCA_013400555.1 Jacana jacana
TTATTATTTATTATTTCATTATTTATTAATATTTTCATTAAAGAAGTTTAGTTTTTTCCTAAAGTCATATATGTCTTTATCCCTTCCTCTCCTCTCTTTTTCTTAGCGGGGAGAGAGAAGCTATCTGTCATTCTGATTGGTCAATCCAGCCACAACCATGACAAAACTCCAGATTGACTGAAGCTGGTTGATTATTCCTCAATATTCCCTTGCTGTTCAGAGAACAATGATGGTAGTCCTAATAATGTGATTAGAAAAAAATAAAAAAAAAACAATATAGAAAAGTATAGCATAGGAGGCTAACTATTCCAATTTTCCCAATGAACACAATATTTATTAACTAAATTCTGTAAGGATGAGTTGGTTAAACAGCAAACATTATGTTTCATTATGTTTAAAAATATGTTATTTGAAGATAAAATACCAAGCACAGAAATTCCTTCCTTTGAAGGAATAAGTGTTTATCTTGCTAGTACACCATAATAGTCTGCGGGCATACCTCCTGTTGCCATTGCTTTTAGGGAAAAAGTCCTTCATAAAAGAGATGAACTTTGCAAGTTAGTATTTTTTATCAGATACACACCCTAATGGAAATTGATTCTGCTGACAGAAATCAGCACCTGAAAATTGGTTTGAGAGTCAATGCAAGCATGGGTGGAGTTCTGTTATGAATGGTTCTCTGCCCATGGTCCAAAATCAGGGTGGCTATGAAGACAGTGGCTAATTTGTACACTGTATTAGGATTCTAAATGTCTATATGGCACTAATTTCCAGCTTGACTGAGAAATGGCAAACATGCTAAGAATGTTTTTGAAATAAAAAATTATATGCCTTTCAAAAAAATCCAGATAAACTACTCTAAACTTACACCAAGTGGGTATTCATCAATAATGTAAAACCAACAAAACTCCTAAAGAAAAACAGTGGGTTGGGTATAGAACTTTGCTAGATTGCTTTCTAGGATTCTTCAGGATAGTGTGCCTCACCTGACAGAGCAGGTTCCTGAAAAATACCCAGTCTGTGATCTGTGATGTCTGGGACTATCCTTGATTTTCCTGTGAGATACTTCCACATCTAGACTGCAGATATTCTACTCAGAGTATCAGGTGTCACTCATCTGCTTCACTCACATCACTATTAATGAGATAGGAAATATGATGGTAGTGATATCACTGCCTTTAGGCATCCACAGTTTGTCTCACCACGACCATACATTTTAAGGAAAGGTCATTATAAGAGTATACGCTGTGAGAGCAGACAATGGGTCTTGGTAGGCAAAAGGGTGTATGTATGGGATTACAATACCCTGGAAAGCAGAAGCATAATGATTTCAGTTTGGCTAGATTCTATTTTGCAATAGGATCCAGTCAACAATCCTTTTAGAAATGGTCAAGTAAGGCAACATTCTTCATCTAAGTCCCACTATTCTTGGTACAGTAGCATGTCTAGTAATATTCTCTCCTTGGGACATGCTCCAAAACCAGACTGAAGTAATTCTGGGCCCATTTACAATATTTGAGTGTTCATATCCAGTCTTTTTGGTTCTCTAACTTCATTCTGAGGAGGTTCTATTGCGAAAAAACATGACTCTAAGTAAGCTGCATGGAGCATTCCGCTTGTGGCAAAGGCTATAGCTGTGCTTCTCTCAAGGATTCATTTCGGGACAGGGGGAAGGTGCAATTCCTTCTTCCTCATCTAGTTCATGAGAAATTGTAAACTTCAAGCAAGGACTTATGCCCCAGCTGGGGCTGCTCAGCCTGCATAAGAGAAGGCTCCTGGGAGACTATATCAGCCTTCAAGTACCTAAAGGGGGCCTACAGGAGAGATGGGGAGGGACTCTTCATCAGAGAGTGTAGCAATAGGATAAAGGATAATGGTTTTAAACTAAAAGAGGTGAGACTTTGGTTAGATATTAGGAAGACATTTTTCACTGTGAGAGTGGTGAGGCACTGGAACAAGTTGCCCAGAGAAGCTGTGGATGCCCCATCCCTGAAAGTCTTCAATGCCAGGCTGGATGGAGCTTTGAGCAACCTGGTCTAGTGGGAGGTGTTCCTGTCCATGTCAGGGGAGAAGGAACAAGATGATCTTTAAGGTTCCTTCAAACTCAAACCATTCTATGATTCTGTGATTCATCCTATGGTCATCTGATGCTAAGATATCTGGCTGCCAAATAAACAAAGAAAGGAGCCAAGGGAGTCCCCTCTGAAGATGGAAATTCAGTGTTCATAAACTGTTCTCGCCCTAGTTTTCTGTCTTTGGGTAGTGATCATTGCTCAACCATAGCTGGCTATGTTGTTACTAGTTACAGGAAGTTTTCAGCTTAGTGGTCATGTAACAGTGAAAAGAGGATGACTGACCAGCCATAGGTGAACATATGTATCAGCTATTTCATTGCTTCCTTGACTTCCCTTTCTCTTCCTTGTAAGCACTGATTCCCTGTGGTCACCCACAGTCATATGTTATACAGAAGTTTCTTTTCAGAGGACCACTTGCAGCATTTTTGTTTTCATCCTCAAAAAGTTCCTCCTATATGTCATGAAAGCAGTTGTTTCCACCTTGTCCTAAGCATATATGTTCTTTATCTTTTTCACCATGATCTTTGACTGGTCTTCAAGGCTAACCACATTGCACAGATAGCGGATATTCTGGTCAGTAATTTCCAAAGAAAGATGACTGCCATGCATTGGAGACAAGCAACCCAAAGAACTTGCTTTCAGTGTAGCAGCTGACAAAATTTAGATGCTGTGGATAGCTAGGGAAATTAATATCAGGTGTTCAGGGCATTTTAGCAGAATAGCGTAGCTGTAGATTTCATAGCCCTGTTGAGCCACATATCTTGCCAGCAAGTTTGTTTCATTTGAACCATGTCAAAAATACTTTCACATAAAATGTAATGAAAACAGTTGACCATGATATAAAAGGCTCTGAGAGAGGTCATATCCCAAATATTTGTACCATGCTGTTAGGCTAAAAGCAGATTGGTCAAAGAGTTTTCAGTCAGAAAATGAAAACTTTGTTTAACTATAAATTTCTTAGTAGCTGTTTGCCACATGACTGGAAAGAGATAAAAGAATACTCAATGAAGGGTAACAGAACACCTTGTTCTGATGTTCACTCACTCCTCTTTCTCTTTAATGTTTTTGATTTAGCAAGACATTTTGGTCCATGGGTCAGTGCTTTGCTGAGCTGAAGCCTATATTTCTGATAACGACAATGCACTCCACAAATAAATTCCCTGCTAAACAAAGCAATTGCATGTTCTGCCTGGACCCTGGCACTGAGGGTAGCTCTGCAGTTGCTCAGCAAGATCATTACTTATCGATACATTCACAATCATTGTCATCATAAGACCAAGGGGAAAATAATAACTTTGAATGCACATGGCATACAGAAAGCTCAAAGGAATAAAAATTCAGACAGCTTCTACAGCTAAGTAAAAACTCAGAGCTTCATTGACAAAACAGAAAGGCTCCTCTTGCTTAAAAAACTGGCCTCATCTCTTAACTCTGAATTACTGCCTGTAAAATGCAACTCCAAATTCAGGCCACTGTTTTTAAAATATGCACCTAAATAGCTCCTAGATGATGTGATTCCCTCGTAAGGGCTGAGCATGCTGACCACCTCCAGCTAGCAGCCCACATCTAAGTGCGTGACAGGGGTTTTGTCACATCGATACTGAGCTGTGGTCCTCCTGCACGTTGGAACACAGCACCATCTAGCGAGCCATAAAAAACAGATTGGCCCAGACTGCGGTCTGAAAAACCGGTATAAATTAGAAAAATTTAAACCATATCTAAGTAAAGCCTCCTTTCTGCAGAAAAAAGAAAGCTTGTTTATGGAAGATTAGCCTTTATTTTTTCACCCAGTAGAAAGCTCCCAATATCTTAAACATATTAAATGTAATGATAATCAGCACTTACTCCAGTACATTACAACAAAAACTTGACACACTATAATTACTCATTTAGTTATGTGCTATCAAAATCAAATGTGCTATTTCAAAGAGCAATAATATCCTTCTGAGGAGTTCAGCATATTTTCACCTTTTGAGGAGAACAAGAAGAGTGGATTTAGCCGTCAGAAAAGCCACTACTGCTATACCAGACCTGGTCCAATGATTTGTTTGCACAAATGTAACAAGAGAGATTAAAATCATGCTCTGTATGTTTAATGTGCTATATCACTGTGCTCCCTCACTATGGCAACAAAAGCTCAAATTTTCCTGTGCAATGTGCTTTGCTGTACTGGAAGCTATCTGTAAGATGGTATATAATTCCTTATCTCTACTTCGCCTCTCTTGATATCTGCGTTGCCCTTATGACATTTCCTTTAGTAAGTCTTCTGTATCTTTCTCTATCTTGTGTATATGCCTTTGTCCATGTCACCTTTGCCAGTCTTTGAAAGTCTATACATGCTAAGCACTTTCTCTTGGCTTCTTAAAACAATACCCCCTTGGGAACTTTCTCAACAAGGAATCAATTATTTGAAACAGAACAATGCCAATCAGCTATGAGACTGGCCATCCACAACTACTGGTATACTCAGTATTGTTTCTTGAAAAACATATAATACTTTCAAAAGTAAGCAATCTTCAAAACAAAGCAAAACAAAAAACCCAAACCAAACCAGGGAAAAAAGTTCAGACAGTTGTTGTTTTTAATTTTCTTTTTTTTTCTTTTTTTGTTTGTTTGTTTGTTTTGCTTCACTGTTTGCATGAGAAATTGTTTAAGACAATCCCAAATCTTTTAAAAACACACATCTGTGATGAGCCT
Organism: Jacana jacana; assembly: GCA_013400555.1. NCBI lineage: Eukaryota > Metazoa > Chordata > Aves > Charadriiformes > Jacanidae > Jacana > Jacana jacana. The sequence goes on from VZTM01011548.1 coordinate 5,972, forward strand.
CTACATATGAAGAATTACAGTGAGAGGGGTTTAGAGATACATTTCATTATGTGAATCTAGGAGTACCTGACAAATAAACATACACATTGATCGGCAAAGAAATAGCATGCACAGTTCTCTAACTTATGTGACAGAATGTCGATTAAAACCTCTAGGATAATTTGTAAGTTGCTCTATCAATGCAAAAGGAAAAACGGTGGATTTTCTTGGAGGAGGTTCAATTAAAACAATTGAACTTGAGGTATCATAACATCTGTATTGAAAACTTAGTCCTGGAATTACCTGGGTTTTGGAGATACTCTTTCTGCCAAAAACTAGAATTTGGGCCTGTCAGGGCTTTAACTGTACATTGAAAGACTCTTCATAGGTCTGGGTGTACAGGCACAGGAGGGAATGCAAGATTCTGGCAACATCCCATTCATGTTCTTATTATTGGCAAAATCCAGAACACTTGTATAGATTTATAAAGGAAATTATTATTATGCAGGTGAGATGCAACAAAAAACCTGTTCTTTTACTAGGATTGGACATTATAACTTTTTTCAAAGTCTGTAATTTTGATATAGAGACATTTCTGTCTTTAATCCCTCTAGACATATCTACCTCCAAGCAACAAACTCATATATGTTGTTCATTGTGGAATATAACCTATATAAGGGATATAAAGGATTATTATATGTCTGAATTTTCTATAAATATATTCTTTTTCACATGTTAGAAAGTTTGGCTATTTTTCTGTTATTTCTGAACATCTGGAGACCTTTGTAGACTCCTGAATGTATGAGGTTTGCACCAGCTGTGATTTTTGATGGATATGCCTGTATTTTATTTCAGGCGTGTTTTAGTCACTAAATGGAACCCTCAAACCAAAATTCTTTTGTAAAACAGAAAAATTACCGAACTTATGACTTACTAATCAATTAATAATAAAAAAGGAATAAAAATATTTTGTACACATAATGGGGAGAAATTTATTTTTGTTAGCATTCCATTTACATCTTTCAATGTGGGCCAGTAAATTTAATGTTGTCAAAGTTCTGAAACAATAATGGCTTCATAATACCAGGCCATATAGTAGTAGGTAAAGAGAGTTAGAGAATTACTCTGTGAGACCACATGAACTTCTGAGCAAACAAAGCATGGTTTAGCTATACTTTGATCCAATTTAGCAACTCTGACACTCACAGAATCACACAGAGTGAGCTCAGAAAAAGTGCTGTTGCCCTTCTAATGTGCTTTCTCCAGATCTAGACTCGTTCCCTAACACTTTCTGTTAATGTGACTGGGCGTTGATCCACTGATTCATTGATATCTCTTCTCTTACTATAACTATCATTTCTTTTTCTTTTTACTTCAAGGTGTTAGTATAACAACACAATAATAGTTCCCCCTATTAAATGCAGACACAAACATAAAAGTGATGAGAAAAGTCTGGTTAATGGATATATTTAAAACTGTTTTCCTAGGTTTTAGAGTCTGAGATCAGATTCTGATCAGATACTGATGTCTGATCGGTTTACATACAAAACTGAAGACTGCAATGAACAGTCATTACAATATCCTGGACAATTCTTGTGTGGCTTGACTCACTTTTCCCCCAGTATCACCTGTACAATCTGATGATATCTATAAGATGAGGTGATATTATACTTTTCCTCTTGATGAGATACATAGATTTTACCATTGTAAAGTCAAAATTTACTCTTTCATATGACATTATACTGCATATACATTAGCAAGTAATGCAGCACAATAGGAGTGGATCTGTAGTGTATTTTGGAGGTCTTTAATTCAAATTAGCTGTAGTCTAGCCCTAGACTATTAGACTATAAGCTTATTAATAATTGGAGCACATTAGATGTGGTGCTGAAGGGTATCTTTAACTTAATAAGGAAAGAATCCACTGATCACATTGAGGATGCTTCAGAATGTGAGCCCAAGGCACAGTAGTCAGCAACACCCAGGACGTTCACTTTAGAAACACAATGACCTGAACTGGAATGCTAATATCCTCAGAAATATCTTGAGACTTTCTAGTTAATTCCTACTCTAAGCGTGTGAGGAAGGTGCATTCATTTCATAATTTCATAACTACTTGCAATGACAAGTATTGGTAAACATTCTGTTATGCACGTCATCTAACTTCATTGTATAATTGGTTCTAGATTATGCAGAAGATACAAAAAAAACCCCAAACCAACCAAGCATCCCAAACCAGATTTTGTTGAGAGGGACCTGAGCAACAGAATTTTAATCCAAATTAGGGAAGAAATAAAATTCTGTAGCAAAGAGGGAATTCTGCATGTGCTACTGAAATGGTAATTTATTTTAGGTATGTTGTCATTGTATGCTTTCCAAAAATATAGAATTTAGTTTCTAACTAGTATATATCCATTGCAACTCTAAACAAAATCTTTTATCTCAACTAGGTTCAGTAAACAGGACCTAAGTATCATATTTCCAAGAACACATTTTGATTCTACTCAGTTTACAACTTAGTAATGTTAAAAGTGTTGAACTTACTTAAATTTGTGCAGAATATTAAATGGACAGAAAAAGTGGACCTCAGTAAGTTTTACACCTTCATTTTAAAGTGTTCAGTTCCCAGATTTAGTTCTTCAAGGGGTGTGAATACCAATAGATATGAATAGTACTTTGCTTTTTCCCTTTTCAAAGGTAACGTTTCCTTCAAATCCACACATGTCAGCTTTACAGTCCACATCACAGCACATAAAGCACAGCACTTTAGAGTATCCATATCAGACAAGCTTTTTTATCAGAGGATTAAATTCTTTATAGAAAATGTAGAAACGATCTGTGCATTTCACACCTATTATGAAATCAGCAAAATGTATGAGAAAGAATGTTCCACCTGCTGCCTTGAAAACAGGCTGCTTTCCATGTGGTACACCCCAGCAATAAGTTGAGGAAATATTATGTTGACAGAGGTTGAGTAAAGAAGAAAATGAGCATTGTTCTTCAACAGCTCTCAAATTCAGCTTTGGCAGCAGAGTAAGCAGCTACAATCTAATGGCATCTTGTGTACATGAATTTACAAGATGCCATTTTTAGGGATCATTTTCCTGCTATAATGCACATATGGTAAGTAAGCATTTTAGGGAGAAAAATTATGATTATTTTCATGTGTAGCTCTTATGCTTTCTCTGACAAAATAATTTTCAATAGCTTTAACTTCCCTCCTTTAGGAAACATATTCAAAGCTCGTAACTATCATAAGTGGTCTTTGTGAAAGGAGTGATATGGGAATACCTCTCCCAAAAGTTCTAATAGAATAACCACTTCCAAAACCTGTCAAATGAACAAATAGCTTGTCTTCTGTCTTCTTTTTTTTTTTTTCCCTTTCTTTTTTTTTTTTTATCCTTAGTCAAACAAAATTCATCATAATTGGTGGTGAAAATTATAAACCAGCTTGATACTATAAACTGCATCAGTTCCCAGTCACAGAGAACAAAATAGTCCTTATCTGTGGGCCTCTTCTTTCTCATAACATTTTGGACAGAATGTGAATGGGGTGCTGCGTGGGTGCAATTAGTATGAGTTATTGCTTTCTTATTTTTTCAGTAGCAAAATGATGGAAATTAATTTCAAAACTATTTTCAGTAATGAAAATTCTTATTTAGTATACTTTTAAAATATGGAAATCTGTACTAGTAATATTAATAAGGAGCTTTTCAAGGTATGTGAGAGGATGTGGTAACAGGGCAGTTCATGGATCCATCTTTTTACCTTTTCTTTGTCTACAGCTCGGAATAGTAGTTACATTGATTAGCAAAAAAATTCTGGGAGCTTTTGCCTTGTTTTTGTTGCTAAGGAAACCATTTCTCTGGCATCAATGCATCCAGCAGGTCTCTCTTACTTTCCTGTGTGCTCTAACAGAGGCAGCATTGTGGAATGGCATTGGGGGGCAAAAAAACCCACAGAGATAAACACAGAGGAAAAGATCAACAAAAGTAGCTGAAAGTTAATACAAGGATATTGCCTAGTTGAATTCAATTAACTTTTGTTTCTGTGTGGGTCAGCTAGGGAGCTCTGTGTATAGATCATGATTTAAGGCTCCAACAAGACTACAGCTAAAAGCCAAAGAGGAACAGAAGCCTCCACATCAAGAAATGCCCAGCCACAACCTCCGCCCACCCTGCCCCCGAAAAGCCCCCAAAGAAACAAAATCAAGAGAAGAAGGCAGAACCATGTAGTCTGGATACAAAATCTGAAGGCAGAGGTGTTGGGTTTGCACTCATACCATTCTTAAAATAGTAACCTTATTTCAGATAGTCTTTTCTTTTACTTTACATCACATAATTTAGCTGATGCTATGTCAGATGGAGGTATTACCTAAGAATGTAGTAATTATGTGCATTTAATATCATAAATGAAATTTTTGTTGGTGTTTCTACTACTGTAATTTAATTCTTACTTCACTTCTGTGTTGTATATCACAAAACCAAGTATGGAGAATGAGGAGACAGGTAAGTGACTCTGCTATTCACTCTTCCTAGCTGACTGTACAATGCTTCAGCTGTTTCCTTTTCCAGCGCTGTTCCTTGCAAATAACTTAAACTCTGCTAAAAATGAAGTGAGCGACAAGCAGGATACACCAAACACCACATTTGGCAGAAAGCTGGGCGACACATGAAAACCTGTCAAAGAAGTTACATTAGTAAAACCGAAGAAAGCCCCAAGTGGCAAAATGGTTGGCTCTGGGACATAGTAGTGGTATACACACTCTCTTTAAAAAAAAAAATCAGACAGTGGTATGAATCCAGGCAAGAGAAGTAGTATAAACATCATTGTCACCTTACAAATTTACCACAGCCTACCGCATCTGAAGGCTGTTAATAGACTCTGTACTATTTCTTGTTCAAAAGTCAGGCACAAAACCCTGCCATCACAGCTAAGATTATTTGTATTCTTAAACTGAAAGTTTCAAATCCTATTGTTGGCATGGAAGTGTGAGGGCACTGAAGCTGATACCTTCGGTAAGTGAAGCAAGGAGATATATTCCCAATGCATTTACTCAGTCCTTTCTCTATTTCTGCACATGAAATAGGTATATTTTCCTGTATAGTTCAAGATTACTTTTATGATTATGAACATGTACAAGTAGATATCATCAAGATGTGGACACATTTACCTGGGGACTGTCAGAAGCTGCAAGAGTAAGGATGCTCCACAGGGAAGGTGAACTGGGAGCCAAGGGTGCCCCCAGCACAGCTGGGTGGTAATCCCCCTGACCAAGGTGGAGGGGAGCAGAGCAAGGCAGTGGAGGCAACAGGTCCCACCGACTGGCCAGTGCTATTAGACAAAGGCAAGGTAACCTCAAAGAAAGGTCCAAGGTCAGTCCTAGAAAGCCAAAATGAAATGCAGACAGCAGGACTGGAAACAGTCATACCTGTGAAGTGGCTCAGGCAAGCCCAGCCCTGAGTACACAGGGTGCAGAGGTCAGTCCAGGGAGCTGAGTCTCTGAGTGCTCTCAGGACCCTGACAGGGACTTAGTGTAGAATGATTTGGAAAATTTCTATCTATTCTGTTAGCATGGGTGGATAAAAAACAGTGTCTTGGATATTATTGGACAATACTTCATAGCTAATCACGATGTATGACTTCATTGAAAGAGTTCAAGTACATATATATCCTAGTGTAGGCTCACAAAGATACTTTGTGGTTTATACTCACTGATGGAGCATAGAATGGGACCTTGGAGATTTCTGTTCCACATGTGATTCTAAGAGTAATAGTGAATGCATCACTGTGACTTGAGGAGAGCAGAAGACACAGCAACATTAAGCATCCTCTCACAAACATGCATGCTCAGGGGTGCTACATCATACAAAGAATGAGGTCCACCCCACTGCAACACATATATAAATAAGGCCAGGGAAAATAGTAACAATCATTCAAAATTCATAATTATACTAACAGTTTTTTCTTACTTCAAAGTCTTTCCCTTTCTTTTAGTTTTTGACCTTTCTCTGTACTTTCTTTTCCATAACATTAAAAGTAAAAATGGGCAAATTAGAGCAAACCCTGCCATCTAATAAATTGAAAGAACTGGAAACTGTCAGAAAGCAAAATATGTTATTGTGATGTTGTGATATATCAAAGGACAGTTGACCTTTTGAAAGTAGTTTCCAGTTACTTTAGGATCATATTTCTTTTTTTTTTAGGGAACACATATTACAGATGTATAGTTTTGGAATGTATGATGAGTTTAAATAAGATGAGTTGATACTTAAACATCACACCACTGCAAACACTGAAAAGTATCCACTGGGAGTGCAGCACCTACAGAAGATAATTAATGTCTTGGACTTAGACAATCTGTAATTTAACAAGATACACCTTCTGAAAAAACAAATATTTTATTGTATTTTATTTATTAATTTTTGATATGCCTTTCTTTTTGTCTTCTCCACTGCTAGCATGCAGGTGGTTTAATATGCTCAAAATACAGGATTTCCATGGGATACATGAGAATAAATGAATCTAACTGAGCACTTTCACTGTTAAAGGAAGAGTAAATTGAGAGAAAAAGCCTCGAAGATTGCATGAAATTGGCTTGATGATTTCAAAACCCTAATTATGTCTGGATAGTAAGTCTATGAAGTACATGTAGTACAGAAAAAGAACTCCCAGCTTTCTGATGGAAGTAACATCCTGTGAGTAACTAATATCTAGTGTATAATTAGGTTACATGAAACCCTTACTGACCACTGGAGTAATGATCACTTTTACCTTCTTTTGATGAAAAGAATTTGAGCTTATATAAAATACCACCTGAATTAACGTATATGAGAAACCAATCTATCCTTGTTTGCTTGTAGCCTAAAAACAGGCTTGTGTTTTATTCTTGAATGTTATTTCTTGGACTCAATTCTGTGGGAAAAATAACCTCAGATTTTCTTCAAATTCCAATATTAATTTTTTAGAAACAGAATTATACATCTTCAAATTTTATTACTGTTTTAACTAGAACTTGGAAACACATAATAATTCAATATCTGAGTAAATTTTGAGATTATTCTAAAATAAATAAACATTATTACCTTATAATATAGTTCCATGAAACACTATGAAAGTTATAAAATGAGAATTTTATCAATCACAAGATCCAAAGCTAAATCTGCCTGAACATATAGCGTAGTTCCCATTGATAAATTACTTTTTGATATGTAACTGAGGGGATTTATTTTTTACATTTCATATAAACAATACTTTTTTTTTTTTAATTGACAAAATCAGGCATATATTTAAATTTATATTTAAATTGGCATCGCTCTTGGCACTAATGACTGCATTGAGTAGGTCTCAGTTGATGATAATGAGATCTTAAACAGTTAGAATCACAGAATCATAGAATCATTTAGGTTGGAAGAGACCCTTGGAATCATCAAGTCCAACCATCAGCCCTACTCTGCAAGTTCTCCCCTACACCAGATCCCTCAACACCACATCTAATCTACTCAAACACAGTCAGGGAGGGTGACTCCACCACCTCCCTGGGCAGCCCATTCCAATGACTGACCACTCTCTCTGTGAAAATTTTTTTCCTAATGTCCAGCCTAAACCTACCCTGCTGCAGCTTGCAGCCATTCCCTCTTGTCCTGTCACTCATTGCCCATGAGAAGAGACCAGCACCAACCTCCCTACAATGCCCTTTCAAGCAGTTGTAGAGAGTGATGAGGTCTCCCCTCAGCCTCCTCTTCCTCAAACTAAACAACCCCAACTCCCTCAATTGATCCTCATAAGCCTTATTCNAGTCCCTCTGTAGATCATCCCTGTCTTCAAGCAGATCAACACTCCCACACAACTTAGTGTCATCTGCAAACTTACAGTTTATCTTAAACACCCAAATATCCACATTGGAATATCTAAAATTCAAAATTCCCAATTCACAAGTCAAATAAATTTAAATGTGACTGGTTTATCTCAGTCTTCATATTGGGACTAATTTCTCCATATCTTTTGGCCCTTGTTTGGATAATTTTTTTCAGCAGCTGATCACAAAGTAGACAAAAAACATAGTTTTATACTTACACCTTTGACCAGATTTTGATGAAGGTTCAGTTTTGGCTCTTTATCTACATCAATCTATTTTTATCTACAGCCATTACCCATCTACAACAACTACCTGAAGAATGTGCATTTAAGAAATCAGAACCTATTTCTCGTCTCTCTTAACTATGGGCTTTATCCAAAGCAAACTTACATCATCCCTTTTTGTTCTGGATTTGTGTGAAGAGATAATAAGAATTTTCTTACACTGCATAAACTCAAATACAGAGCAAAATGCTGGCACTGTAAGATTGCAATAGGTTTACTGCTTTGTAGCAGTTAGAGAAGGGAGCTTTTCTAAGTAAACAAAAGACCTTAACCTGAGAGAAATCATCTGTGTGAAAGAAAGAAACTCCCTAGTCACAAAGAAGACCTCTAATGCTCATTTCTTAGGGATTATGAAGAACTCAGAAAACGTACCTAAAAATAAGAGGTACCATTTAGAAAATCCAATTTATTTTACATTTTTGCACAATTCAGGTAAGTATATTTCATTTAGTCTTCTGTTTATCAGCAATCAGCTTACATTCCTGGTGTCTGGTGTACTTATTAGTACCGGTGTGCTGTGCATTTTTAATATAGCAGATAGACAATGTAGCACTTATCTTCAGAATAGAAGTTTTTATATGAAAATTAAAAATGTGTACCTGTCATATGAGAAAGAGAATAGGCTTAGTGAAAAACAAAAGGCTTGCTGTTGAAGACATTACATGCTGTTGCTTCCATCAAAAAAATCCTGGTATCTCTTTCATGCCACCAACTCTCAGTAATCAAAGAACATTTCAAGAAGCAGAGAATAGAGATCTTTTTTCATATGGGTGGATTTGCTTAGAAGATTTTTGCTCTATATTCCAAAGCACTCCAATAATCTTTGAAAGTCTGCAAGGTTTATCTGAGGGACTCAGTTAAAGAGAATGGATTTTAATTTAAAAAAATGAAAAAAAGAAATAAAAACCCCTAAACTTTGATCTTGAATTTATAGTTCTGTTCAGCTTCTTGAAATGTCATTGGAGTCCTCATGAATCAAATTATGAAATCCTGGACTGAAAATGTGAAAATGTCACCATCAATAATGTGTCCATTCCCCCACAACTTTCATTTAAAAATGTAAGATGATTTGTCTTGGCCACTTTGGTCCCAACAAAAAGTTGATACAAACTTTCTGTTTGCATGCCTTCCATACATGGAATCAATTTGGCAATTTGTCTAGGTTAGAGTGAGTAGTTAGGGATGTTTTTAATTTTGCAAAAAATATCCACAGAGAGACCGAACTACACAGTCAGAAAACATTTTATGACCCCTGAACCATTTTCCAGTTTTTGAGTACTCTTATTTATTAATTTCCCTCATTTCTTTTTTAAAGTAGTTGAATAGGGAAGATAAACAAAGAAATACAATTAATCCCAAGTAATGTTCGTAAGAAGTTTACAAAGATATGAATAAGAATTTAGTTAGTAAAATTAATATTCTATTGCAGATAATTTGTATACAGGAAAAAGAATAAACAAAATGGCCTCATGAAAAATTCTGACTCTTTGAAAACAAATGGAAAGTTTTGCAACTGGCAGCTGAGAGGGAATCTGAGAACTCTTTCTAGCTGAAATATGGGGGGCATGATTCTTTTTGCAGTTGATGTATATTTCTGCAAATGCCTAAATCAACCTTCAGTATACTTGCAAAGGACCTTCAGGTCATGACACATTCCAAAACAAATCTTACAAAATCCGAAATGCAGACAATCTCTAGGTAAGTATCTTCCTGTTTCTTCCTACTATTCACACTGACCTGAATTGAGCCAGAGCGGTGAGCTAGTCACAGCATCCATTAACTGAAGGACAAGAAATCTGTTTTTATCTGAATTATCTCCTGAATTCTTCTTAATGAAAAGCAGAAACATTTGCCTCAGAATAGTGGAGAAAAGCAGCCATAATTCATAGGATTACCAAGGGCATTTCCTAAAGTTAGTGTTCCTAAAGTTGGGCATTAGATTGGAGAGCTCAGTAATAGATATAAAGTGGCACGTTGACAAGAGAGAATCTTAGACTCTTCCTGAAGTGTCACTGTTGCAGGTGATGCTGACCTAGATGGGCCATAGGCTTGAAGTAGTCTTGGTATCTGTGACCCTCATCTGACTCATCAGAAGTTGGAGAGTAAAACTTGTCTTACAAATATTAAAAAATAAATATGTAGCTAAAGTTTTGTATTAAATATTTTTTTTGCATTGTTCATATAGGTATCACATTATACATATCTTAACCATGTAAGGAGAAAAAGAGAGCAACTGTAACATATGACTGGCTGAGAAAGAACAGTGTGTTTTAAATTGGCTTCTTGTTAACTTCTTATTTGTGTTTCTGTACATTGTACTGAAGTGTCACTTTTCAGGGAGTAATTGCAGAGGCAGGAAGTTATTGCTCTCTTCTGACACCAATACAGGTTGGTAAATATTGCTTCAAGGAGTGTTCAGTGGTGGCAGTTTTACCACAACTACAGCGAGATCAAAATTGAAGAAAGAGGGTGGGGGAAAAAAAAAAAAAAAGAGAAGAAAATACCAGCTACTTTAAAAAATGGTGTGTGGTGATCACATGACTGGGTTATAAAACAGACAATATAATGGGAGAGGAGATTTGAACACAAAGAAGTCTTACAGTGAATTGCCCTTTCACAACAGGGTGGTCCCAGTGG
>VZTM01011551.1:5490-41313 GCA_013400555.1 Jacana jacana
TCAGTGGCAGAGGAAAACAGCATTTTTTACATTGTGGTTTGCCTTTGGCAACTGCAGCCTGAATTCTGGGAGCAGCTGAAGAAAGCTAGAGAAGTAACAAGGTGCAAAACGTAAAAGAAGCTTCCAGCATCTTGCGTGTCTCTCTTCCCTGCATTTTATGCTTCCATCTTCTAGCATGAATTGCAATCAGTGCAACCCACTTTGTAAATTGCAAATCCACCTGCAGGCTTTTATCCAAAAATGTAATTTTCTGCACAGGAATAAATGATCCCATTGCTGTTATTCCAGACTACTTCAGTTAATGTTTTGGGGCCTCCTAGAATTAGTCCTTCATGGTGGAACCTGAAGCCCATTGTGTTAGCATGCTATGAAAAACATCAGTAGAAAGACTCATTAATCAAGAATCACCCCTGTATCCAACTTATGTGTAAGTGTAATCTACCCTAGAGAATTATTTCTCTGTGGGGTAAAGACCTGAACTCCATGAAGGAGGAGAGTTAACAATATTTTTTTTAACAAGGAGACCTAGGGGTATGTGCAACTCCTACCCAAGCAAACAGTTTTCCAAAACCAGATGTCAAGTCACCAAAGTGCTGTCCACTTGTGCAGGACAGTGTGTGTACCTAAGATGATTCAGATTCCATAAAATTTACAATAAACAAAGCTGGAAGAAGTACTCTCATAATTGAATCCCATTCCCCTCTGGCACTAGAAACCTGCACATCTCCAAGAATTGTGTTTTATTTTGACCTTCATAATTGTTTTTTGTGTCTTGCTTCTGAATAGTTAACTTGCAATTCTTATGCCAATTGTAAAAGTCAAGGCGAGTATTATGGCCTCACATGATGTCAAGTTACAACTTGAGGTGGCCTGATTTCTGTACAGAAGTAGCACATGAGATGAGCAGTTAGCTGGTGTCCAGAGATAGTTTCCTGCCCCAGGATACAGCCTAGAGGGCTTTGAAGTACCTGTTGCAACTAAATTCACAGGTAATACAAGTGAATATGCAGGAGAGATGTCAGTGCAAACAGCTGTCCCAGAGTTACAGCAAAATTAATTTGCTTGTCTAGTGAAAAGGCTTCTAAACCAAAGCCTCAGTCTCTTGGTCTGTACATGCTTATGCTCTATGTTGATTCAGAAAACATGTTTCATAAAATCCTCCTCTCTCAAATTCATAATCTGTCATCTGCCTTCTTACAAAAGACCAGAGAGACTCTGCAGAACAGTTCCCAGTATGGTATGTTTCTTAAGGCATTAGACCTCATGATTAATTTCATATTGTTTAGCACTTGATAGTTTTTATAAGGGTGGTTAAGAAAACACTCAAACTGCAAAAACCAAGCCAGGCTAAATGCCTAGCATTTCTGCTTGATGTTAAAAGCCCATCTTTCGCAGTAAATGACACTAGGTGATTCTAAATGTCACAGTTTAAAAATAGTTCCTAAGTCATCAAGCCAAGAGTCTATAGGATTTTATAAAAATTATCTTTGCCAGATATTCTGATACTAAAGTAAGTAATAGTGAGAGTGTTAAGTACTAACAAGAATCGTCAAAATATCATACAAGAAAGTATCTCATAGAGATGCAATAAAACCCCACAGACCCTTACTGAGGTGCTGTGCAGGGTCCTAACAGACCTATACTAAAATTGGAACGATACAGAGAAGATTAGCATGGCCCCTGCGCAAGGATGACACGCAAATTCGTGAAGCGTTCCATATTTTTCAAGATGAACTCTGCCTGCACACCTTCCTTGTCTAATCTGTACAGTCTCCATCTCAGGAGTACACTCTGTTACCACTTCAACCTCTTACTGGTTGCAGATCAGTACAACTCGGCACAGTAACTTGAGAAAGCCATGATGCTTGGTCTCACCATCCACAATGGTAAACACCACCCAAAAGCAACTGAGTTTCTTCTCTCGTAGGTCAGATGTCACATCATAAATACTTTACTGATTATCATGCCATGACTGTACTGATTCCAAGGTGGTTTTGTTAGTAGATTAGATTAGTTAGATTGTTAAAACGTTACAGACTGATTCTGAACTGTTGGCAATTGTACCTGTACCTCTTAACTTTATCCAGAAGGATCCAAGTTGAAAACTTAATTGCGTATCATAAGGCCTGGATTCAAAAGCCCTCCTCAAGTAAGTCACCCTACAGTAACCTTTCCCAAAAGGCTAGTTTGCTCACAGCCAGTTACTGCATTTCACTGTCTCCACATAAATACTTTTACAGAAGTTACCACTATTTCAAACACCAGGAACTGGCCATGGAATTTGTCTAAGTAATTCAAGGGATTAGTTGCAGATAAGTGATGCTCTTCTGCTCCATATCCAAGTAAGGGTAACTCATCTCAGGATCAAGCTTTTGTAACAATCCAGGACGAAATAGTTGTAAACATAAAAAGCTAAAAGATGGTTCCAAAACCGACTGTGATATGTGTGACACAGAATCTGTTTCTCCTGTGAGAGAGAAAAGTTCCAGAAGCCCTGCCCTGTGTACACATCATGGCTGTGCTTAAACCTTGGCCCTTGGAAACCTCATCATGGGCAGACCATGAGGAACACAGGCAGGTTTCCATGAAAAGTCCTTAATTGGAGTAAATTCCACTGGATCAGAAACTTTCCATAAAGTGTGTGTGGTTTATCAAATTCATATCTAACTGCTTTGTGAGACTATCAGGAAAGCTTTAGTGCTGCACTTCTCACTAAGTTAGCATCCCTTCATGGGAAACTTTATGCCATACTGTTTCTTACCACACCCTGTCAAATGGACTACGGAATACGTGAACTATACCTATATGCAGTCCTAGTTCATAGTGAACTTTTATCTCAGGCTACAAATCTTAACTGATATAAATCTTGTTTGTATAGATCAACAGTTCCTCCTAGTACAAGCACCAATCTCAAACATAATCTTAAAAAGCACCATTCAAACAAGCACCTAGGCTGAATCCTGAAGGAAGCTATTCTCTTGGCTTCATTGAGGCCAGAATTTACCTTGTGTGTACGAGGCCAATGACAAACAGCCTAGGTAGACAACAGAAGCTGGACAGAATCCCACGGTTGGAAGAGAGGTGTACCTGGATATAAGAATTTTCTATAGTCTCCAGTTGCTTTTAAAAAGGTAATTGTTTTGACGCTAAACCGTTTTTGATACAGTTGCCTGTTTGTAAAACAAGAAAGATTTCTTCAGCCAGGCTCAACCTTTAAAGGGTTGAACTTACAGGGTAAGTTCAAAGCCATAGCAAGTCACATGAAGACTAGGTCACACATCTTAGCCCCCTGCCATTACCCAATGCTAATGCTGGTGATGAATCAGTGCTATCCATATTGCTAACTCATGGTTTTATCTTGGTCCCACTAAAATCATAGGCAAGTGTAAGCATAGGCTGTCAACTTCTATATTGAAGTCTGGGCCCTTAGAGAGTAAATGCCAACCACAGAAACAAAGATACTTCCTTTTCGATTGGTTCTATAAAATCTTTACCCTCTACGTTTTTATATTGCTTCCACTGACATTCTGTGAATGCCAGAAAGAAAAGCTTAGATTGAAGCCAGTTAATTAAAAGGCTTCACACAGATGATTTGCCTGGTGCTTTACAGAGGCAGCTAATTAAAGCAATGTTAGTCAGCACCATGAAAATGCCAGATAAAGCTTTGGGAACAATTCTGATTAGGAAGCTAGGTTTACAAATAAAGCTTTGAGCAATGCAGTATATTTGCAGTTAATTAATCTAATTCTCATATATCTGAAATAAGGCACATTCTGGTTCACGCTGGTATCGATATTAATGCCAAGATTTTTCAAAGTTCAAACCTGGCACTTGTTAAACCATCCACAATGCCTCTCATTTCATGTTCTGTGGGAGAATATGATATCATGAGGGATTCTAAACTCCTTTAATTAGCCAGGATTTACAGAGCACTAGAAAAGAAACCAAGAGAAGTCCTAGTTGTACAAAGTCGGTCACACACTTGCAAAGACAGGAGAGAGAAGCTGCACCAGACATGTTATATTTAGACATGCAATATAAACAAAGCTTCCTTGCAGCTTTAGACAGATGCTGTGTTTGGAGAGGATCAGTTGCACTCTCCAATATGCTGTCTTCAATATATGTCTGTATATACTTTTTTGCTATAACAGTAATGTGGTCTTGATCTGAAAACTTCTCCTAAACCTTATTTTATGCAGCCAAATAGGCCCATTTACTTAATGTGCTAAAAGATAATCATATGCACAAGTATGTGCAGCACAGGACCTAAACCATGGTCTTCCCCATTAATCAAAAGTGACCTTTCTAATAATTATTCATCAAATAAGACTTCAAAATAGCAACAGAATTTCATCCCATATTTCAAAGACAGATAGCTGTACATGTATTTTGGTCTGCAGGTTACAATTTAGCTGTTATACGCCTAACTGCTATGATCTACTTAAAAGAAATATAGATGAAAACAACAACCTACTGCAGCTCTTCATTCAGCATTCTTCTTCAACGCTGTCATTTTCCAAACAAAAATTTCACCATCCTCCTTGCCTTATCTAGAAGCCGCAGCCTAAAGGCGTTTGGTGACTTTGTAGGAATCTGAGCAATGTGGCATATACCAAGGTAAATCTGCAGTAAATGTACTCTAGCCAATACTCTGAAGAGTCATGAGGAGTCATTCGGGGACCAGTCTTTGCAAATGTCACAGGCCAATCACTGCTTTTGGCCAGACGACCCACATAGGCACAGCAGTGTCCTGCAGAGGCTGCACAAACAGGGCATCGTATCCAGACAAGAACCATCTGTATTCTCATTTCATTTTCCTTTCTTTCCAGTTCTGCTGCTCTTCCAGTTGCCCAAGGGGATAACTAAGGGTTTGGCAGTCTTTCTTTCTGCTTTCCATGAGATGACTCTCAGAAAGCCCAAGAAGCTATCGTGACATAAGTTTTGGAAGGTAGCACAGTCCTGAGAAGTGCCTCTTTATTCATGTTTTCCATGGGGCAGAAGCTGAATTTGTCACTTGAGTTTTTGGGTGATGACTTTCTAAGGATATGTCTTAACTAGCTCATAGATCTTGCCATTCCAAATGTGTGTTAGTAGCAAACCATACAGAAAGTGCCAAGCACGGGTGTTGTCAAAGCTCTGTACTGTTTATAAGATTTTGGAAAGGTATCATTAGGTGTCCTTGGTTGCACTGAAATAATGATGTATTTGGTGCTTCAAAGGAGGAAGTGCAAATATGTCTGTCTCCTGAAAAGAAATGAAATATCAGGCAAGGAACCCTAAACGGGTAACTTCTGCCACTCTGCTCCAGAATATTCTTTGCTGACCCACCGAACCCTGAAATGCTGTAGTACCTGTATGTTTCACAGCCAGATTTGACATTTACCATTCAAATTATTATTAATATTTGATGGAACAATATAACTAAATATACGCTTTTATGGAAAACTCTAAATGTCTGTGTTTAATGCCAGTGCATACCAGCAGAAAACTGTTCTTTCACGTGAGCTCCCAGCTAAAAGATATGTATTCTGTGGTGGCACAGTTTCACAAAAAAAATCTCCCCAGGTTTATCTGATAGATAATGAAAGGGGTTACAGCAAACCCGAATTTTTGGATCAGGTTTCTTTTACATGAAAGCCCAAACCCACTGAATGAAATTTCAGCTGCATTCCTGGAAATTTGCAGTGATTCAGGCTCCAGAGAACAAACAGTCCACTGTTACTTCCATAGAGCTCTTGTTCAAAATGCCTCTTCCCATGCTGAGATGCTAAATTCATGTGAATGTAAATGTATAGTGCCAGGTTCACTGCCTAATGGGTATCAAGTGACTTATACTTAATAGGTAAAGTATAATCCCTTTGCACAGTTTGTCAACTGCTAATAACAAATCTAAGGCATGTTGTAAGGTAAGGTATGGATAGCTTTATGTCTTACAGAAAATTTAACTCATTTGATGCAGAACTCGATATGATTTTGAGTTAAAACAGGAGGTTTCAAGGGTGAATTCACACTGACATCTTGTGTACTGTCATATATGCTGAGTTCCGCAAACAAAATGCACTTATTTGCACATCTGACATTAAAATGCATAGAAAAATCGGCTTTTGAGCAGCTATTGTTGCCTGCCTTTGACAAGTTTTGCCCATTTTGAAAAGAACAGCAGCAACGAATTGTGAAGGCCACTAGCAACAACCAGTTGTGTAGTACATAGTTTTAGCACTTTGTGTAGCACATAGCAATGATCATCAGTATCATTGCTCCTCTACCAAAAGATTGGTGCCTGTGGATGGCATGGAAGTGGCATCATGCATGCCCCATGGCACAGGCTGCTAACCTGCATCTAAGTCTTCTATGGGCTACAATACTACAAATCATTAACAAAATGGTGCCAGTACTAAGAAGGGGGAAACCATGCCAGAACAGTGCTATTAGTATGGGATTCTGTGTGTATACAGGAATGAATGCCTTCTACATTAAAGCATGAAAAAGCCATGTAAATCTAACAAGTGGGCACATAACTGTACCTCCCTATCCTAATACCAAATGCTACAGCAGGCAGAGGAAGAGAAGATACAGTAGCGTGAGACATGGCCTTCAGTGCTGGCATTGCATTTGATCATCAACATCTTAAGATTAACTGGGACAGTCAACTCAAAAGTGTGAATTACTAAAGTTCAGCAAAATAGCTGAATATAGAATAGAATATAACTTCCACTTTGTAGCATGGCAAAACTTGTCCTTTTATAGCAAAGAGAAGCAAGGGCAAAGAAAAGCTTTTCCTCCCATGTATTTGTGATATTGGAAGTTGACAAAAACACTTACATGAAGTGTTCCTTTCCCATTGCTTCCAGAAGATTCCCTTTTCTCAGTAAGCAGCAAGATCACCGGGAAATCCTGCGAATACAATGGCACCACCTACCATCATGGCGAAATGTTTGTGGCAGAGGGGCTTTTCCAAAACAGGCAAGCAAACCAGTGTGCCCAGTGCAGTTGCTCAGTAAGTAACATGATTCGACAGAGCCCTGCTCCCTCTGTGCTTCATTTTTCCTTTCTAGAAGACTTATAAGCAATACATGAAATATAAGCAATACATGGCAAAGGCGGGGAATTGAGAACTAATGCTGAAACTCATGAGAGTGCTCAGAGCCAGTCTGCAGCACCTGGTAACTGCCAGGCTACCTCTTACTCAAACACCATGGACAAAGCTTACCCTGTCAAACATCTGCTGTGAGCTTAAAGTGTAGGGGTAGCAGGTAGAATATTGCTACTTGGCATATATCGAGTATTTGACTTCAACCTGACTGGAAAGTAAAGCACTAATCCACATATTGCAACTGAATTCATTTGGCCTGAGCTGATAAGTAAAGAGCCCCACAGGCTGGGAGCAGCCAGTTCTTTAAACTGGCACTGGCCACAGATGTCACCAATTCAAATGCAGTATATTTGAGCAGTCACCCAGTGACTCTTCAGAGGCAGCGTTTGAACCAAAACATCCTCAGTATCAAGTGTCAGCAACTCTGGACCTTCTCTGATCAAATCATCATCATATTCTACATTAACTACAACTTGAACAGGCCAAGAACTGAGCAGGCTTTATGACTTTCAGTTACTGCTCAGCTATTCCTCCAGTTCAATGGTAAGGCACAACAGAGGGAGAGGAGGAAGTGGCGGAAATTTACCCTGTGTGATTTTAGTGCTAACCACATCAGGTACATTTCCAGCCCACAATAATTGCAGTTCTTTTCCCCACACCCTTTTACATCTTTCCTTTTCCCTGTTTTTTATTTCTTAAGAAAGGGATCTTTCTCTGTGTGACAACAAATTTATAAAAATAAGATATTTGGACTTTTAAGTTGTCTAATACTCTGCTTTTGCATACCAGAGTGGTGTTTATGTAAACACACATACCAGATTTAAGCATGTCCATTGAAATCGATGACTCCTAAATTCTCCCTGTGTTTTTACTGGCAGGAAGGAAATGTGTACTGTGGGTTGAAGACTTGTCCCAAATTAACTTGCTCTTTCCCAGTGTCTGTTCCGGAGTCCTGCTGTCCAGTTTGCAGAGGTGAGTTCAAGAACAACCACAGGACAGGCTCTGAATTTACTCCTTTCCCTGCCAGAGCCCCATCTGCGCACCAGTACCATGACTCAGGACACTATCTGCAAGTTTCCCATGTACTTGGAATCCAATGCAGGTTAGGAAATTAAACCTCAAATTCCATCAGGGTAACACACCTTTGTTTTCCCAAATTGAAACAAGGAGAGAATGCACTGATGATAAAGTTGCATCCCCATAACGAGGTAAATGAAGACTTCAGATGATCTCTTGAAATAGTTGCTATTGCCCTGAGTGGAAAAGTTTTATAGTAAAAGAAGAACTTCTATCTCACAGGTTCCCAGGCCTGCTAGAGTTATGTAAGACAGAAGAATTTCAATTCAGAGAGTAAGGCAAATGACTCCAGTTTAAATTGGGTGTCAATCCATACTCCGGTGACTTCAGTATTTTACTAGGAATTGCATTTTAGATCTTGTACGTACAGGGAACTTGAGTCTAAGGACCTTCCCAGTCTTTCTGAATGTCTCGATCTAAATGCCTGTTTAACAGCCTGTTTAAATGTCTGCTAATATCTAAATGTGTTTTATCTCACTATTAGCACTGTGGCATTTGAATCACCACTTTTAGGGTATAGAAGCACCTATGGCCAGTTCACAAAGATGCAGATAAGCACCTCAAGGTACCTGTGGTTTTCAGAAGTGCCACTATTGATATCAGTGATGTCAGGCTGCTTTGAAAAAGTCTCCTGCACCTATAGCCTCTTGAGATCCTGCTTGTTTGAACTCAATACTATTGCACAGTCAATAAAAAAGGACTATTATACTGCTGTTTGTATAATTTTGCCTGTGGTGCTAAGAGCTGGGAAGCACAATATAGCATAGTCCCACAGTCCCTATCCTAGGGATTTTACTGAGTACACAGGCTGGACCAAAAGCTCTGAGCAGTGAAGGGGCTGTGTAAAAAAGAGAGTACTTCAGAGTGCACTAGTGCTTAATGCAGCATGATGCAGGGACAGCACAGCACACTTTGAAGGAACAAGTTCCTGGATGGAAGCCGTGCTGTCACATCAGAGCAGCAAGCTAAGCTACTTAGCCTGTGGAGATGCAGTGGTAATTCACTTCAGCGTGGCATCATGTAGGACCTAGTTGCTCAGTGCTGTGTGCTGCATAAATACATCAGCTCAGTCAGAGCAAGTAGGAGAATCTCTATGCAGTATGAGAATCTCTAATCTTCATGTGGAGATGGTTCCGCATTCTCTACTGCTTTGCTGAACTACTCCACGGTATCCTTATAAATCTTGAAACATTTTACTAGGCAAACTGCTTAGAAAGATCTCAGGCAGACAAGTTGATAGTCAAGGCTTCCCAGGGCGAGATTTAGTGATACACCATTTTAAATGTAATACATTGATGGTTAATTAAAGTAAGTTCTTGCTAATCATCTGATTTCTAGAATCCATTCCCTGATGGTTACTTGATCTGTATTTGAAACCAACCTCGTCTAGTTACAAAAATCTAACTGACTATCAAAGTATAAAGTATCAGACATAGCTATGCAGTAAATTAGCCTTGCACTGGAAAACCCAGTCACTTCAGCCAGAGAGAGAGTCACTAATAAGAAGAAAGTTCATTAGACTTTCCATATGAGAGGTGAGATTAAACTGAATTATGCAGTAGAGACAACCCAGTGTCTCCATTGATGCAGGGCTTTTTGATACATTCCTCTGTCAATTACTCTTATTTTAAAATGTTAAAATGTTAATTTGTCTTGTAATCTACTTTGTTCATTTCCATGTGGCATAAACTGTTTTATTTTCCCTCTGTGATTCTTATGAAATGCAAACCTAACCAAAATGTTTGCATCAAGATCTAGCACAGCTTATGGGGAGGAAAGTGTGAGTCAGTTTCTGCTCTCTGCATGTTCAAATATATTAACATAATATATTAAAATATGCTGGGTTTCCTGTTAATTCCTCTACTACTGACTAGAGAAGTCTCCCAGCTCTATGTCAGGATACAACTTCCCCTTAAGTTGAGGGGATAGTTCTTATAAACTGCATAGAGGATAAAATGCCCAGATGTGGTGTGCACCATGGTAGTGGATCCATGATGGATCTGATTGCATTAAATCTGGATGAGTTAACTCCAGAACTGGAGGCATACCTGCATCAGCACCACAGCTCTCCCAAGCCTCACACGCTACTCCTGCTGCAGCAGCTATTCTGCATCAAGGACCCAAGCCCATCACCTGTGCCATTAATGTAAAGCTCCTGGTATGGTGGTACTGCTCTACATTCCAATGGAATGTTTGGCACATCCAGAGCTGGGCTTTCAGCCACTAGCAAGGTAGTTTTATCCATACCTCTACCACTCTACCTGAATTCCAAGGCTGGGATAAATTCCAAGCTCCCCTCCACACTAAATGATTTCTCCTGTTTTTGTACAAGTTTTCCAAGAGTCATGTATCAGATCAAGTTCCATGGCTCGTCTTGTCAAGGAACACCTCCAAAGGCATCTTTAAAACTTTCTTAAAGTCACATTATCTCTGTAGCCTGAACTGATTTTTTCCTGATATGATTTCCATCATAGCTTATGCTTAGTTATGTTTGTATTTATGAAGTTGTCTTTATAAAGAAAAAAGCTGGACACTACTCCTGAATAGAAACTCAGGGTTTTCTTCTTTCCAGCTTCCTTTTCCATGAATCCCATGTTTGGCTGTGAGGAACCAGAGCTTGGCTCCTCAAGTCCCTCACATTGATTCTCAGAAGTATTCATTACTTCTGCATCACATGCACAAATTTAGCAAAACCTTTTCTCTTTTAAAAGACAAGTCAGAATGTCTTTATTTGTTATGAAGGTCCTTAGAGCTCTGAGCATTACTCTGTAGTACTTTGATCAGACTGATTCTGAACATTTCATACTCTGCATATGCAAACATGGGACCCTATGAGCTTAGATGAGGTCTGGTCTTGGTGGGCCAGCTTCTCATACATCCTGCCATAACTCATTGCATGGGCCTGGCTTCCTGGAAAAGTTGCTGGTTGGTGTCTGTTGAGTCATGCACTGAGCATGGCCATCACTTCTACTTATGAAACAGCCTGTCTTAGACAAACAGGTGAAAGCACCTCCCTGGTTTATAATGATACCTGGGGGTGAATCATGATGTAGTAATTTTTATTAAATATAAATAAGAAGAAAGAAACAACCAGGTACAGGAAATTTGCAGGGCAAAATATGACTGACTTTTTCTTGATATATATAACACAATGTTATCTATTAATAGCTACACTGACTACAAAAATGGAATTCAGGATTCAATTGTCAGTCAAGTCGCACACCAGTTGAGCAACAGTAACTGTGCTTGTGGGTTCCCTCGGCCCACAGTAGATGGAAGGCCACACAATTTAGCCCTTCTCTGTGAGCTGTCTTGTCTTCTCACCTTTGTCTGAGATCACAGAGCAAACAGTTGCTGGAAGTGACCTTGCCCATAGCATATTGTTAACCGCATAAATATGATAGTAAATCTGCATCCTGAAATTATTACTAAGATCTTTCTTTTGGTCTCTATAGAATCTAGTACAATAAGTCAGAGTACCGACTGACACTTCTACACGCTGATGCAACCCCCTCCCCAAATTTAGCTGTAAAGCTGGATGAGGCTTTTCCCCTAAGCGTCTCCCAAGGTGTTGCACAGTTACTCCCCTAACTCATACTGCTCTGCTTCACGTACAGGAGATGGAGAATTATCATGGGAACATTCTGACGGAGATATCTTCCGGCAGCCAGCCAACAGGGAAGCTGTAAGTGTGACCTACAATTTAAAGTCATAATTTTCTGCTGTGCTGTGCATGCCAGTACATTTGGGAAGAAAGATGAAAGGGTGATAACAAGTCTGAATATCTACTGCTTCATCCCAGGTTCTGTAACACTAGCCCAAAACAGGTTTCTTCCACTTCTGCAATCTCCTTAATAAACTCAACCTGAATTCATTAATAACTCTGAATTATAAACTCCCATGAGCTCCTGTGGGCTCTGGATTTAGTCTTTGTTGTATATGCTCTATAAGAATAAAATTCTACAACATTTTCTTTGCTATGCAGACATTGCTTTTCGATCATATTTGCAAACACTTCCCAGTTGACGTATACACATGTATATATGTACTTGCGGGGCTCTCCTAGCTCTGAGGCTAAGACTATCCATTAAGAACTTACTCCTCAATAGGTTATTTTTCTAACAGCATTTGGAGAGAATATGAAGAGCTTTTAAGCATTAAATGCAGTACCTCAATAGATGAACCAGCAGATCTTTGATTTTGTGAGAAAATAACTGTAACATACATTATTCCTTCATGCCCGTGGGTATTTTGGAAAAGAATTCTCTGAAAATAACCAGTGGTTTTGCCCTAGAAAACACTGTACAATACTACCACTACTACTACTTTCCTTTGCAAAAAAGTAAGACTTCTCTAGTAAGGTTCTGCTCAGTCTGCACAAGGCTAAGCCTGGCCTTGCATGAGAGTTTAAAGCTGCAGGTGAACAAGAAGCCAGGCAGTCATTCTGGATGTGTTCTGCCACTGGAGCCTCAATAGAAAACAAATTTGATATGGAAAACTATACAGATTTACAATTCTTGTCATCTAATCTTAAAGTAGAGGAGACATCAGTAAAGTGGGTATCTAGCTCTGAACACCATTTTTAATACATGAAGCAAAGTAGGCACTTCTGGGTTGTGATTCATCTCCTCATGATGCAGAAATCCACAACAAGATGGTTCTAAAATTGCCTCTTTGTCTGTTGGCTTGATCAGGGAGTTCAGATGACCAACTTAAATAAAGACACCTACACTGACATAGACAGTCTGGTAAGATAAGTTACAACTGCGTATGTGTAAATTACTTCATTACCACGTTAACTATCTGCAAAACCTGAATGGCCTTTATTTAGTATGGTTCCATTCATTATATTTAATGATGTTTGATGATAGTGGCAACATTTCACCTGTGCTAAGCTTCTAGTACAGCCTCTTTTCTCAGACTTATTGGAATAAGACGTTTGTTTTCCTGCTGTCTTTCTGTCTCCAAACAGAGACATTCATACCATCGCTCCCACTACGACCTGTCACCCAGCTCTGCGAGGCAGGTAGTCAACCTTCCACGATTTCCTAATGCCAGGAGTAACCGTGGAGTACTACCGGATCCCCAGCAAGCTTCAGGAACAATAGTACAAATTGTCATCAACAACAAGCATAAGCACGGACGAGGTAAAGACAAGAACTTCTTATAGTATTATTCTAGGTCAGGAATCAGTCACTTGTAGCTTAAAACCACTTCTCAAAATATACATCAGAACCTTGGAAATTCATGCTGATATCACGAGTACCAATGCAAATCAGGGAGGCAAAAGAAATAAGCTATTAAAGATATGAAATTAGCTCTTGACTTAGATTATTTGTGCCTGCACATATAGGAGTGGATTTCATTCTGCAAAGGCACCACACTGTTGTGTTTCGCTCAGAATTACTTTGTGGGATTGTGCTTCATAATTCCATGAACACATGCAGTCATTACCAGGGAAGTGAGCACTTTGTTCCATAAAGAACATCCTGATGCCTTTAGATTTGCTAACTTGTTCACCAGTGACTTGTCCAGTAGGAAATTGTTCATTATTTTCTTTACACTGTCTCATATTTTGTGACTTTACCTGCTGTAAGCAGCACATGTTTAAACTGCCTCACAAATCTCAGACCATAAAGCTTTGCCATAGTATCAAGAGTTCTTCTGCCTCCAAGGCTTACTAAATTATTCTCAAGGAAGACAATATTATGACTTCCCTGATCTTAAGTTGGTTGTCTGAGACAGTGGGATGCAAGGGATGCTTCTCCTCCTCCATGACTAATACTAGAGGCAGAGTAGGAAATTAGCCTGTACTAGGATGCATTGTTACAGGATGCCTGAGCTGTGATGAGGCAAAGTTAACGAATGTACTGAATCTCACTTGTAAGAATTCTATTTGTAGAATAGGGTGGGACGCTCAGTTCCCACAGTGGATGTCCCTCAGTGAACAGAGATCTGCAGGAACAGGCCTAAGAAGCCATAAAAGAAAATAGCTGAATAAATGCATGTTCACAAGAGCATCTATCCAGAAATACCAGTCAGCATGCACATAGAAACTACCCACAAAGAGTTAAAAGCCCTTGTAATAGGGCCAACTAATCTTTTAAGGTATTAACTAACAGAAGGAATGTTGGCTGTAGGATCTTTATTATCCACCTGAACAAGCATGAAAAAACATTCAGATCATGCCAGTGTTTTATGCTGAATCTAGGAGCAGGAATCTCCATGCAGTGCAGTGTCTTTGACATGCAATTCACACATGAAGACATCATCAAAGCAATTTCTAACTGATTTGTTTCAGCAAATAAAGAGCATACACACGAATAGCATATTTCTGGATGCAGTAGATAGTAACTGCAGCGACTTCAGACACTCACTGCCTGGAGAGTGTCTGAGAGATCCCCATGATGGAAACAGGAATGCTGACCATGTATTTTCTTTTGTTCTTGTGCAATTAGCAAGTGTTTTGTTAATTAATGCACATGCCCCTTGAGACACATTTCAACAATTTAAAAAATAAACACACAACAGCTCTCCTGACCTTCAAATACTGTGCAGTTGCATAGATACAGATTTATCATTCATAAACATGCAGAGCACTAAAAATAGGGCATCAGGAAACTAGAAGTTCTTTGCCGTATCTTGGCTTCTACTGGAGGCTTCATTTGCTACCTCAGAGTAATTATTTAACTGTTCTGTGCTAAACAAACCTTTAAAACACAGAGAATATGTATCCACACCATGTCATGTATAATCCTTTCCCTTGTCAGGGAGAAATCATTAAATATTATGTATAAAGCATCTGGATAACTCTAGCTGGCAAAAAAAACCATACAAGCATAAATGTACCTAATAATACAGCATTTAAGCATGTAAGAAGCCTCCTGAGCAGCTGAGTACTGGCAGTATTCTCAGTTTTAGTTTTTTTTCTCCCATGTTCTTAGTACACAGATAACACTTTATTTGCTTTTATTTCAGAAACAAAACTGTTCCCTATCTCTAAAATAAAAACATACCTCAAGAAAGAGTTAAAAAGTAGCAAATTATAAACCAAATGATAGCATAACCCCATGAAAGACAATACATTGCAAAAAACACTTCCCATAAATCTCAGTAACTCAGCAAAGTATAAGCCAGTTGGTCACATCTGTTACCAGTTAGATGTAAATTTCAGATTACAGATAAAAATTAAATTGCTTTTGAAAGTTAGAGGCAAAATAGGAACATATTTTACAAATAAAAGCATTAATAAAAATGATGCCATATTAGAAGAATTGGAAATATTTACAACATCCCAGCTTCACATTAGTTTCTTTGAGAAATCAGGCAGTGCCCTTTCTTTCACCTTGTTAGGATTAGTTTGCATTTTTCTTTGTGTTTATAAAATATTTAAAAAGAAAGAAGTGAGGTTTATAGGACAAATGCAAACATGGTGTAAAGTGATATAATTCCCATTAACTGTCGGGTGACCCAAACTGGCTTCCGCCAGACATGGATTTTTCCACTCTCCTTGTGTCAGCTGTATTTCTCTGTCTCCCGAGGGCACCAATGAATAAATATTTTGCGGTGCTTAGATGATATTGGAATGAAATTTCAGTCCCATATGCATTCTTTCATGTTAATATTTACTTGTGGTTCCAAAAGCCAAATGTCTTTACACACCTATAGACATAAATAGATATATCTATCCAGAAGGGACATTAAACTTCATTTTGCAACATTCCCTTGCTTTGTTCTGTGTGTTGTGTAGCAGGAACGCTGATGCAAAGGCAATAAAAGGCCCAGCTGGTGCTAATCCATCCTGCTGATAGCATAGCTCTCACTGCAAAAATCATGTTCAGCTTATGGTAAGAAAAGTTATGCAGATGACTCAGTAGCAAATGTCATAATCCTGTCACCTGCAGATTTAATTCTAGAAGCCAAAGCCAATGTATCAGGCTGTGTCCTGTGTGTGGACAGAGATTAGGAGGGGAAGAAGTGAGTTTTATACATTGGTTGATGATGCACTGCTGAGATTCGTGCACTGGAGAGGAGCTAGTCAAATACTTCACTCAGCCACCTTCACTCTTCTCCTCAAAATAGTGATGGCTCCTGGTGTCAGCAGAGTTGGAATCACGGCAAAACTGCTCAGAAGAGGGTGATTGCAGGCTCAGACTCATTTTAAGTACTGAAACTCCCAGTTAAAGTTAACAAGCAGAGAAATGGGCCAGAGAGACTAACGAATTATATATAGGGACAGTGCTTTAAACAAACATGCATGAATGGAATATTCAATAGAACAGTAGCCAGTGAGCATACCTTTTCCAGTTGTACTTTTTCTTCCTTTTCTCTTCTTTCGTAGTTTGTGTGTCAAATGGCAAAACATACTCCCATGGTGAATCTTGGCATCCTAATCTCCGGGCCTTTGGAATTGTAGAGTGTGTGTTGTGCACCTGCAACATCACCAAACAAGAATGTAAGAAAATTCATTGTCCAGAACAATATCCCTGCAAATACCCTCAGAAAGTAGAAGGAAAATGCTGTAAAGTCTGTCCAGGTAAAAGAAAGTTGATCACAGACCATCTTTTTGCTGTGCATGTTAAGGGGCTTGGCTCAAGCCTTCTGGTCACAATAAGATGTGATGAAAATAGCAATAGCTGTGCCCATTGCTCTAGTGGGTGGGGGGAGATCTCAGTGTGAGACAGGCAGAGCTGTCGGGCCAGCCCTGCTGTTCACTGCTGTTCCTCAAACTGGGGTCTGGTTGCCTGGGGCATGTATGTTCAAGTCAGTCACTGCCATTCTCTCTACCGTTAGCATGACTTCCCAACACTCATTTCCAAAGAGAATCTTACAGAAACATACACAGAAAGTTCATTGCTGTCAAAAGGCTCTCCTATCCTTCCCCTACTGCGGTGCCTACAGAACCTTCATATTCTAGCTTGTGACATTTGCATGGAGAGAATACCATCTCTGCTTTTTAAAATATACTAGAAGGATGCAAAACTCCCAATTATAGAGTGATTGGTGTCTGTTCTGTAGATTAATCCTTAAAATAAATACTAACTTATCACAAATTTAGCGTTCTTTAGCATTAGTATCTATGCTGCAATAATGATTCAACTTATGTAGACATTACTTACCAAAATCAATGCCTACAACTAGTGAAAAATCTGCTAATGTGAATGATGCTGATGGTCTGCCAAATGGCCTGCCCTGTTGCATATGATACAAAGGGTAAAGGAGTGTACAGTTCCCTTCTGTGCCTTTAAACTTCCTTTCTTACCTTTATGGCCCATTTCTGTGTTTGTTTGGTGATGGATTGGGCAGAAACGCTCTGAGGAAATGAGTTGGTTAGTCATACACAGAAATCTTTGACGGAATGCCCACTTCCCACTTTTTCTCGCTAGCCTTGCGTACTGGGAAAAAGCTGGATGCAGTAGCAGTAGGCAGACAGGAGGTATGTATCTAGATCCTTTTGGATACTTGTGAATCAGAGATCCACAGCTTTTATTGGGTTCCTTTTCCCTGGCAACAGTCAGCAAGACCTAGCTAACAGGCTTCATTAGAAAATTTACTAGCAAAAAGAAATCTACTGTCTTTTCATTTGAGATTCTGTGTGCCAGGTTTTAAGGAAGCTGAACCTCTTCCTGCAGTCTGTCCTGTATGTGTGGAAATGAATTAATTATTAGTTTTTTCCACAAACAGCAGTCCCAGTTTCTGAGTTTCTTCATCTCTTTTACATTTTTGCCCAGCTTTGAATTACCAATAGAAGAATTACAATTTCTACTTACACGTTCTACAAAATTACCAGGTGGGCAGGAGATAAAGTGCACTGTGGCTAGCCCAGGCTTGCACTAGCCAGCTGGCTGCTGCCAAGCAAAATGCAAACCTTATAGGTTCTACCTGCCATTTTCCTCAGCAAAACATTCATCTGGGTCCCTTCACTCCATCCAACCACCAATTCCCATTTAGTTATTTTATTACCTCTGAGACTTCTAATGTTAGTTTAATATGCTTGAAAAGCGGACAACGGGTTCAAAAATTGAGAGGATTCTCACAGATCACTTGGTTTTATACAGCTCATTTCCTTTTGAAACTGGATTATAAATACAAACACTCTCTTGCCACCATTGACAGGCCATCAGAACCCAGCAGAATAGAACACTTTTAAATGCCTGGGGCTTAGCTGGAGGTGGATTTGAGTGCCTGTATGAGTGAAAATTCTACTTTAAAACTAAACTTGCTTGGCTATCGGTGCTGAGTAAGTTCTGGAGGACTTGATTACAGCTATAGTGTGTGTTTTGGGCTTTTTTTTTAAACAGAAGAAGTGCCGAGCCCAATCTTTGATAACAACGATTACTTCTGTGGGAAAGAGACGTTTCCGGTCTATGAATCCGTTTTCACAGAGGAAGGAGAAACCATCAGAAAAATTGCAGTAGAGACTGAAAAGCCACCTCAAATAGAAATACATGTGTGGACAATTAGAAAAGGTGAGTTGAACAAGTTCTTTCTTTAAACAGTGTATCATTTCCCATTTAAATACTAGGAAAATTTACAAATCTCAAGGCATTTTGAGACTGCTGCTTTTCTGGCTATTTAGGATAGTGTTGTTACAACCACTTCCAATATACTCATGTTTTGCTGCACAAAAAACTTTAGTAACACACAAAGCTCTAGTTCTGCAAACTCCTACCCTTCCTTGTGAGCTAAAGCACGATGACAAACAGGTTGTCAGTATTACTCCATGTAATTTGCTGCAGAGAAATAGGTTTGAACCAAGTGCCTGGCAGTTCTGATTTAGAGTGGACCAGAAAGCTTTCCATTGAAATCACTAGTGATGCTACACCCATGACAGTCTAAAATTTGGGCAAAAAATGTGTTAAGGATGCAAACAATACCTTTTATTAGACTGACTGGTACAAATAAATAAATAAAAAAAAAATTAGAAAAGCATTCAGAAGCTTGAACACTTTCGCAAATCCAGAACTTTTAGCATACTAAAAATTATCTCCAGTCTCCTAAAAAATGTCTGCTTAATTTAACCAAAGAGCATCTGATCCCCATAGGAAACTCTCATCCAATGCAGTCCTTTCCATGGAAACAGTACATCTCTAGAGTCTGCTTTAAAGCACCAAGCCCGAAGTGTAGGCAGAAAAGAAGTCACAGAGTATCAGATGGCTAATAGCTACTGGGTGTGTTCAAGAAGCCACAAAACCTTGTGATGTTTTGGCACTGGTATTACCTGATAGCTCATGAGAGGCAAAGTGGTACCTGACTGCAAAGTGATACTGTTTTTCTCCAAAACACTGGGATTTGGGCTTCTGTTGCAATCTTAGGTGTATTCATACTAAGGAGAGGTTCGGCTATGTTGGAAAAGAATGAGCTAAGTCTCACACGCCTCACAAACTCTCTGCAATTGTAAATCCACAGAAGGATTTACAAGGGAGTAAGTAGCAAAAAGCCAGGGGGGTGGCAAACAGTAGGAAAAAAAAATAGGCTGAAAATCCATGTAATTAGTAAGGATTATTTCACAAGTTGACTTGACATGACAGTAGTTCTACATAAAGGCCGGGTTAGAACACCCAGGTTTAGAACAGGCACGTTTCCAGTAACGTGCACTTCTCATTTCTTTGCTGAAGGGATTCTGCGTCACTTCTATGTTGAAAAAGTGTCCAAGAGAGAATTTGAAGAACTTCCTTACTTCAAGCAGATAACAAGGACAACCCCTAGTAAGTAACATTCTGAGCTTTTCAGGTATTTATTCTCCATATAATCATTCTTTTACTCAACAGAGTCAATCAAATGTACTATTTTTTCCTCCCTTACACTCTTTCATTTAGATTCAAATAATCAAAATATAGCAATTTAAAATATAGATACATATAACAGTAGTTCATGTCCA
The DNA here is from genome assembly GCA_013400555.1 of Jacana jacana. Taxonomy (NCBI): domain Eukaryota; kingdom Metazoa; phylum Chordata; class Aves; order Charadriiformes; family Jacanidae; genus Jacana; species Jacana jacana. Next base: position 25,542 of record VZTM01011551.1, read on the forward strand.
TGCTGTCTCAGTCTCCTGCATTTTGATAAAATACAAAATGGGCTGTTTTCTGCTCATACTGCTGAAAGTCTGAAATATGACTGATGGCTGCAAAGCATCACAATATGGATTTATTTAAGTAACATGTCAACTTACCCCATTATTTTAGAAAGGGAAAGGGAGAAATTCAGAGATGATTAAAGGAATTCTTCTACATACATATGTTATACTCGAAAGAAGTCTTTTCTTAACAATATCTCCATTTTTTGAAAGGACATGTAATTCTTATATTATCTTGATTTAATTTATTTTTTGTATTTCATCCACTTTGGAATATGAACTTAATTTGAGATAATTCAAAATTAAGGTATACACATTTTTAATTCCCAGTTCTTTTCCATTACAACTTGTCATTTTTTCTGACATCTCAAATTAGGCAAGGAAGTATTTTTCCCAGGAATATTATATTCTTGATAATACAGGCTTTGTGGGAAGCAGACACCTTTTCATGTAATAACTTTCCTAATTTTTTGTCATCAGCTTTCCATAAGCTCGTCATCGTTATCTGCAATATAGTATTCGAGTTACCAGGACAGCAGGCATTTCTCTTAACACTATCAAAAATGTATAGAAATATTAATATCCAGCAAACACAGTTTGTATTACACACAGTTCACACAGTAAGCACAGTTTACAGTGCATGAAACACTTAGACTTGTTGCTGCCCAACTTTTAAATACTTTGGGTTACTATCAGTTAAATTCTGATTTCTGCCACTTAGCAGAGTGTCCAACATCATAAATGGTTGAATAAATAGAGTCAACTTGCAGTACAACTTAATTAAAGAAAGGAATAATATTCTGGTCCTTGTTTCTTATTTTTAACAAAGTTATTTTGCATGGAATATGTGATTGTAAGATACTTTGAATATTTTCCATGGGAGGATTGGACGTTCTCTCTTTGACCATTGTGAATCAGTTGGTCTGGAGACTGCTTGTAAATGTCTTCGAAGTTCCCTGTGCCCTTTTCTAAATCAGTATCTGTCTCCTTTGTACTTTTGTTTTCAGGCCAGTGGAAAATATTTAGCGAGGGAGAAGCTCAGATCAGCCAAATGTGTGAAAGCAGAGTGTGCAGGACTGAGCTCGAGGATTTGGTAAAAGTTTTGTACCTTGAAAAGTCTGAAAAGGGTCACTGTTAAGGGAGACAGCACTGCACTAGAGGGAGAAACACAAGAAAACTTATGAAAACTTGGATCTGCAGCTGGACTGCAGGCTTATTTTGCTTAAGTCAACAGTTGCCCTAAAAACCAAAACTATAATGCAGTAATTATTCACATCATGCACAGCAAATTTGCTGCTTTATGTGTAGTGGTCTGTGTCAACCGTTCAAATATCTCCTCTAAAAGACTAGGAGGCTCTGTATAACTGGTGGGGGAAGGAGAAAGAGAGACTGTACTTTCCCAGAGTTGCATTTCTTTACAAGTGAAAAAGAGAAAACAGAACATTTTTGCTATTACTATTATTATTTGGCAAGTTATTCAAACTAATGAAAAGAAGGACACCTAATAAATGTGCAGGAGCTATGGAGAGCATTATTTCCTGTGCTGAATTTATACCATTTCTGGTGTTAAAATGACTCATGGATTTTTCTTAGTAGTGGAGGAAAAATACAAGTGATACAATACTTGTTTTGGAGACATAAAAAACCCAGATTTAAACTAACAAACTCTTAAGCAGCCTGCCTTTGGGATGATGTCTTGTAGTTGAGCAAACTGAGTCCATAAACTGAACAGCAGGTGTTAGTGGCAATCACTATATTTTTGTAGCAATTTGAGCAAACGTTCGCTTTTAAGTGGTTTTCACTGTTTCCTCCACCGACTTCTCTAAAAAATGTTAAGTGTTAGCTCCCTATCACAGCCCTAATAACTTTGTTCTTCTGGGCCCTATTAACACATGGTCTTGGCTGATAAACTGCCTTCTAAAGCGACACAGCAGAAGGTGGTGAAGTACTTGCAGTACTTTAAAAACACCTAGAGGGTTAAGTCTAGTTAAGTTAGTAACTCCAGAAGAGTTGCGACAACGCTTAATTTATTTGTTCTGATTTGTTACAAACCTAATCTTCTGCATTTTTCTGAGAATGACCTCTCAATTCCCAGGCTCCAAGGACAGCTCTGTCCCATAAAAAACACCAAACAGCCACAGCAGGCCTTTAGAACACAGCAGCTCTATGAAAACTTGTTTGTGAAAAAAAAATCTGATTCTGTTACATTTAGTATAGCATGTCTTCAGGGGGTTTAAGAAAGGTGGATCTGATCTGCAGAAAACATATAATTTTAAAACTGTTTTCTCTGAAGAGTCACCAAAATACTGCACTGCCTCATGGCTGCAACGTTGGATTAAATTCCAAGAAGCAAGTGACTTAGCCTGCTTTTGCTCCCATTTTCTACTCCACAAGCAGACAGGAATACTGCTATTCAAACACACACTAGGAAACAAAGCTTTATGGAAATGTTCTGAGTCAGGGGCTGGGTCTTCACAGGGAGTGAAATCAACAGTGACAGCAAGGATTTTGAGGTTTGTCATTCTGCCAGTGACAGCACTCCAGGGTGTACCCACTTCTAAAGGGTAGAAGATGTGGGAGAGCTCATTGCTAAATGCCGAAAGCCCTTTTCAGGCAGAGCTTCACCATCCTGAGGGTATCCTTGCCTTGAGCAGCAAACCCCAGCAGCCTCCCTGTGCAGACCAGGCCTCAGGGCCAGACTTCTTCCTGCTGCCCAACCCTGCCTGCGCTGCCTGTGGTGGCAGGAGGAGTGTAATGCAGGGCTTCCCAACAACGAGGAGCAAGTGAGGAGCACAGACATGAAGGTGAAGGAAAAGCTGAAGGGAATTAGGTATATACATATATATATAGCGTGTTCTGAGGTCTTTAGCAAACCACCCCATTGCCCCCAGGCCTGAACAGACAGCAGGAGATATTTAGGAATACTTCCCTCCCAACCAAGCAGTCCTCAAAGTTCACTGTGTAACAGGAAAACACACTAAAATGGGAGCTCCTCCAGCAACTGTGTGGATTTAAAAGAACAAAGTAATCTCACCTGGCATCCGTAAGAACCACGAGGGTCTCTTTCCATACCTCCATGGGCTGCTGGGAAACCCCTCAGGGTCCCTCCATGGCTTCAGTGGAGTCGCTGCTTGGGGCCTGGCATGCTGCCTCCCTCCCCCTGCCCAGCCCTTAGTGTTCAGGGCTGTTTCTCACACTTTTCCCTGTTCCTAAACCAACTTTGCCAAAGGCATCGCCGACCCAGCTGAGGGGCTCGGTTCTGCCCTGGGGCCACTGGAACTAGCCCTGTCCAGGCCTCAGAGGGGCTGCCAGCTCTCCTCAGAGGGGCTGCCAGCCCCATCTAGCACCCAGGCACCTGGGAGTGCACAGCTTAACTAGCGCCTGGCCATGAGAAGCCCTGTGTTCATTAAGAGGAGAGCTGACGGAACTGTCCCACCACCTTTCCATGGGACTGTAGCCTCTGCCTCTGTAAGTTCTGTCCTGCTGTTTGAAAGGGGTGTAGCATGTCCACACGGAGTCCTCAGACCTCACTGCACCAGAGATTTCTGCAGCGTCAGCAGCACCCACTGCACAAGGCATCTACGGGGTTGAAATGTGCTGCACAAGTGCAACATGTTACTATAAATCTTCTAATAAGTCGTGGATTAACCTTGTCGTTCCTTTGGTGAAGACATTGTAAGGAAGAGGTTCTGAGGAACGGTAGTGATGTGGTGGGAAGACCAGCAGTTGATTTCTCACCTGACGGGCATTGTCTGTAGCAGTAGTGGGTGAAAAAAGACTAAGTGGAAAGTGTACAGTGTTTGCAATTATTTTTTTTCTTAAGAAGAAGAAGGCAACCTGCTTTTTGTATTTGTGACAGGCCAGGTGGAATCCAGATTGTGTATTTATTTTATAATAAACACTTTTTAGGAAAAGCAAAAAAAAACAACCCCATAAGCATCATCTAGTAAAATGCAGTGTTGCATTTTTCCAATTTCTGGTCACTTAAGACAACAAAATGCACAGCGTCATGTTTTTCATTCTCTTCATGGGATGTATGTCTGTTACAGTACTTATTTATGTACTTGTTGTATCACTTTGACCTGGTTTGATAAATTAATAAACTCTGAAGTTGATAATAAAACAAGACATTTTGTACATGGTGCTGTTTGGTTAAGATGTTTGGTTTCAGTTCCCTGTTTGCAGTCCTGCTGCTGCTGTTTCAGAGGAAGCCTCATCCCATCCAGGGTGCCCCATCCCTGGAGGTGTTCAAGACCAGGCTAGATGGGGCTTTGAGCAACCTGGTCCAGTGGGAGGTGTCGCTGCCTATGGCAGAAGGGTTGGAACCAAATGATCTGTAAGGTCCCTTCCATCTTTAACTATTTGATGATTCTATGATAATCTCCAGAGCCACAACTGTTTGCTTTCAGGACTTGTTAGTAGGGCAACAATAGTATACTGGGGAGACAGCATAGGACCTGTAATATGTAGATTTTCTGCTCAGAGATATGTGTGAAATACCCACTTTAATACAGTTTTCACCTACCCAGCATGATTAATTTTGAAAATCAAAGCATTGTCATCCATATATGGAAACCAAATAAAAAAGTAATCAAGCATTGACAACTGAGAGAAGATACTAGTTTACATGACATACTGCCTTCTGGGTAATACATATCCTGAAGCTCAAAATAATTGGGGAAATGTTGATGGAATAATTCTGTGCTAATTGGTAAAATTAGATGGTCATAAGAAATGAAAGAAAAAAGTATGAAACATTACTTCAGACATGGCTAGCAGCATAATCCGAAGGGAAAGTATCAGCCCTGAGAAAGTGCAAAGTGGTTCTACACTTCAAATCAATATATACATCAAATAGAAATTCAAGATGTCTCTGGAAATTCTTTATTAAATTAATTTCTGTTCTCACACCACAATATGCATATCCATTTTAGCCACCTTTTTATTGTGGCAAGACATCTGGTACAAGAATCCTTTCAATGAGGACACATCCTAGGCAGGCACACTTGCTCTGCTCTGATCTCCTGTACCAGTCCCCTTCTCCAGGCCTAATGATCTGAGGGGCATTCACCTTCCTAGTACCTGCAGACTGAAATTCAGTCACTAACAGTCAGGGTTGCACAGCTGCATCCCCATTCTCTTGATTTCATAACATCCAAACACTTTTTAGCAGCATACCAAATGTTACTTCTCACCTCATACCCGTTCCCCTCGTGTGTAACACAGATCATCTCTGACACCACATAACTCCGCGGGTGAGGAGGGGCTGGGTTCTGAGATTCACTGCTGGGTTCATCTGAAATTACTTTTAAGTATACTTAACACAAGTACAAGAGTAATAAAATGCCAGCCCAACGCTCTCATCTTCATACACTTTCCATTAGGAAAAAAAGGTCAAACCATTTCACAACTCAGATGATGAGTACTTCCAAAATAATTGATAACACATGAAGTATTTGCGTAATATTGGTGTGCTCTGGTGACTATCGTGTTATCCATCTAAGATAAAAGCCAAGATTTTGGAGATTTATTGTGGGAAGGGTGAAAATTGACAAAATTAATGCTTATTCTCATTTATTGCTTTTGTTTGGGGTTTGAAAAATGTCTTCATCTTCTGATCTGTGGTTTTGGACTGTTTTGCTTCTTGGGTAAAGTATGTCTGCAACTACATGAGCGTATGAGTCTGAACCCACAACCCTGCCCTTCTCACATAACACCAACCCAACTGTGAGCAAGAATGCAAAGCATCCAAAGCAAAAACAAATAATTGATTTTAACCCAGCAAAACAGTTTTTAATATGGAGACACACCGGACGACAGTTCAGCTTTTTCAGAAAAGGCAGTGAGCCTGATTTCACTGCGACTCAAAGTGAAAACTCCCAGTCTGTCCTCAAATAACCACAGCTCAAGAGACAGAGATAGTACATCACACTGTTATGCTTTAAGTGTATCTAACTGCTTCTCAAACAGCACCCATAGTTAATTGATCTCTTCACCGAGATCACTTCTATCCCCTATAAATTTACTTCTCCTGTTTCTCTCTTCTTTATTTGTTTGTTTCAGGATCACACCACCACAAAATCAGGGGTGTAAAGGCCATGATTAATTAAAACTGTATCCTAGTCCCACTGAAGTAAATAGCAAAATACCCAATCCCTTTAAGAAAGGGTCCCTGAAGAACTCCTACCGGTACATACTGTACTGACTTTAAATACGTCTTAGTGTGCTCTAGTATTTAGTGTGTACCAAAGGTACATCTTATACTTTCCACAGACAGATTCCCCAGCACTGAATGTTCCTCAGCCAGTGCTGTTTCTCCAGCCTGTTCCCCAGCTCACTTCTCCCCTCTGCCAACAGCTAGGATGGGACAATGAATGCGCGTCCTAATTTTAGAGGCATAAATAGGAGCCAAGTGATGCTTAAGGTTTATGTACTGGGGTATTTTTGCTCCACATCTCTAATGGTAAGATTCAGACTTTCCCATTAAAGCATCTAGCTTGAAATGAATCTGGTACTTATTTTTCATTTCCTGTACTGGAGAGCTGTGCAGCACGGCCAGGTTCCATGCTGTTCAATATGCAGCTTGAGGTAGCTGGAGTTCAATAGAGAATTAAATAGTTCCTATATAAACTTCTCAGAGCGTACTATGTGTACACTATGGGGTAGGAATGGGAAAATGCTGTAGAAACATCAAACAAGAAAAGTGAGCTCTTGGGCCAGATTTTTAGCGAAATTAAAGGACATTATGTAGAAGTATTTATAGTTATGCAATCATAACTATCTCATAAAGTAATAGACAACCATCATCAACTAATCAATCTTCACAAAGTTCTTCCCAGAAAAAGGCAGATTTGATTGTAAGGATGGTTATTAAGTTAACAAAAAATTATTCTTAGAGAGACATGTGCAGCTCCAAGTGATGATATGTTCCAGAAAGCTGTGTTTTGGTATCTGAGATCGTCTTTTCAATTCTGTGCTATTAGAAAATATTTCCTTGCTTTGAATGCTATATTATATATTCATATAAGCTAAATCTCACAAAATCTTTGGTTTTAAATCTAGCCAGACAGTGGCATCCTTTCAAAAACGGTCCAATGACAGCGTTAAAAAACATTAGAGGATGTTTACAATCAGAACTGATTATCCACTAAGTTTAACTTTACCATTTATATTAACGGAAACCAGCTGTAAAATCATGCAACCAAATCCTACCAGTAGCCCTTTTCACTCACTTCACACTATGTAAATTACTATAACCAAGTCTAAATTAAAAAAACAATTATTTTGAGCTTCAGCAAATGTGCTTAATTTCTGGAAATAAAAAACATGCTGCTATTTTGTTTCACAGACAGTTTATAAATTATGGATTATTTTCACAAGCAAGAGGAAAAAACTGCACTTTTTGTGTGTGTGTGTAAATTCAAAGAACATTCAGCCTAGAATCTCTTTTATCTTGCAGTCATAAATCACTGAAAGTTTCAATTGATTATAATGGTCAAAGCCTACAGACAATTAAGAACTCACAATGGTGATTCCCACCCTGATTCTCCTTCTTAATTTAAGTCAGACATTTTTAGAGACCTTTGCACTGATGAGTCCCTGCTGAAGAGACTGGGCTCTTCCCATGACATCAGCTTATAACAAGCTCCAAATTTCTTTATAGTCAGCGTGTGTTGGGAATTATTTACTGCATCTAAATGATGTCCATGATGAGATCACTCTTTATTAAGAGAAAGCTATCATAACTGCCATGCTTGTGATGATCACAGCTCATATTAATACATACAGTGCCTAAGAAAATGTAGTCACTAATGTACTTTTAAAGCAAAAAGTTAAACAAACCCTAGAGAAATCGAGGAGCAGAGAAACTCTTAACAACTGCAAAAGTGCATTTGAGTACTAGATGTTGCAAATTGGAGCTCTTTTTTTTCTGGCCTCTTGATCAAGTAGTACATGATTAAAATATTGAAAAGAGCGTTTACTAGAACAGTACCTCTGGAATGAAGATCCTACAAAGTCAAACTGTTGGAAGATTCTTGGAGCCAAGAATCCAGTAACAGCCAAATGGGCTTCTCCAGATCTTTGATTATACATCTTAAGTGTACCAGAAACTCACTGCCTGACACTGTTCCCTTAAAATACATTTCCCTGTATATCCACAATGTAGTCATTATAAACTCTGAAGGATTTTATGAAACTCAGTAGAAAAAGATATATCAATGAGTATTTCAAAGGAAATTACCAGACTAAATTCTGTGTAAAACAGTCTGTCTGTCCATTAAAGGGACATCTGTCCCAAGAGAGGAATGTGCACTTCAATCCTGACAGAAGATGCAAGAAAAAAAATCGAGAAAAATATGGTATTATTTGTTACAAGTGTTTTTAAATTGCAGTATTCAGAACCATTGCAAATCATTGAACAACCTGTGAAATCTTAATAGATTTCCCATAAGTACCCAGGGGACTGCTTAGCCCAGAGGACTAATAAAGAGAGTGGAGTAGATGTCACTTTGAGTTCTACTTCAGAGCAATAGGATTAATCCAGCAGATTTTTATTTCCATCTCAAAAAATGCATCCAAAGACCTTGCTTGTGAATAAAGATTTCTCTGGTCTAATGCATGAAAAATAGCCAAGTTCAACCCCACAATCTCTTTCAGGGCTACCTCAATCAGCCAACATATCTTAAAGCCACTGCTACTGGTCTATATGCTACCTACTGGTCTATGCTACCTAACATACATTAACCAAAAAAGTCAGAAAATGCAGACTTCTCCCTTGTATCAAAATAACCTCATTTCTACCAATTGTCTCCTCTCTGCCAGCATCCTTCTGGTGCTAGACCTAAGGACACCATATTCTTGTACCTGTTCTGCTCTGAAAAAATTCTGGTAAAACAAGGTTTTGTGACCAAAACCAGCAGAAGAGCCAAAATCTACTTTCTAAGAACTTTTGGTGCCTTAGCTGAGAGAAATGCTGTAAAATTCCAGCTCTGCTGCCCTAGAAATCAAAAAAGATTCTGTCCTACTTCTGCAAAAACTTCTGAAAAGCCAGTCTGGCCCTTCTAACAGCATAACTGTCATTTTCACTAGCTGCCAACTGAGAGAGAATCCCCAAAGAAAGTTGGCGATTAGGCTTGGGAGACCTCAGAATGATACAGTGTTTGACAATAAGCTTTTGACGTAAAACAGGTAGTCCAACAAGTTGAAAGTGCGTTTAATTAAAACATTTTATAGATCAAAGGGTTTTCACTTCTCACAAGGCTTCAGGTGTCATATAATCATAAGCTTTACAATTTGAAGGTTTGTCTATCGCATAGGAGATGCCAAAATCAGGGGGGAAATGAGAAAATTTGACATAACCCCTTCAAAATGAGCTGTTAAGTAAGTTAAAATAGACTGATGTGCTCTTTTTTACATCTCACATTTTACTTTGGATATGCTTATATCTCTCTTCTCCATTATAAAATCTCACTAACTAGTCACTGGAAACACATCATCTTCCACTACATATCTTGTATAAAATTAATTTTTCCAAAATAATAACAAGTAAAATAGGGTGAAAACAAGCTTATGGCAGTGATGGAACTCTTTTATGAAGTGAATAGGTACTCTCTGTGCCAATACAGCCTGTTTAATCACAGCCTAACAATTTTAATTATGTATATAGCCAAGCAGACTTGCTTGCATTGGCTTAATTATTCTCCATGATAATATGAACAAAGGGCCTCTGTTAAAGTAATCAACAAAAATTTTAGCTGGCTGAGTTTCCTCAAATGTTCCAAGACCAATGAAAGATCTGATCATTAACATTTACTGGCCCTAAGAGCTATTTTAAACCTGTTCCCTTCGTATCACAGCTGGCCCTTTGAGTAGCCTCAAATTCTTTTTATCTGAAAGCCCTAGCAAGGCAGAACAAAAGAATGTTTCTCATTTGGAGTGAGCTGTCTGTGTCATCTGTGTGATGTTCACTAGCAGGAGATGTCTATCTTAATGAGCTTTTGGCCAGGAGCAGCACTGCCACTTTCTAACTTTTGTCCAGTTCACAGGACTCCTGATGCAGGGCGCGCTGGATGTGTTAGAATTGTAAATGAGCCCCAGCAACTGCACGTTGCAAAAAGATCCCACAATAACAATTAAGCAATAGTCTCTGCTGTTGTGGGCCTCTCCCAGCAGATAATTGACCACGACGGGAGCTATGCAGAGAACCCACGCTGAAGGCAAGGACACATAACAGAAGTGAAGGTTCATTATCTTGCGATGAAAGGGAAGTTAGCACCAATGGGAACCGGGTTTTAAAGGACCAAAGGGTTAAAGCTTTCACATTTTGGAAGCATTTACCATTAATTTCTGCTTTGCCCCAGAAGCCAAGTGTTTCAAAATACAGTCCATTTCAGTGGGCCCTGGCAATAAGATCAGTGGCAGCCATGTAAGCACTCACTCCAAAACTACCCGTGTATTTGCTGGAAGAGAGTCCAAGAATGCCAGAAAGTTGTGCAGAATGTGTGTCTTTATTAAAAAGCTAAACATTCTGTCACTCCAAAAGCTTTCCCTGTAAAATATGAAAGCTTGGGAAGAAAACCAACAGCCAACAAATTACAACAAGGGAGGATCTCTCTGGTACCTTGGAGCTGAAGTCCAAGTATGCCAGGGTTTAACCCCAGCTGGTAACCAAGCACCATGCAGCTGCTCACTCACTCCCCGCCATGGCAGGATGGGGAGGAGAAGCAGAAGGGTAAAAGTGAGGAAGCTTGTGAGTTGAGATGAAGACAGTTTAATCGGTAAAGCAAAAATTGCACATGCAAGCAAAGGAAAACTAGGAATTAACTCACTACTTCCCATCATCAAGCAGGTGTTCAGCCATCCCCAGGAAAGCAGGGCTTGATCACACATAAGTTACTAGGGAAGACAAACACCATCATTCCGAACGTCCCCCGCTTCCTTCTTGTTCCACCAGCTTTATTGCTGAGCATGACATCACATGGGATGGAATATCCCTTTGGTCTGTTAGGGTCAGCTGTCCTGGCTGTGTCCCCTCCAACAGAGATAGAGGAGAGGAGAACTACAGGACTCATCCAGTACCATGCTGGGCATCTACATCATTTCTATGTTGAGTTGTTTTTCAAATAACCATTTCTCAATAATAGATACTCTTCCTTAACAAGATATGCAAAAATATTAGCAATATGCCCAGCAAGAAAGAATTCAGGAAGTTCTAAAAACCTGTTAACTTATTACATGAGTGGCAGATTTAATGGGGGTGGGGGGTGGAGTGAAAGGAAATAGAGAGGTCTACTGTAGTTGCAGACAGCCCAGGGAGTACACATTTCATCCTTGTGATGGAGCAGAAGCTGTAGCGCTATATAACCCCTGTGTGACCAAGACAGCTAGTTCAATTTCACAGCTGGTGTGTACCGATGTGATACTCCTCCTATTCAGTACAGTCTTTACTCCTGAAGCCACACTCTTGCTTCTCTTCTCACTCTCTTCTCACTCTTTGGCAAGGGTCGGCCTTCTCCTTCCTGCTCTGCCCCGCTGTCTCAGCCCCGTACCATTCACCCTAATTCTCTTCCCCCTGTCACTTCTGCAAACAGGCCTTACAATTTTCCTTAGGCTTGTCAGTCCTTCTTGCCTTTCAGTTCCTCTGCCCATCAAACTGCAAAGCACATTCCTTCTCAAACACCTTATTTATGTAGTTGATCATATCAGCAAAAAGGCAGTGGGGATAGATGATAATTTTTAATAAACTTGTGCCAGCAAGAGCAGAGCTAAAGGGATAAAATGAAGTATCACACTGTACAGTGGTAAAGCAGTAGCCCCATTAGCCTATTTTGTTACTCAGAAAAATGCTTCTAGGTGACAGTTAAATTGCTAACACGCTACATCATTAAACAGGATAAAAATAAATATGTATTTTTCGATTCACACTCGTTAATAAAGTCAAAGCCATTCTAGAACCGATTATTCCCAGGACTGTACTTCTCTCATCTACATTCCAGTCCAGCCCCTGAAGCTTTTCCCTTACCTCATCTGCATTTTTCCTCATTATTTTTCTCTAAATGCTACTGAAGAACAGCAGGGTTTTTCTGACATTGGCAAGGGTTGCTGTTAAAAAGTTAGCTTGAAGAATATAAGGAGAAATAAAACGAGGCAAAACAATGACCTCCTACAATGCACCTGTGGTTTTAGAGCTGGATGTTTGTGAGTGATTATTCTGCTTTCCTCAAATCTACCATTCTGAGACACAGACATTCACTCCTGAGAGGAGATGGTAAGAAGGAAGGAAGCAAAGGAGAGGGAAAAGAGAACTTTTGCAGTTCTGCAGATGGCAAAGATGAGGAAAGGATTGACAATGGAAAAGAAAGGGTGAAGAAACCACCACACTAGCCTTCTCTTGCTGAACAACTATGGTCGACTGACTTTGCAAACTCTTCACCAGTTTTCTGTGCAGCACCCCACTGTTTGTTTGCGTGGAAGCCTTTCTGCTGCGGTGTTGGCTCCCACGGTTGGCATGTTTCCTCTGCAGAGTGAACCTTACTTCCAGACATATTTCCCCCACCACAACCATTAGAGCAGGCTACAAAATATTCACAGCCACACGCCTGGCCACAGCACAAAAAATACTCCCTTAAATTGTTCATAAATGTCAACATTAATGGCATAGTAATGGCATGATGTCCTTGGGGAAAAGGCACATAGCAGGTATTTACCATCCTACTTATAAGAGCTAGTCTGGGCCAAACCCCAGCTTTTACAGCTCAAGTTTCAGTGTCATTGAGCATCATCCCCATTTTTCTTACTGTACGTTTCTCTGGCCTGCAGATTCCAAAAACTGGCAAACCCAAGAGTTTTCTTCCTGAAGTGATTTTTATGCAATTCACATTCATGTCTTAATCCTGCCATCTGAAAACATAGCTCTATACTAGATACATTCTGATCTTCATGATAAATTACCTTTATTTTGGGGAAATCCAATCCCAACTCTGTAGCAAGGATGAGACTGTTTAGTTGGTGGAAGAGGAGGCTGAGGGGAGACCTCATCACTCTCTACAACTGCTTGAAAAGACATTCTAGAGAAGTTGGTGCTGGTCTATTCTCATGGGCAATTAGCATTAGAACAAGAGGGAATGGCTGCAAGCTGCAGCAGGGTAGGGTTAGGCTGGACATTAGGAAAAAGTTTTTCACAGAGAGAGTGGTCAGTCAGTGGAATCAGCTTCCCAGGGAGGTGGTGGAGTCACCATCCCTGACTGTGTTTAAGAGTAGATTGGATGTGGTGTTGAGGGATATGGTGTAGGGGAGAACTTTGTAGAGTAGGGCAGATGGTTGGACTCGATGATCCCAAGGGTCTCTTCCAACCTAAATGATCCTATGATTTTATGATTTGCCTCAATATACAGCAAAAGTCAGCAGGAAGTTCCCCAGGAAAACAGGTGCAGATATGATGCAAGTGTTACCACCAGGTAAAGTTACCACCTGGAACTAGCTACACCTCAAGAACTTAACAAATCCTGGCTTTTCTCCTTCTCTGATCTAGTGAATAGCAGAAAATACAGAACTGGCTAAAAAAACCTTTTATGCCAGCAGTCTTTGAAAACACTGCTGCAGGAGACCACACACAGGAGTCCAGAGTGTTAAAAATAGATTAGAAACTTATATGAACAAGATAATCAATAATTAAAACCTTAATCATTTCACTTTTATAATGGGACAGCAAGAAAGAAGCAAATCAGAACTGATTTCTGGCAGTACGCAGTGTTAGCATTCTGGCATCATTTTCCATACACACAGATCTACCAAAATAGAAGCAACAACCATTAAAACACTTTAAAAAAAATAAACTTGCTTTCAAGATAATAACACTTCTCCCCACCCTGAAAAAACGGCCTTTTATTTGTCAAGTCAAGAAAAAAGGTCATGACAGTTTTCATAAAATGTGGATAATTTTCAGCCAGCCCTAACAACAATGACAAATGACAGCTGAGAGACTTAAAGCCAAGGTAGGAGGGAGACAGAGCTCTTGCACTGTGTGGGACTCTTGCTCTCCTGTATTTCATTTCTGTATTACTTCTATTTTATGTGTTTGGAAAAGACTTTATACACATAGATGTCCAGGCCTTAATTTATGCCTGTTTTCAGGCAAGTTATACCTCTGTCTCTCCTGCCTGCCTTTCCAGTTCTTTCTTATTAGCTCAGTCTCTCTGAGTTACCTTGTGAAAAAGCCTCACCCACAGTTTTCTGATATGGAAAAAGTAACAAAATTTGTGAAAAATACTGCATTCACCCTGCCTTTCTCCACTTCGTTTCCATTTGCTAATGTGCTGGTTCTGGCTGGGATAGAGTTAATTTTCTCCACAGTAGCTGATATGGGGCCATGTTTTGGATTTGTGCTGGAATCAGAGTTGATAACACAGGGATGTTTTTGTTATGGCTGAGCAGGGCTTGCACAGAGTCAAGGTCTTTATGCTCCTCACACCAGCCAGACAGCGAGTGGGTTGGGGAGGGCACAAGAAGCTGGGAGGGGACACAGCCAGGAGAGGTGACCCCAACTGTCCAAAGGGATATTCCATGGTTACATTCCATATGATGTCATGTTCAATACTAAGGCTGGGGGGCACACTGTGTGGGAGGCTGCTGCCTGGGGGCTGGCTGAGCATCAGCTGATTGGTGGTGAGCAATCATTTTCATCTGCATCACTTGTCGCTTTTTTTGGTGTTTTGGTTTTTTTTTTCTCTCTATTATTTTTTTTCCTTTTCCTTACAGTTTTTTGTTGTTGTTACACCTGATTTTATCTCAGTCCACAAGTTTTCTCACTTTTACAGTTCTGATTCTCTCCCCCATTCCACCATCTCTCCCTGTATTTTACATGAAGAAGAAACAAAGAGCAGTTGTGAAAGCACAAATGGTGAAAAAGCAGGTCTGTCTGTCTCCAGTCTCCAACTGGAAATGCTTCTCAGCCCCTTCCTGTGCAAAGCTGGCATCTTACAGCTAAAGGTGCAGCACCCAGACTTATCATTACCTATCTGCCAATTTTCTTAAGTCCCTGCTAGATTATTTGTGGCATCCAATTTGAATCAGTTACAAAAGTGCTTATTTTCAAAAAGTTATATATCCATAAGGACTGTAAAGCTGAGTACCAAACATCACTCATTCTTTGATCAGGATGGCTTACTAACTGTTATAGTTCATAAAGAAAAAATTGGGAATCTTCATTTACACTAGAAATCCAACAGTCAAAACTATATTGGAATCAAATTTCTTGCCCTGGTTTTGTTTCTCTGCATGTGTATTCCAGAGCTGTTGAGCTCATCATGGTTGTCTCAGCTCTAAGAACAACATGGCTGAGGGAGATGAGTCTCTTGAGCTTGGAGAAGAGAAGACTGAGGAGTGACCTTATTAGTGTTTATAAATATGTAAAGGGTGAGTGTCAGGAGGATGGAGCCAGGCTCTTCTCAGTGACATCCAATGATAGGACAAGGGGTAATGGATGCAAGCTGGAACACAGGAGGTTCCACTTAAATACAAGGAAAAACTTCTTCACAGTGAGAGTGACTGAACACTGGAAGGGGCTGCCCAGGGAGGTTGTGGAGTCTCCTTCTCTGGAGACGTTCAAAACTCGCCTGGACTCGTTCCTGAGTGATCTGATCCAGGTGTTCCTGCTCCAGCAGGGGGATTGGACTAGATGAGCTTTCAAGGTCCCTTCCTGATTTTCTGTGACTCTGTGATGTCAGAGTACCCC
>VZTM01011554.1:1029-11595 GCA_013400555.1 Jacana jacana
ATTAATTAATTTGAAAATTTAAAAATGTGGTTTTAAAATTAAATTGATCAGTGCAGAATTTTAATTAGTTATAAATGTAGATTACCTGAAGATGGCAGGCTGATGGAAAGCTTTGAAGTTTGATGTTTAGGCAGAGTATTTTGAAAACTGTTTCTTATCTTAATACAGTATTAAACATTCACTTTGCATAGTATTGTTTTGAATTAAGACCTTGATTAATCCATTGAGTTAATTGTTGATCCCCAACTCCTTTCTGACATTATTGTAAAAAAAAAGTTATTGTTTTCACTTTGTATAATTTACTTTGCTCTGAAGTGAACTTGACCTGGTAGATTGCGGAAGAAATATGTGGCGTTATGGAAATAAAGTGCTAGTATTTGACTGATTTCTTCTGATGAATAGAATGATAGACATTTGACTCAACTAGATGCAATCATGCTGAGGATGGAAAGTGTGGTTACCATTTAATGTATATTTCAAATAATAAACAAATCCGTCATGAGTTTTGACAGCAATGGGCAGAAGAATGCACCTTGGGGCTTTGGAACTGTGCAGCAAAAACAATAAATAATTGCTGATTACATAGTGAAGACCTGTACTTAAATGTATTGGGATCTCAATTATATGATACAGGGAAGCAAATGATGAGTCGTTGTTCCAAAAAAAAGTTCATGCTTAGATATAATAGCTATAATCTTTTATTTTCCCTCCTTTAATACTTCTGTGCTCCAAGGCAATTTTGCGCTCAAACTGCCTTTCGCTCTGCTCTAATCTCTAGGTGATAGCACTGATCTTTCATCAGTAGGACCAAACAGGACCAATGGGGAGAAAATCAGGTCTCCAGATGTTACATTTTTATATAAATTTTGATTGTCAAGGTAATGTATATCTTGATAAAACAATGCAGTGAGTATCTTTACCAGGGCAGTCTTATTTCTCCCTGAGAATTCTGCTAACAAATTTAAAACCATGGATTTTTATGATGCCCCCAAATAGTCTGGATACTTACCTTTACTAATGCACTTTTCCTCATTACCTAAGTAAAAATGCATCAGCTGTTAATTAAATTAGCTTGTTTAAGTTTTCTTAAAAAACCCAAAACAACTAACGTCCCCAAAACCACAAATCAAATAAAAACATAAACCCCAACAAACCATCTGCTACTATGAATTAGAATCAGTATGCACTTTCTTAAATTGGACTTTACAGCTGATATATTCTAGTAAGAACAATGGCATCATGTGGAAGTGTTAGATTTCCACTCATTTCACCATGGAGGTTCTGGCTGTTCTCTAACATCATTGCGGCTGTGTTTAAAAGTTTTGTATGTTCACTAATTTATACTACAGCATATGGTACATCTGAGGTTAAGGTGACATTGGTCAGAAAACGAGGGACAACACGACTGAAAAATCCTTAGCAATAGCATCTATTTTACTTTTATTGTGGTAAGACTGAGATATTTGTGACTGTTTTGAATTTGCAACTTTTTAATTAGGAACATGTTATGCTACCGCATTTAGCAACCATATGTTATTCTTCCAGCTTGTTTACTAGCCAGAAATATTTTGAGCCCTCACTAGTGAATATTCCTATGTAAGCTAGTATTAATATAAAAAATTATAATTTTACAGGACATTAATTGTCTTTTAGTTGCATTAGAATGCATACGAGATGGGTGTTAAAAGTGTTCATAATGTTCAGGTAACATGTGAAGGTATAAGACACATGTTGAGGAGTGTGTTTTGACAGATCAGATTTACCATTCCAATTATTATTTATTTTATGAGGCTGTCCTTTGTCTTCAATTAAAATGCAGGACTAAATCTCAAAGAGCATTTTAAGCTATTACTTGATTTGTATAGCCAGGGGTTATGAAAAACTATATTTTCTTTGCAACTACTGTTCACAATATCTCATTATGTGGTGCTTTTTAAAATATATTACAAGTACAGGCTGTTGTTTTACAACAGCAATAGCTAATAAGCACTTTAAAATATTTATGTTAACTTTTATGTTATGTATGGTATGGTATGGTATGGTATGGTATGGTATGGTATGGTACGGTATGGTATGGTATGGTACGGTATGGTATGGTATGGTACGGTATGGTATGGTATGGTACGGTACGGCATGGCATGGTTTGGTATGNCGGTATGGTATGTCTAAAGCAAATATGTTTCCACAGGTAAAATCTGATTTGTAGTAGCAATACAAGTCTTACATCTCTCCAGGAGTAAACACAGAGAATTGGTAAGAAACATAGATGTAGATGAGCATTTCCCAGTTTCCAATTTAGTAAAAAAATATTATTATTCCCCTAGTTCAGCATTAATACTTACACTGCATCTCTTAATCCCTTGTGCACAAAGTTTCATTAAAAGAAATCTAAGTAATGAAATAGAAGTCATGAAATAAAACATGAAAAAGCATAATTACTTATTTTGATAGTAATAAACATTTTTTTAAAGAAAAAGAAAGTAATCAAACAGAACTATTTCATGAAGTTCTACTTCAATTAAAAATGTAATTATTTAAATATATTTCAGTTTCAGTTCTATAGAAATCTATCAGGTGTCCAGAAGAAAAAATAAAAGCAAATTTGCACCCTCTCAGTTTTTTTTTATTATTATTTTTTTTTTGTCAACAATAGAAACAAAAAGAAATCTTGCATTAAAAAATTAAAAAAGGACCATTAAAAAAGACAGACTTTTCATGTCTTCTTGTTAAAGTATTTGTGCATTTTAAATTGAGAAAGAGGACAAATATTTTCTTACATGAATCCATGCAATTTCTTATTTTTTAGAAGGATTATCTTTCTTACAACTATATTGACTTATGTTTATGTAACCTTCATTATTTTTTAATACATTCTTTTTTACCTTGAAATGCATTTTTAGTATCTTTAGAATTCTTTTGTTATATTCCGTTTAATCTATATCTATTGGGCTTCATAGTTATGTCAAATTTTCACCCCATAAATTGTTTGCCCTAAGAAGCTCAAATTCCCAAACCTTTTTTCCCTTTTGAAGGAAACTGGAAAGGTTTCAGGTTTAATTTTCTTTTCTTCTCCTCCTACTGCAAATAATAAGTATGTCTGAATCATTGCAGTGATTAAGTACTCTCAAGTTTTTGGGGGGACTGGTTTTATACACTTCTCCATGGCAGTGTGTGCTAATTTAAGCAAATAATTTTATTACCCTCTGGGCTGTTTTTTGGACACCACACCAATTTTCATAACTCTTTGGGTCACTCTGTGCCATCTCTCTTTTCTTCATGATCAAATATTCTTCTATTATTAATAGTTCTAGCAGAATCCTAGAGTCACACTTGATTCTTCACAAGAGTGGGTCATCTTGTAAGGAAGGCTTAGTTGTCTTCTTCCCAAAGAGTTCTGGAGACAGTGAATCTCAAGTACAGGAAAGTGTTTAAGCCCTGACAGGAATAAGTTTTATAGCATATTTTTTTCTTGACTCTTTCTACTGAATAGCATTTTATTGATACTGCTTTTTATTTCTTTGAAGGTACTAAACTACCTGATTTTTTGTTAACTTTTATCACGTGTTAGCCTGTAGAAGACACCTAGTACATATTAAGTAATAGAGATAGAAATAGAGTAGTACTAGTAGAACTGAAAGGATGACTGTATATTGTAAAAGCACTATTAGGCATTCATGCACCAGAAATTTAGAGTTGCACATCTAACAAGGTGCAAAATAACATATACAAAGCTAACACTATATATGGCAAATGTCAGTCAGACATCTTTGCAATAGACATGAAGGTGAATGTGTCTACCTGCATGAGTTAAGATGGCAGAGAATAAATGTAAAGTTCAAAATGACAAAACCCCTTAACATAGCCCTGTGTGTGAGATCTCAGTAGTACTTCAAGTAAAGAAAAAGATGCTAAGTTTCAGGAAAGGTGAAGAAGAATTCACTGCTGTATTACTCCTTCAGAAAGAAGACAGTAAAGTTGTTACTTTATTTTGCAGTGAAACTTTTAATTGAAGCACTGCAGAATACATTTTATATCATTAGCATTCCGTATCTCCAATGTTTAATTCAGACATATTAATGTAATTGTGTGGTGCATTGGATTGTCTGGATTTTGTCAGATCCAGCCATAGATGAGTATTATGACAGTCCAACAAAGCTGGGCTCTTTCCTGTCATTTTAAGTAATAAAGTGAAAAGATCTGCTGACTTTCGAGTGAATTCACTTCTCTGCTAATTGCCCCCTGAGGAGTAGAGTGTCAGCAACAAATCCTACCGAATCTTGCATAATGATTAAAAATGGAGAAACCAAGGCAGCTGAAGTAAAGGTCACTGTATAATCTCCATTTATTGAAACAAATAGAGTTAATCGCAGTACTCCCTCTCTTGCAGATATCTTGGTGTGAGTTTTCTGGGGTTTTGTTTGCTTGGTTTTGGTTTTCTTTTCTGTTCTCAAGAACAGAAACTTTCCAATATTTTTAATGTTGGGCTTAATGAACTTTCGGCATTGATAATAACAAGAGGTTCATGACCTTTTCCTTACATGAAAATGAACTTTTAAGCAAGGCTTAATTATACTTTTATTTATTGATGACTAGGGAAAAGGTCATTCAAGGAAACGAGAAAAAGAAAAACACAGTGAGCACAGTTATTGCAGAGGTACAGGGTGATTACCTGATGCAGTCTCCTCTACCATCATAAAATTGATTGGATAAACAAAGTAATGTTACTCACATTACAAGAAGTGTGGAGTAAATCCATTCACATACATATATGAAAATTATTGTCTGAAGAGGTCCTAGTTACACAGTGTTATTCAGATATCCAGAAACCGTTGCAGTACAATGCTGTTTCCAGGTTTCTACATCTCTATGGTTCTGTGCTGTTGTTTCAGTTTCACCTAACTAAAAGTGGAAATCCTGATTTGCCAGGTTTTGGGTTGTTTGGGTTTTTTGTTGTTTGTTTTTTTTTTTTAGAAAATTGATTTGGGTTTGAATACAACCAAATCCAGCAGTTGTCAGAGTTTCACTGAGATGAAATTTTCAGGAAACTCTTGTTTATTGGGAAAATTATTATTGATTTGAAAGTGGAAAATATCTCTTCTTTGAGGGATGAGGGGGTTTTGCTGGAAAGCAATTATTTTAATTTCCTTGCTGGCCTTTTGCAGCTTGGCAAGATTCCTTCCCTGATACTGTATTCCTCTAAACCTGTCTTAGAAGGCAAGACTTGCTGAGATGCTTGGAAGCCTTGTTTCACTTTATCCTGAGATCTTGACAGCCATAGTAGATCTCTTTGCTAGTTTCCTGCTGATTTAGTGATCCTGACCAGGCTAAACAATTAAATAAAGCAATCACTAAACTTCAGAAAACCGAAGATAACAAACATAGGTACCAGCTGGATGAACTCAAACAGAAAGCTTGCCGGAGAAACTGAAATTTAAATTGTTCTAGCACTATTCTTAAAATTATTTCTTGGCTGCTCTGCTGTGCTTCAGTCTAAATGTGGTTTCTGAGTATGTAGATAATCTTGCAGAGATGGTGACTCAGTTTTTGTATTACCCCATCACCAAACTCAGGATCATCGCTGAAACTCGGGACTGGCTGGTCTCTGCCTGTTTTAGCCCATAATGTTGAAGACTACACTGCCTGCTGCTTTTAAATGCAAATGTTTCCTTTCCATGACTCACATCTCCCACTGCAGGTTTTGTCCTCTCCTTTCATCTGTTTTAAATGTTTTTTCTTAGAAGTTTTGTATGGAAAAATGCTACTCCCATCTGGAATCATGATAAGCACTCTCTGTACATTTGCCTGCTCTGATGTCCAGTGTTTCTTCAGAACAGTTTGCAGAACAATAGAACAAACAACTTTCAGAACAGCAAGTTCCTTTTATGAGAAATTTCTGGGAGTACTTTTCTCATAGGCCCAGGCCCACTCAGGACCAGCCTGCAGTTCCTCTTCCCAATGAATGTCATCTTGGGTCTGATTGATGTTTTTCTGAATAAAATAGTTCCCATACAAAATATCTGTCTATATTGCTTCACAACAGTCAGTAGACACCATCAGTGAAATCCATATGGATTATGAATTTCACCAGTTCCAGGAGAGCATAGGTAGCTCTGCTGTGATAGATGCTTCTGGACTGTTGAACTGCCTTTGAGGCTGCACCTGTACTTTTGAATAAAGCAGGAGCAAGATCTGTTCTTTGGTCCTGGGGCCACACGATATGATCAAAATGGCACTTGGTCTAGGTCTTTATTATTCTGTTTGGAACTATTAGTCCTATAAAAATACATACAAACTCCCTTGCTTTCATGCATATGTTCACACATGCACAGACATATATCATCATAGAGTTTCATCCCCCTCTGTGCTGGGAGCAGTCTGTGTCACGTGCTGTTGCAGTGGTCATGTGTTGCTTTGGTGCAAAACCATGCCTGGCAGCATGCCAACAGTGGCGTGGGACAGAGGGACAGACAGCAGTGCTGACACTGGGCTTGTCTGGCTTAAAAAGCAGTGTGGACACACACTCACTGATACCTCTTCAAAGTCAGAATTTATTGCACTCCAGACTCCAGTCAAAGTTTATGGTGTAAGGAATTTGGTGTTACCTTCTTTGGAGCTTTGTGCCCCAACTTCCTGGGCTGTGGCTTTGAGGAGAAGTGCTGGGACAGTCTGACTCAGCTCTGGCTCCAAACTGGATTTGTCAGGCAAAGGGCTTCTGAGCACACAGGGGTAAATAGGCGACTTGTTGCTCTGAAGGTGACTAGTTGAGGTGTTTCCCCAAGAGGCAGAAACCTGGTGCTGTCAAGACCTACTCTGCACCAAGTCTTCGCCAGGACAATCAGCAGTTCAATGATCTCAAAGCATATTAAATTAAACATTTTAGACTCTCTGAATCAGCAATTTCAGCTTTAATTGTATTTTGTTTAATTAAATCCTGTTAAATAAATTAATCTTTCCTGCAATTTATTACCAGTTGTGGTGCATTTTAGGGAGTTATAGCTGCAGCTACAGTACTGTAGCGAAATGTAAAAGCTCACAAAGCTGTGCTGGTCTAAAAAGATCTTTATTTTTAGGGGATTTTTTTGTTCATTTGGAAGTAGTAGCTTTTTGTGGGGATTTTGTTTGGGTTGGGTTGGATTATTGTTTGGACTTTTTTTGTTGTTTTGTTTGAGGGTTTATGTGTGGTTTGTTTTTATTGAGCTCCTGTTTTGCACATTTCTGTGTAATCCAGAGGCTGGACAAGTACCACAAGACTGGCAGTGGCAGCTTTGTCAGACTTGTCAATGTGTAATTTTACATGTTTTAGTAGTCCAGCTGAAATTAATTATTTCACTGGGACTGTGCATGCATATGATGGTCTGTAGGATAATGACTATTAAACAGTTCTTTGCCACATTTTCAAAGGTGGAGGAACATTTTTTTTCTTGCACATTTTTGGGAAATTTCAAGGGCTTTTTTTTTTTTTTTTTTTATGTTCTCAAAGCTTTCTAAGATCTTTAGATGAAAGGCAGTAGAGGCAGTCAAAGCATCCATGCCCACCATTTCCAAAGCAGTCTTCTGTGACAGCCTTTCTTGGCCTGCTAATGGCTGGCAAGGACCCAGTGGCTGTGTAATGAGCTGTCTGAAGGACAGGTAGCCCCTGGAATTACAGAAAAGAATTGTGACAGAATAAAGGGAAAGATGAAACTCTCGTGACCTATGCTCATGAAGAAAAAAAAATGCAGCACTTGCTTATTGTAGTCTGGAATGAATAGATTGGATCTTGACCTTAATTTTAGTTTTCTTCAACTGAAATAAAAAAAAAAAGAAGTGTTTTTGTTAAGTTTAAATAAGAGAACAATACTATTTCCAGGCATTTAATAAATGAGAATGTTCTTGGCCAACAGAAAAAGATTATACTAGGGCTGGCTCTGCAGTAACCCCTTTGTTGTTTGAAGTCACAATTATTTTCTTTCAAAAGGATGTAAAATTTTTATATTCAGAGTTTCAACATAGCAAAATGACTGATGAAGTAGATAATACTAAGTAAAGCTACATTGTGAGACAAATATATAGTGCAAGAAGGATCAAAGATTAATGGTCTATGGAGATCTGCTGGTATTATAGAATAAAAATATTCATAAATCTCCCTCCCTTTTCCTTTTCTCACACATACCTTTTTTTACGCAGTTCTAATCACCTGTAATCTTAAGTGATCTTCTAATGTTATTCATTGGGAGGGGAAAGAAAGAAAACAATAAATCCTAACGAAGTTTTAAAGATAAAAGTCATTGTGTTCCCACTGGACTTGGGTGGTGCTGCATCAGTTTGTATTAGCTGACAAAATATAAAATGGAAAAGAGATAGATAAACCCTATCACAGTTTAGTTTTAGAGACACATTTATGTGTATTGCCATTTTAGGATATATTCTCATGAATGTTCTTGACCAACCTCTGTTCAAACACATTTGCAAATGGAAATTTGCATTTGCATGTTACCTTAATACAGTGGTAACATATAGGATTATAAACATAACTAGGAAACACTTACTAGGCTTTAATCACTCTGGTGCTAACTGTTGTATCTGTCATGTAGGTCCATTTTTACCCTAAATACCAGATTCCCACTGTGTCCATTTTTTTCTGCCAGACCAAATCTTGACTGTTAAGGTAGAAGATCTTTTGTGTAGTTGTGGTAGTAATGTGGCAGGGGATACTAAGCCTTTGAGTATTCGAGTATATAAAAAATTATATTATATACATTATATTTTATATATACTTTATAAATTACATTATACACTACAATGCAATAAATATGTTGACTTTTAATTACTTTTTAAGTTCATGTTAAGCATGTTTTGTGATTATGGAAGAAAAGAATTGCTCACAATTACGTCTCACAAATACCCAAGGGTTGTTTCAAATGGGAAAAGACTTTGGCCACAGTCTGCATTATTATATGATTTTAAAAAATTTCAACGTCAACGGTCAGCAAGATGCTCCTCAACTCTTTCTGTTTATGGTGATGAAGATGTCATTACTACTCCATTTCAATTCTTGAGTAATACAAAACAAAACAAAATACAGAGTCTTGGTGAAGGAGGTATTTGTGTAAGACTTCCAAAAGTTTCAGATCTGTATTAATTCAAAATTAATTGTGTGAAAGACATAGTGGGTTTCATCAAAAAGTTTTGCCTGACACACGAGACTAGATCCATAGAATGATATG
Organism: Jacana jacana; assembly: GCA_013400555.1. Classification (NCBI taxonomy): domain Eukaryota; kingdom Metazoa; phylum Chordata; class Aves; order Charadriiformes; family Jacanidae; genus Jacana; species Jacana jacana. The sequence goes on from VZTM01011554.1 coordinate 10,236, forward strand.
CGGGTTGTGATGTATCACAATAACTACTTTGCCATAAGCTTTAGAATTTTACTTCCTGTCTGAAGTTGTGTCACATCTATCCATTTTGATCACTGAATTTTTTTGAACTGCCTGAAGGATTCTTCTTGTACACAAGAAATTCTTAAATTCTGTAAGTCTTGTGCAGCTAGGCATTGATCTCGCCAGACTTCTCTGGATAACTATTGTTTGTATTGCTTGATGGTGGTATCAGAGCTTAGCTACTAGATCAGCCCCAGCAAAAGCCTTGGGCTAAACAGAAAAAAGTGGTTGGAAGTGTAATTGGCTTACTCAAATAGTTTAGTCTGTTCTAACCAAATAGGATAGCATAGGATAGAATATGTATCTCCTGTGTTCCAGGTTAATGGTCCAAATGTCAACTTGGTGAATGTTCCCTGGAATCTGTTCCATTCTGTTTGAAATGTATTAGGAAAGGAGTATTTGTGAATCTGCATGCTTTACAGATGGATTAAATAGACTCCGGGCCTTGTACTACATACTTTGCTATTATATATTATTTAAGGACATAGTTTTGCATCCTGGGAGTACTGATTTCCAGCTGTAGGCTGCACTATCAGGATTTGCTCTCTTTTATGATCACTTAGTATTTAAATAATGAATGCTTTAAATAGCCAATGGTTTAAAAGAATAAGTCTCTCTCCAAGCCTGAGAGAACACAACAGGAGATGTGAGACTACACTTTTTCTGCAAATAAGTATTTTCCCTGTTGATTTAGGTATGGTATGTCCTGTGGTGGAAGAAAAGGTGAGAGCTGTATGCAGTTTTCTGCTATTTTTACAAACATTTTTAGCAAGTTTTCTGTTTCCTTCCCTTTTTGTTCTATTTGAAAAAGAAGCCTTCACTGAAATTCAGAGGAGAAAAGGAAGAGGCATTTCATTCACCCAGGAACTTGTGTATCATTCCTGTATGAATTCACTCCCCTTACTACCCACCTCCGTCCAACATTAATTTCCAAGAGTACTCTGCATACCTGTCTCTGGGCTGTGCAGGGGCAACGGATTCTTCTTTCCTTCCAGTTGAGCTGAGTGATTTCACACAAAAGAGATCCTTTGAATTGCACTGAATAAGAGCAGCCATCTGTGCTCAGAGGAAAAGAGGCAGGTTTTTATTCTAGGAGGAAGTTTTGTACTCTGTTTTGCACACTCATGCAAGCATTTTGCCTTAGGCTTCAGCAAGTACTATAGTTGCAGACAAAGCGTAAAAATCCCATCTGCTATAATCTATTCAATCAGGAAACTAAATTTTAATGTTGGACACTTTACTCCCTTCATCTATCTTGCAAAGGAATTTGGCTGCCTAATCTACTTCTGTAAATTCTAAT
>VZTM01011555.1:734-20681 GCA_013400555.1 Jacana jacana
ATCACTAACTGATGGTAGTAGCAATTTGATGGTTGTTGGGGTAGTGGGTGATATATTTTGCCAGGCTCCCTAGAGTTCCTTCTAAATGGATATTTATTTAACACAGTCTTAGTTTTCCTGATGGTCCCTGTTAGATCTTGCATGCAAACTTGAAGACATACACTTTCTTTACAGGAAAAAGAGAGAAAATGTATATATGTATTATTATTTAGGAAAAAAAAAAAGAAAAAAAAAGAAAAAGAGGAGGATCTCATTAAATTCAATTGAGTCATTAGTACTTTTAAAAACAGTATTTTTGCTATTTGGATCACAGCAGCAACAGGAGCTGAAGCTTACAAAGCCTGTTCTAATTAACTCACACATGTTCTTTCCCATAGTGACCATTACAATAGGACCATTCAGCTGTTTACAAATGAATGAACAAAACTTGTAGGAGTGTACATGAGTAGGTAAGAAGGATTGTAATGTATAATTTCCCCATATAATCATTGCCTGTGCATCAAAGTAATTCCATCATTAGCTGGGAAGATATTAATGTCTTTTTCACCTAGAGCAAAACTCTTGTTCTTCCCATGATCTAAATATGAGTCCCCTGCAGCTACCCTGACTCCATAACAAATCACATCTGTGTCTTCTTCCTATATTGCTATTGTACTGATATATTCTTGCGGCCAGGAACCCTGTCTTTATTACATATGATGGATTCCTCATGATTTTCTTATACAGTCAGTGAGATTTCACACTTCATTAGAGGCTAACACACACACATGCATAAGGAGAAAATCTAACAAGTCACCTTAGTACCAAAATCCAAAGCTTGCCTCAAAAGAGGTTTGTAGAAGAACCGTTTATCAAAATGCTCAGTTGTATGCCATAGAATCAGCCTAATAATTCTAGAGATGATTAATATGATTTTGTCCCTGGTGTTTTCTACAAAGCAGCACAGAAATACCCCAAATAATTTAGCAAAATATCTTAATCAGCAGTTGCAGTCATCTTCCTCTAGACAACTGTAGGTCTTCCACATAGCCTGAAGGCCTTATTCAGATTGAGTCAAGGCAGTTAGGAAAGCTGCTGAGCAAATGAGGCTTTCAGCCTGTCTTCCATTGTTGCTTCTGGACAAACATTGTCTACTGTTTGGTGTCTGGGTGCAACCTGTGATTATAGTAAAAAGAAAAAGGAGAGAACAGTAAAACGTGACGGTATCATAAACAGAAGCATGCTACATTGGTACTTTTAAAAATATTTTGTTAGGATATCTGTGATCATTTATAACGAATATTTTAACTTGGGAAAAAGAATTAGCATAGACAATTGTTTCATGCTACATCTAGGGCAAGCAAAGATATTTTTAGTTAAGAGCATAATTTTTATATCTTGCTATTTGTATGAATGTCCTCTTTAGTCTTGAATTAGTGTTTGGTCCACCCTAAATACTACAAGTACTTTCCTCTCTGTGAAGCTTCTATTGTGTTCTTCCACAATAGAAAGGAAACAGGAGAAGAAAGAGAAAGAAGGCTGGCCACAAGGCTGACCACAATAAGACTGGCTGTGCTTTCAGCAGGGGCGCTAACACTTAGGAATGGAAAACATATTGGCAAGATTATTTCCCCTTGTGTAATTTCAAAATGGCAAGACACGGAGGTATAGCTTGAAGACCTATTAAGTGGAGTGATATTGAACAAAAAAGAAAATATTTCACGAGTAGCTAACCCCTGCTTTCAAAGCATGCATGCACGTTCAGTCTGAGAACAGCCAACCAGCTCTTTAAAATTCTGAACCAATATTTTATTATGTTTCTTCATTTCTATCCCTGTATGCACAGATCTTGTTTGATATTTCCAAATCCCAGTTCTGTCTTTTCCTCTTTCCATTTCTTTCGAATGTGTCCTTTTCCTCCTTCCATTTACGTTTTCTGAATATTATTTTTCCAATTGCCTTAAACATTAAGAAACTGTCTCTAATTTTAAAGATTCTGTATTGCAGAGGAAAAGCGAACATTCAAAAGGGGTGCAAAACTGAAAGCAAGAATGACTCTTCAGCTCTCTCACAGCTACGTATTGGTCCTCATTGGTGTTTTCCTTACCAATAGAAATGTACCCAGCTAAGGGCATCATCTGCAGATAATATATGTTCGTTGTAGATAGATTAACCTTGCCTACCCTTTCCTTCTTTTCTAAATGTGGCAAAAATTTTACTAGAAAACCTGTTCAGTAAATACAACTATTAGCATTCTTACAACTCTGACATAAAGATTTCTGCTGCCTTGCCTAGGGAGGGAGCGCACTAGGGCCAGAGGTGGTACAGCTTAGCATTAGAGACCAGAGTCAGGCAGACAACAGCAGGAAATTAGCTTTTTACAACCCATTGTTATCCCCACCAACTTCTTAAAGGCGGAATAAGCAAATGAACCACTTCAGAGTTAGATCTGGTCGGGTGGTGTAGGTAAAAAGATTTCACTGATAACTGGAAGGTTTTTCTCAGAAACATGTTCAAGAATTATAAGGGAGAAAAAGGAAGTATATTCAGCTAAAGCAACCAGTTTTAAACAGCTGCACAGCTGACACCATACTATGCTCAAGGGAAAAACAGATTAGACAGAAGGGTCTCCAGCACCCAGTGACTGACCAACTATCTGCAGAAGAGGTTTTAGAACATAAATATTGCTGTAAGAAATGGAGGTTACAGTAACAAGAAATACCCATTTCCTTTTACAGAATCACAGAATAATAGGAGCTGTTGGAAGGGACCTCTGGATATCATCTAGTTCAACACCCCTACCAAAGCAGGTCCTCCTAGAGCAGGTTGCACAGGAACTTATCCAGGTGGGTTTTGAATGTCTCCAGAGACAGAGAATCCACTGCTTCCCTGGGCAGCTTATTCCAGTGCTCTGCCACCCTGAAAGTGAAGAAGTTCCTCCTCAAGTTTAGATGGAACTTCTTATGTACATGTTTGTGCCCATTCCTCTTGTCCTCTCACTGGGCACCACTGGCCCCTTCCTCTTGACACCTACTCTTTACATATTTATAGGTGTTAATCAGATCCCCTCCCCATAGTATTGTCTTCTCCAAACTAAAAAGACCAAAGTCAGCCTTTCCTCATAAGAAAAATGCTCCAGGCCTCTGATCATCTTGGTGGTCCTCTGCTGTACCCTCTCCAGAAGTCCTCTGTCCTTCCTGAACTAGGGAGCCCAGAACTGGACACAACACTCCAGATGGGGCTGCACCAGGGCAGAGTAGAGGGGCAGGACAGCCTTCCTTGACCTGCTGGTCACACTCTTCCAGATGCACCCCAGGATGCCATTGGTCTTCTTGGCCACAGGGGCACATTGCTGGTTCATGGTCATCCTGTTGCCTACCAAGACTCCCAGGTCTTTTTCCTCAAAGCTGCTCTCCAGCAGGTCAGCCCCCAACCTGTACTGGTGCATGGGGTTGTTCCTCCCCAGGTGCAGGACCCTACACTTGCCCTGGTTGAATTTCATCAGGTTCTTCTCTGTCCAGCTCTCCAGCCTGCCCAGGTCGTGATGGATGGTGGCACAGCCTTCTGGTGTGTCAGCCACCCCTCCCAGTTTTGTTTCATCAGCAAACTTGCTGAGGGTACATTCCATCCCTTCATCCAGGTCATTGATGAAAATATTGAAGAGGACTGGACCCAGTACTGACCCTTGGGGAACTGCACTTGTTAGGGACCTCCAAGTAGATTCTGTGCCACTGATCATGACCCTCTGAGATTTGTCTTTCAATCCACCTCACCATCCATTCCTCTAACCCACACTTCCTAAGCTTACCTATGAGGATTCTGTGGGAGACTGTGTCAAAAGCCTTGTTGAAGTGAACGTAGACAACATCCACTGCCCTCTCCTCATCTGTCCATCCATTCATGCCATTGTAGAAGGCTATCAGGTTAGTCAATCATGATTTCCCCTTGGTGAGTCCATGTTGACTACTTCTGATAGCTTTCTTTTCCTCCAGATGCTTTGAGATGATGTCCAGAATGAGCCATTCCATTATCTTGCCAGGGATGGAGTTGAGGCTGACTGGTCTGTAGTTTCCTGGGTCCTCCTTCTTGCTCTTGATGATTCCAGTCCTCGGGCCCCTTGCCTGCTCTCCAAGACCTTTCAAAGATGATGGAGAGCAGCCCAGCAATGACTTCTGCCAGCTAATATAGGTATGTGGTCATTTACATATGGGTATAGTAAAGAACAACAACACATAAAAATAAGCCTTATTTTTATTTAATAATTTAAAAAAGTCATTACACAAGTACACAGAATTGGGAGATACTAGTACCCTGTGTGCAAAAACATCTAGTATATAATTAAACCTAACGTTACATTGCTGTATAAATTGTGATCTTATGTTTATGACTGTATGAGTAAAAGGCTTATAGTAATTTTAAAAGATACTCTGTATCAGAAATATTTTATTTTCTTATCTTCAGACTTTACAGATTTATCACCACTTCTCACTATTTGACCACTTGAAAATAAGAGGAATCTGCATTAAATCCGTAATATATCAAACATCCCTACATAATTTTGACTATTTTAAGTTCAGTAAGTATAATATTTCCTGACTTCCCAGCATTTATTTAAAGTACTTTAGCTTCAGATGGGACTTTTTTCCTTCCCTTTATCAGCTTACACTACTGAACTGTCATGAATTCAAAAAAGTCAGCCTTTATTAGATACACATTATTAATCTAAGAGTCTCACAATCTGCTCATCTATGAGGCATTTTTTTGAAAATAAGAAGCTTCATCAGAGCCTGGGATAACTGTCATCCAGGAAGCTACTCCTTTTATATGTCTGGGTTAGTTCCATTCATTTAATAGGGAATAAATCAAAAGCATCAAGATAGCAGTGGCTGAATGGAACAAATGAAGCTGACTGCCTTTGTGACCAAATTATATTTTTAGAAATGGTGTCTTCAGCATTGTTTTCTGTAACCATAACAGAATTAACTGAAAAAAGGAGTAGGATATTATTTTATCACCTGTAGGCACCACCAGTAGATAGCCTAGCCTAGTAAGGAGTCTTAAAGACGTGGTTCCACTGAAATCAAAGAGGAAGTAAATAGTTGATGTCTTTTTTCTGCTGTATTTTATTTTCATGTGTATAAGCATGCTTATTCCCCAAGTATCTGAGAATGTCTAGGGGTTTTAAGGGACACTCATTTTTTCCTCATCCTAGTATCTTTTTCTGTCAAGTGAGGGTAAAATCTCATCCCCATTCAAGTTTTAATAGAGAACAGAATAGCATGTGTCCATGACAGAGGTTGTATTTTGCAGTTATTCTCATAGGTATCTCCAGTTCTGGGCACTAGAGAACTCCTAATAGATAAATTCCTCTAACCAAGTGTATGCCTCTGTCAGTTTTTCTCACTGGTCAGATTTCTCCCCAGAAGTGAATAAGATTTTATTATTTTTATTTCCATGAAGGAGGATCACTTTTCCATAGATGCTGCCATCTCAATACGTATATGGCTATGGGCTGCATTGTCACTTTGGAAGACATATTGAGTATCTGATCACTATCTGCCTGCATTATCTGTAATCAAAAATTTATTGAAATGCTCAGATCTTAGGCCAAATGTAAGAATTTATCAAATAGTAAGTGAAATTTACCTATATTTTTCTATGATGCAAGCTTTAGCTTTTACTAGCCAAGAGGAAATCTAGTGAAAATTTTCTCCCAGATCCGAACTACACTATACCTCTCTTCTTAAAGACTCGAAAATACAACTTCATTTGGGCAGGTCTAGGATAAAACTGCTGGCTATGCCAGGGCTTCATTCTGTAGTTTGGAAAACAGCGATGAATGTATGACTCTCTTTTTGGCTCACTAGTGAAGATTCCAAGCTGAACATGTTAAAAATTAACATACTACCTTCTTCAGCCCTTGTTCAACTGAAAGGTATATGTGACTGTCACTCCATAGCTGGTGGTGACCCATAGCAGGGTTTTTCCCCTCCTCTTGGAAAAAGGTACTCTCACAGCCTTAAACAATAGCTTCATTTCCAAGATCAGACTAAGAAACAGCAGCCTATGATAGGGAGATTTTCTATCTCTAGTACCTATCAGTCTGTATACCAGTGAAAGCTGTACATAAGTAAGTGGGCTTCTCTGCACTTTGCAATAGGTTTACAGAGGTTAAAAATAAAAAATAAATAAAATAAACTGAGAGGTACGTCACATTAACAGCTCTTGCTTTAGGAGGCTGCCTCTTCAGAGGATAAACTGAACGGACAGAATCCTTTCAAAATATATTATTTGCTTAAAGTTTTCTGTGTATGCAGCATACTGTAATCAAATCAAGCCACTTCAGTGTTTATTGGATTAGCTATAACAATATGACTAGCAAAATGCAACTCATCATATACATTAGCGGTTCACACCCAGTATTGGTTATCTCAGAAAGAGAAAGATGTGTCTGGAGTCTGTGTGAAGGAAAACAAACATCTCTAATACAAGTTTTGGCAACAAAATTAATACAAAAATGCATTTTAAATTGCTTTTAAAATTATGGAAATTCCTGCTGACAAAGACACATACTGTACAGAGAAGCACATATTCCATCTGCCTAGACAACATTGGGACCCTTTATGCTGAGTAAAGTGGAATGTCTGGTTCCAGCTCCTTTCTGTGGTTAGGCTTTGCACCAACTTTGATGAAAAAAAGAACAGAGTAATTTTTTTGTTGTTGGTTTATTTAAGAAAAATAAATGCAAAGCTGTTCTGTGTGGCTCCCATCATGCACTAATTTCCTGTGTAAAAGCTTCTTGTATTGTGAGGCTGAGCCACTGAGGAATGAGTTCAAGACTGGTTTTGGCATTTACTGAGAGGACAAGACTTTTTATAGTAGAACATTGGCAGGTAGACCTAGCAGCTAAGCATGGACTGGATTCCAAGCAACTCAAGAGTTAAGTACTATACTCACAGAAAACTGAGAAAAGCTGGACTGGGAAGGCAAAACAACGGGTAATATCAGGAGTTAAGGGAGGAAGTCCATGTACCCCAGGAGAGCAAGACAAGAACACAACCCCAAGGCAGACAAGGAGGGAAATCACCACCAGGAGTCACTGAGAAAGTGTACGTGAGCAGGAAGCAAAGCCAGCCTAGGTTGTCTGCAGCAGGAGATGGATAGGAATAATGCACGCTGAAAGTGGGGCTATCGCTGAAGGATTGGGAGCCAGAACAAGGGGCTGAGATGAAGGTATTTGCAAGACAACCACTGATGCCCGTCTGTTGATGTTCTGGCTCGGGGCAGGAGCCTTCATTAATTTGTTTGTTGGCAGGCTCACTAGTAGCTTTTGCCCATTTTTTTCTTCCTCACCTGCATATAGACTTGTCATGAAGTGACCCTATTATATCAGCATTGCAGAAAGCATTCAGAAGCACAAGCTTGTTCGCTGATTGCAGCTCACTGAAATTTTGTATGCCATAATATATAATGTTTGTACCCTCAATCACCAAACCTCATACTTAAGGGCTGATAATATCTGCTGGAAATGTCATTATAAACAACAACAACAGCAAGAAGACTCCTATAAGCAAAAAATGGGATCATATAACATTGCCTTTGGAATTGCATAAACACATGACATATGAATTCAGCTAGTATAGACATATTTTTCTATATTTATATATTACAGTTCTTTGTATCATGCTTCTATGATTAAAATTTCTTTTATAGCAATATTGTTTCCAGCTATCTTATCTACTAATCTAAAATAGCTGCTATATTTAAGCTAATTTTCCATAAACTATAACATTTCCAAAGGTTAAAACTTGAATATTTTATAACTGTTACATGGTAGCATCCTATACAGTTCACTGAAGAGATTTCACGGACTTCACAGCTATAAAATTCATACCCCTCACTTATTAGTGGGTCAACATATTCTTTGACACCCTGCTGAGCTTGTCAGGCTGTATGTTTATTTATAGGTCTTCCTTTTGTATCCAACTCATTCTCCTGTAGAATTGCAAAGCACACAGAAAAAGCTAGTATATTTTGCAGAATAACAATGAAAATAGCACAGAATAGAAATGGGGGTTTGTATTCATCCAGGAAAGCTCAAATCAAAATATTCCATGTTCACTAATTCCACTAGATTCCCACCCAGCCTATGCAGCTGCATGAATCTATGTGAATTGCCTAAAACAGCAAAAGTCATCTAACCTCTATTTCTAATTTTGATTTTTTTTGACCCTGCATTTCTGAGCTGTTGTGCTATCTCTATTTCAACAAGTCTCATATTTTACCACCTTACAATCCCATGGCCTGTAAGAACACAGTTCCATTTCCAGATTAATTGGAAAATAAATAATTAATACGTCATAATAGAATACACCTCAAGTTTTGTGGAAGAGGATTTCAAACCCTCATCACAGTCAGCTTCCATAAACTGAACTCGTCCCTAAAATCCTTTGATATCAGTGCAGTTGCACCAGCAGAACGAATGAATCAACCGGAAAGCCATAACCTTTTCAGAATTCATGATGCCCTCAGGACCAAAGAGAACATTTAGACACATGTTTATAAGGGGAAAAGATGGTGTTCTCAATGAAGGGACAGAACTTTACAGTACATTATCACAGCAAATGTAATCAGTAGCCATGTAAACATTTTTGTCTGAATGTAGGTGTAAAGACAGAGACATGTTGTGTAGCTACAGGCTTACCCCAGTAAAAAGCAGTCTTGTCTTCCACTGAAGAAAGATTTTCCACGCACACATTTTCATCTAGTTTTATTATCAATGTAATTTTCATATTTAATTATTACTCATTCCAGTAATGACGTTAAGATAAAGGCGATGTTAATATCAGAATTTGAAACTCACATAATTCTGGGGAGTTATTTTACAGTTCCTTAAACACACTGCAAATTGAGAAGTATAATTTTCTTAATTTTGAGATCTGAGTTTTAAAATACAGAAAAAAATGCTTCTTGTGTTTTATTTTTGAAACAGATTTTTAATTTCTGCTGAAGTGTTCAATATATAATTGCTGTATCATAGAGCAACACTGTGAGGGCAACTGTAGATATACAAAGGCTTTTTTTCCTTCTGTGAAGATGGGAAGGGGAGGAATCCAAAATACAAAGGAGGAAAGAGTTAGGAAAAAAGTCTGACTCTAAAGAAGACAAACTTCTGTTTTTCAAAGGATATCCTTTATGCTGACAGTCTGCTGTAGTTTGATCTTGCCAGTGTCAAGTGAAGTGAACCAAGCTGGCCAAAGAAAACTCAGCTGATACCATATTTTAGCAGGTCATTGAGCTTTTGGGGGTGAAAAGGAGAGAAGCTGTGAAGCTAATCCAGATGAGATACCTAATCTCTTGTTTATGTTTCACTGCGATAAATTAATTTCAGAGTAAGAGTAATAATGAAAAGCAAGGAAGTTGAAAAAAAGTGTAAGGACAGAGAAAAAGGGGGGAGAGAATTATTTGATTGTCATTTTGTTCTAGCAGATAACGATACAAAGTTCAAAGGCTATGAATCCTAATAAAATGTTTCTAAAACAATGAACTCTTGATATCAATAGTGCATGTGTTGAAGGACATAGTAAGTAGTGTTAAAAAGGGCGTTCAAATAAGAATGTCTCGAGCCATAAGGAGAGTGAAAAAATGGTAAGAATGTCAAAGGGAAATGGTTATTTTGCTCTTATCTGAATTCAAGGTGTAAATCTTTTTCTCCATGTTACCCCGATACTTTTATTTTTCACTTTTTTGAACTCAGTGTAAATTTTAAGGAGCGATTCAGAAAATTCATCCATGGCCAGCATATGACTGCAGCTGAAAGAATGCCATATTATGTCAGCTTCTGAAAAATTCAACCACTGACTTCTTCTAAGAACAGTAATTTCTGTGCATAACATGTTTTCTACAAATTTTAACTTGCTCTTCTCTCATAAAAAGGGTTTAAGAAGAAACTTATGAACTTTTCCTTTATTAAGGTTACAAAAGCTACAGGCATTCTGTACTGCAAACCTAGTCAGTTCTTTTGAATAATTGCTACATCTTGATTTCTTTTTTAAAAAAGAAAAAAAAGACTTATTTATATACAAAAGTGCTTAAATTATTATATGTAAATGTGTTAATGTATATAAGTTTATTATGAAAACTGAAGGGTTTCTAAAATTTCTAGAAGCAATTCACTAGTTTGTACAAAGCATCTGGCAGTTTGAAGCAAAGCTGGGTGTTCAGTCATCGAGGGCCAGGCAGTCCCCAGAGCTCCTATTTGCCTATTCTGCTTGCAGCACTCAGATTAATCATTTAAAATATAGGTAGGAACTTGTCAACAGCAACAATTCCATTAAAATTAACATTTCTGAAGATATTTTTCTAAGATCACATATATAGCAATGTTAGGTAAAGATTCCCTCTCTAATGATTTTCCTTGCAAAGTTGAGGCTTCTACCTCATACAAATGATAGCTGTGTTATATCCTACTTTTAAAAATTAGTTATATTTCAGTTATATAATGTATTTAGAGCATTTGCATGGCCTAGTATCACAAATCAACAGCTGCAGCTGTAACGCATCCAGTCCCTCAGTAGCATTTAGCAGTTTATACAGTGTTTTTTGCACAGTTTAAATGTGATTTATTTTTAATGTTGTTTTACTTCAGCCTTTCCCAGGCACAGTGAAATTTTACTTCAACGGCTCTACTGTTTTCTGTATTTCTGCATACGTGGCAGATTCAGATCTAGAGGCATGAGCCTTCCTGATGGTTAAAGAACATTTGCGTTCCAAGAGCTCCCTTGTTAGTCTTCAGACATGGGTGAATACTGCAAAGTAAGTACTCAGAGATATGTATTACACTAAGAACCATGAATTCACCTCAGTGGTATTTATGACCTTTTGTATTTATTTTCAGAAAACACGTGAATATTTTTTTAGCCAAAATGCTTGCGGAAAACAAGAAGTCTCATAAGTACTTGCAGAAAGGCTCACGCCTAGGAATGTTCATTAGGGCTTTCTCAAACTTCTGCTTTTCTTTCTTCAGTCATCTGGTCACCGACCACAAATATTAGGCAGTGAACAGTTAGATGAAACTGCTTAATAGAAATCTTAAATCTTAGATGAAATAAAGACAGTTTAAAGCAATTAGCAGTTTAAAGTAATCTTTTATTAAGTAGTTCATGGTCTATAATCTATAACTGATCCAGAAATTACTTTTTGTCTCCATAGGAAGATAGCTAGTCACCCAGTACACTCTTATTTCGTCTTCTACATCTCATTCAGACAAAATAGGAATACAGTAGTCCCTGTCCTACTATTTTGCATGTTAAACAATTGCTGTGCAAATGTATTTCTGGGGGGGGGGGGGGAACAGGATGACCCTTAAGTGGCACTACACAGTGAAATGGAAAACTTGCCATTACAGCTAGTACATCTTTTTCTCTGTTGAAAGCTCTGAAATATGTCTTACTTTACAGACAATCCATAAGGCAAAAGCAGCTGCTATTATTGACAGTTTGAGCAAAATTTGCCCATTGCATTTTTTAATGAAAACCTTTTAATCATAGCAAAGATTTTTAAAATGACAAAATGACTGGAACTGTTTCAAGGGACTTGAATTAACCAGACAATTTAAATCATCATTTTTACACTTTAAACTCAGAATTCACACTTTTCAAAGGATGAAATTGACATCAGTTTTCCAATTGACTAACGAGTCCAGACAGTCAGTGTATTTTCCCTGATTTATCTGCATATGTCAAGATGGAATTACTAACAATTTAAATGAAATTAGATATCTGGGGAGAAGACTGAAGTATGTAATTAAACTACAAAAGGAGAATAAAAGACCCTGTGTCGGAATATGGTGAATGTTCCAGCTCAAATTCAATAAAAGAAAGACATCAAGGACTGAAACACCTTTCCCATTGTGTAAAAGTAGCACAACATGCATAGTTTTGAAAAATATATACTGATTTGAGGTGCTATCAATGCTTAAGTACTTAATTTCCTTATGCAATGGTTCTTAAATATAAGAATTCAAAGTACAAGTGTGTAAAACCAAAATACAGTGTAAGATGTCATTGGATGAGCATAATTTTTGGTATTGCAGTTCAATTAATACAATATACTTGTGAATAATTTGTGCAGGTCGAGATATGTTTTTGCATACAGATAGACCTGTTCATGTATAAATATCCTAGTAAGCAGAGTCACCACATGGAGACATTTATAATATTTTACTTTCTTTGCTCATTGATTTGTTTTATTACACTATGGTCAATCCATATTCAGAGTCCAAATTATTGGCAGATGTTAATAAACCTTGAAACTTCAGTATGGATCTTATTTGAAAGACAGAACGCAATAACTCAATGTGAACTTTTACTCTTTACTTTTTTACTGCTGTAGATTTAACAGTTAAAAACTATAATAAAAACAAATAAGTTTGCAGGAGAGATTTAATATTCATGCCACATTTTGTATTCTTTCAGCCCAATCGGAGGGACACAGACAAGTTACAATAAAAGTCATACCTTCGAAATTAGGCCAGTTGGCACTTAACATTGATGGCATAGTTTGATACTGATATATTTTTGGTTTTCCTTGGTTTCTAGCATGCCAAATTTGATCAACAGAGGAAATCTTTGTTGCTTTTAATAATGAAACTTAGGTCTTTCCTAGAAAAATTCTTCACACTTAGATTTGAAACCGGATGACCAAGATTCAAAAGAAAATTTGTTTTACTGGCTAGAGCCTCTGGACTGCAGAATAAAAGCCTTAAAATTTGATATTTATATTTATGGAGTCCTAACAGTTACGCTTTTGGCACAGAAAAAAGAACAAGTAATAACAGGTACTTAACTGGCTATGTTTGGATAACATTCAAGTGTAACCAGTGCCCAGTAGCATCCAATGGGTATCCATCTACTTGTGATACTGGATCATAGCAGAAACTGGAAACCCACTATGACTAAAATGAAAACCAACATGAACCTTTATGCAGCCTTTGGAGGGTAAATCCTCAGTAATTCCAACCTGAATCCCTTCCATTTCCTTGTGCTCACAGTTTCTCAACTGCCGTTATTTCAATAGTGGTTTTGGTACACCACTGTTCCCTGTGCTGTGTGATCCTCCCTTCCAAATAATGCTTAAAAAACGCAAGAAAAAGGAAACAGTACGGTGACAATCCAGTATTGGCAGTGTTTTCTTCAAAATAGGCCTTGTAAAGACTCATTCTGTGGTCCAGACATTCCACTATTACTAGGAAATATAAATCTCCTCCATTTGAGGGGAGAGTGTATTACAAATTAGTTGTCCTTCAACAGTCAAAAGAAGACTTTGGACACTCCTTGCTCCAATTAAGTCAGAATCTTTTATAAAACAGATCTTTAAAAACAGAGAAACCTCTACTTGCTACATAGCAAAAAAACCCTATTTTTTAAATTTTCATTTAAAAAAAAAGACAGTGGGTTTAACATACATACAAACACATAAGATGAACTTACCTCTTCCATTTCCATCCATATGTATTAATTTTCTTTCCTCTGGACTGTTTTCCAACCCCTTGGGATACTTCACAGTATAATATGTTCATTAGTATATGAATGGCTCTAACAAGAAAGCAAAAAAAATTACTGTGTAATATTTATTTAGAAATCAAGAATAAAAAAATCCAATTACAGTTCTGATCAGTCACACTGATTTTGATGGCAATTCTGTGGATTCCAGTGAATTAACGCATACATATGCCATTATACCCACTGAGGCAAGAAGATAGTTACTTATTATATGTGTATTATATATGTACTCTTTTTTTTGTGTGTGTGGTTTCCATTGAAATAAGCTTTCCTAAAATGTAATAATTTTGTAAAGTTTTTGAGAGTCACACAGGTTATGCAGACTGAGAGATTCAACCTCAGCTTCTCAGCAAGAATGAGAATGCATATACTATTTCTTATCTGATCCATACTTATTATAAATTTATTCCCTCCTTGGCTTCCCCAGGAAGGTCTGAGGTATTAAAATAGTGTTATGTAGGCATGTGAATATTATGTGCTTTTTATACAACTCTGATCTTCTCCATTACTGCTTAGAACTAGTTGAGACCACCTAGAGAGAACAAAAGATTAGAGAGAGAATCTGTCATTCACCTCATACATTAGTAAAAAGCTGTAGAATATATTAGTACAAAACTATAGAATTTTGTTGGGGATTATCATAGAATCATACAATCACAGAATGGTTTGGGTTAGAAGGGACCCTAAAGATCATGTAGTTCCAACCCCTCCTGCCCTGGGCAGGGACACCTCCCACTAGACCTGGTTGCTCAAAGCTCCATCCAACCTGGCCTTGAACACTTCCATGGTTGGGGCATCCACAGCTTCTCTGAGTAACCTTGTTCAGTGTCTCACTGCCCTCACAGTAAAGAATTTCTTCCTACTGTGGCTGCAAGGACAGTCCTTTCCCTCCTTCCACTGGCTGCCAAATTTATCTTCATCCATCACTGACCAAAGTGCAGACTTCTCTCTCCTCCCCTTGGCCAACAGCTTCTGGTGCTCTGCTCTCTGTCACAGCATAAAGCAATAGGTTCTGCGTGCTGGGCTGAGAGCAGGCAGTCAGCTGTTGGGGCGGCATTTGCTCCTCAAATCACTCCTTACCTTCCAAGGAAAACCTGGCTGGCTTGATATGTGATAGCACAGTGGTCACTCACTGCTACCACATCATTAATAGTGCAGAAAATGGGAATTTCCCACCACCTCTTTTCTGTGAATGCTAAAGAAGCTGAAAATGCATTGCACAGGAAGAGGTGGGAAAAAAGATTAAGATGAGTGAGGAAAAAAAATACCCCTTCACAGAATTCTGTGCCTTTCAACCTCTAAAATAAAGGTCACCAAGTCTTGCATATAGTTTCACAAAAACAAAAATTGCACTGAGGGGTAGGAATGAGGTGTGCAGAGCCAAGCATGTATACGAAATATAGGTCTAATCCATTCACTGCCAAAGTATAAGCTGGATAGCTTCTGCTAAGGACTTAAGTTCTATCTAAACATTGTTTAAACTGTGCAACACGCTCAAGACTCGTATCATGATCTTAGCAGATCACTAGTAAATATCAGAAAATAATTTAGACAGCTAACAAATACATGATACAATCAGATAGTTTATTTCTGTTTAACTTTATCCTTACCTCATTAGAACTTCCTTTGGCATACATGGTAACTCCAATTAGGTACAGAGTGTTTTCAAATGCATTTCAGAGAAAAAAGTCAAAGCCTGCAGTTCTTTCTATCCTATTATCAAGTACTTATTTGGCCTTGGAAATATTAGGAACATGATGAAACTTTAATATTCTGCTAGGGGAATGGGACCCAATAGTATCCTACTCTTTCTTAGTCACTGACCTTGCAAATTTCTGAGGACTGAGTGACTTCTCTAGGAACAGTTTTGAGAACAAAGATGAGCACTTGTGAGCACCAGGAGCTGAGGAGGGGCTTTGCCTCCATGTCTGGTTACTTTGAAATGTTATGCCTATAAAGAGGACAAACACTGAATGTAAACAGGCAAACAGTAGCCTCTCCTACACAGCTGAATGTCCTGACATTTACAGAAGGTGAAGGTAATCAGAGCAGCACACAGACTCCCACTCGCTTTGTGCCTGGGGAAGACTCCAGCAGTAGAACCCTAAATTGCATACCACAATTTCTACAAAATCCCAGGAACAAGTCTGCCCTGTGCTGTATGATTCTTCTTCCTTTTATAAACAATAAATAAAATCAGCTCTAAATTGCCTGGAATTGTAGATTCTCTAATTAAGGGGTGGCTTTGGTCAAGTCCAGGCAGCTGACCCACCCAGAGCTGCGAACAGATGGCTAATAACAGCCTAGGACATCCAGCCGGTTCTGACGATTTGTCACGTTTCCAAGCTGTGGTGACAAGTGGCCCCCTGACACCTGCTGCAGCTCCAACTTCAGATCTTGAATGTTATTGACAATCACAACTAAGGTAATTTTTCTTCCCTCATGGGTTTATAGCAAAGGACTTTTCAGGTGGCTATTTTAAGCAATTTTTTTGGCCTGCATGTGCTGGATGTAGAAGGGAAAAAAACATTGTGAATTATGAAGTTATATAACAATTTGGAAAATGCTTCGTATTCCGGACACTTTACAATGGGATCCAATAGAGACATGTTGGAGTTACAAATTAAAATGCTTTGGCATTTTTCCAGGCAATAATTTATCTTCCCTGGGTGAATCATTATATTTGCTTGGCTTAGATTACAGTGTAGGGTCATTAAAAAACATTCTGGTTCCTCCACCAGATTGCAATAGCTTGCATTTATCACAGCTGGAACCACATACCACATTTTAAAAAATCAGTTCAATATTGGCTTAAAATTGATGATGAACAAAATTTTTATGATCAGTTCTTTGTGACTGTATTAGAAAAAAAGAAGTGTAGGCAACTTTTATGTTTGTTCAAAACCTTATTAAAACAACAGCTTTATCTTCCCAAACCATAAGTGAAGCGTTTGTAATGTCGGGGCTGACCCTGATCTTCTGCATATTCTCTGCTTAAAGGACATGAGCAGGAAATGGTCAGCTTAAGGACACAATGAAAGGAAACACAGCAGCAAAGGTTTCACTGATAACATGTGATTTGAAGTCAGTGAGCAGATTCAGTCAGTCATCCAGCTGTTCGGGCCAAAGTCTATACAGCACTCTGCTGACTCCTACAAGACTGTGTCACGAAAACATGTGGAAGACTGACGCTTGACATGGGCAAGGCAGGGAAAGCAGAGTGCTTTCACACTATCAGATGCTGTGGCTCGGTTATTTCATGCCAGAATCAAGGAAAATTATGCTGGTTTAGAAATTTTTGTTTTTCTAAGAGTTAACAGGGCCAAATAGAAATAGGATGCTGATGTGAGGGTGTATTCATATGTCAGTGCTTGAGTATCACTAGGTGTAATGAAGTTCAGGTCAGAGCCAGAACTGCAAACTATTCCACACCCACAATTAAGGACCAATATTATTATTTTATTTAGGAGACAATTTTTCAGAAGACATCAGCATTTTGGATACTGAATGCTTACAGTGTTTAAAAGGATTTATAAACTCTAAAGCTAATACATGTTATAATTTCTAAGGAGTTAATTTTTTCCTCACTCTCTCAGCAATAAACTTATACCCGTCAACAATCAAAAGAGTGTAGCAAGGAAGGGAAAAATATTATAAATCTTGGATGATATACTTTCATGCTGACTTTAAAAGCATAGTTTAATCAAATTCTGATCTTGGATTGCAGTGATTACACATCTTATGCTCTGTATTTTTAAGGTATGTTAAAACAGAAGGAAAACAGACTGACTTTTTAAAAAAATCCTTAAACACCTAGAATTTTCTTAAACCTAGCTTAACTATGATGACAGAAGACAATCACTGCCAGGTTGATCAAGAGCTTTAAAAATTCTGTAGGTATTGACAATTTGCCAAATAGCATGCAGTTTTCAATGTCAATACTATTGGCTAGACTTTTTCAGTCCAGAATGGACTTGCTGGTCAAAAGCAGAGAGCCTTATCCGAAATAAAATATCCAAAAATAGCCTGACTGCCTGAAGTGACTATGGGTGACTCAGGCTTCAGATCCCATCTTATGCATGGCTCAATTTTTTCTGTTCTGTAAGAGCTGTACCATTTTGTCCATTTTATGTATATATATAAAATACCAATATTGAGAAAGATAGAAAATAAAAACATTACTTACCAGAGGAAAAAGACTTTGAGTATGGAATCCCCCATACTCCAAGAAAAGTTTTCTTCCCAAACATTTATTAGTTATGCCAAAATGAATCAATACTCATAAGAAATTCTAAAAGGTCATCTGAATGTTCCATTGCAAAATTGTTGTATACTTTAAACCTCAAATAGTTTTGCAAATAGAATTCTTGTTTTCTGGCCAACCCTCCTCTCAAAACAAGCAGACTTGTAACAAGAACTGAAAGCACGGAGTTTTTCATTCTGCTAGTCATTTAATGGTTCTGTTATGAGTGTTCAGAGTTGCCATAGCCTTTCCTGACCCTGGGTATCTTCATGAAAAATGATACTAATTCTAAATGTGTTGTGTAGGGTTTTCCAAGTATCAAAGATGAGAAATAAATGTGCTATTTACTCACACAAATTTGCTTCCTACATATCCAGGCAAGACACTTTAATATGCTGGCCAAGGGGAGATGAGCTGTGACAAACATTTCTATTTTCGTCCCTAGACTGTGCGTGGTCAAGAGAGAGACTGGGCACCAGTAAATTAGGTGCATAAAATTAAAAGCTATCTGAATGAAACACACTATGTCATCACTGAATTAGATAAACCAAGTTCCAGTCAAGGGACTCTTTTCTGTTTAAATTTTTAACAAAGAAAGGGATAAGTTTTCGTAGCTCAGGGAGAAGCACTTGCTGCAGGCCTTTGCATTTGACATATCCTCCCTCAATTGAACCAAGCATTGAGCCAAGCGCTGACCAAGAGCTTAGGCAGAATCCAGGCTAGTATTTACTAACAAGAACAAGAAAACACATGGTGTATTTCTCTTGCACAGCTTAAGACAGTCTTTTATCTCCGATTAATAATGTGCTAGTTATCAGAGTACCATATGCATTACCGCAAATGTTCTGCCTTGACAACAGCAGGAATACGCAGAGCTACCAGCATATATGATAGTTGGACCAGTATCATGAAGAGTAACCTCTGTTTGATGAAAATTCTGGTCTTGAATTACACCGCTTTAATCACTCTGTCAAAACAATAAGGTGAATATTTTACATGGCCCAACTGTAGTCCCGTTAGTGATTTATCCAGAGTTCAGTTTTAGCTGGTATTGGTGTTGGCGAAATAAGACCTTGAAGTAATTAAGCACAACAGGATATGCATTATCAGTGATTTGATTTTTTTTTTTTATTACAATGTGAGAGCAGTAAGTGATACTTGTGGACCTAACCTGTGTATTCCTAACTGGTTCCCCTATGAAGATGAGGTTGACAAATGGACAGCTTCCCTCAAAGGAAGACCACAGGAAGTCTGGGGAAGACTGACTTATGATATTTAGAAAGAGAAATACTGGACAGATTCCATATTATGAGTGTTGTTGAACACATGCAAGACAAGGAGAACAAGTTTGGCACCATTCATTAAAGATCTTTTGCTCCTGGAAATGGAAGATTAGGTGGATAACATGAGACAGCTGCATCCTTTACTGTAGGAGACTTTCACAATTCATTTAGGCTTTGCCTCAAGTGCCAAATTCTCAGCTATGCTCTTGAATCCATCTGTCATCCTTTCCTCCCATGAGCTTTCCACTCCTTTCACTTTGTATCATCTGCCAGTATGCATCGTCATTTCTCCTAGTACAGCTTTTACAGCGCACCATGCTCCCTTGTTATCTGTAGACTTACAGCTGAACACTTCTACAAAGCAGTGAAGTTCAAATGGAGTAAAGGCTGGCATTCTCAGCTTTTGGGGTTTGTTTGTCCTTTTAGATTGCAAATGCTTGACAGAACTTCTTTTTGCTAGACACAACTTTCAAGGGAAACGCTTTGAAAGCCATGTTGGAATTACTACCCAACATAAGTAAGGGTCTTTACCTCAGACCAGCATTTTTGTGAAGGCTTTGATTATTGCCTTTGTGGATGAAAGCACAAGACATTCATGCATAGATCCAGGTAGGCAACTTTTACAAATGGTCCCTTTACCAAGAATATGTAGTTTTGCTCATCCCAAATGACTAATAAGTTCAGATCTGATCTACTGAAAATTTTCAGCTAGAAAAGCCTGGTTTTTATAGAAATTATATTTCTGGAAGAGAAGGAAGAGAGGCTAGCCATCCAAATATTGGGTAAGAGAAGCTAAAGTAAAAGCTCTTGAATGTGACCAAGGATTAGGATTCATCGTTCACCCCTGGGGTGGTGGGCGGTGTTTGTTTCAACCTGTGCT
>VZTM01011558.1:9373-30414 GCA_013400555.1 Jacana jacana
TTTATGTGCATCTTCTACAAACATTCACAGCTTCTGTGACGGTGGTACCACTTAACCCTATTTTGAAACCTCATTAACCTCTTTCTTGATGCCTGTGAAATGAGATTTGTCAGATACTGTGCTCTTTAAATACTTCTCTTCTGTTAAGCTAAAAGCAAAACAAAATAAAAGTAGAATATAAAGACCTGGGAAACATCTCATCAGCTGTGTGCTATTTGTCTTCCAATAAAGTGAGTGTAGAATATGGACGTCCAGATTTGTTGCTAACTTGAGATCCACTGATATATCCTCTGTACCAATTCTTTGGCTCTTTTGTTTCAGATAAATGTAATTTCATAGACATTCAGATAAATGTAATTTCATAGACTTACCATTAAAAGATAGAAATGGAAATCGGTTATGAGATATAACAAAGGACCATAGCATTTAACTCTAATAATACAATCCACTTATAATAATGGATATTTCTCTTACATCCTAAGTGGTTGTTCCCTGAAATGACCCACCCCCAGTACTTGTTTAATTCCTCAGCTTCTTTGCGTTTCTCACTGTATGTTTAGAGTCCTACACCAAAGACCCCATGCACACTAGAATTTTTTTTTTTTCTATAGGTCTACAATGAAAAGCAAAGGTGGAATATTAATGTGGGTAAGTGGATTTTTGAAGCTCAATAGAATTCTAATGACTCTATTAGGAAAAGTATCGCTCTTTGTGACATCAACTAAAC
Source organism: Jacana jacana (assembly GCA_013400555.1). Taxonomy (NCBI): domain Eukaryota; kingdom Metazoa; phylum Chordata; class Aves; order Charadriiformes; family Jacanidae; genus Jacana; species Jacana jacana. The sequence continues at coordinate 10,101 of VZTM01011558.1, forward strand.
AATATAAAATATCCTCAGAGATGCACAGCTGGCTGTGTTGTCACATTTGTTCAGATATTTTTGTCACCAAGCTCTATCAGAATCACAATAAGAAGAAAAACCCTATTTTTAGAGTGGACTGACAACAGTTGATTTTTAAATTTAACTTTTCCTTTAAATATCTCAGTCTTTTTTGTTTAAATATTTTAAAATGTGAAGCTCCTCAACTAGTTCTGTTTAATTCCATGAGTATTTTTCCTGGCTAAGAGATTAGGTGGGTCTCCTGATGTCCTTGTGAGAACAGGATTTCATTCAATGCCTCTGAAAAGAACTGCATGATATGCAGTTGTTATATTTCTGGAACTACTGGGTCAGGAATGCTAACTTTTCCTAGCGTTAATATATTTAGGTGATATCCTGCAACGTGGCTGAAGTCTGTAACCTGCACTTCATGCTCTAGCAGAAGAGCTGATGATGAATGGAGAGTCAAATATCCGTAATATTTTGCAGATGCTGTGAACACCAATTATAGAAGACTGACTGCAGTGAAGGGGTTAATGATTAATTAAGTATGATGATATGAATTAAGTATCAGCAGGGTCTAGGGTAATTGATGTCAGGTGAATGGGAAACTCCCCAGGATAATGTCAGTGCCAGAGGGAGCAGTGATTAGTGGGGATAAATGCTGGTGTGATCTGCATCTGATGAAGGCAGAGTTGAAATGTTTGTGGGACTGGGCCCAGCTGAGAATAATAAAGGATTTTCTGTTCCCAGCTGAGAATAAAGGAGATTTTGAATCAAGATATGTAGATACAGGTAGAACCCTTTCCATCTTTAAAAAGTACAAGACATATGCTTTTAGTATATATCTGTATAAAGCTTTAAAAAGCAATGTAAAATTTCATTGTGAACCACGTAATCCCTAATTTTAAGTAGTTTTAAGAAAGGAAGAAAATTGAGGTCCATTATTTTTCCTGTGTTCTTTGTGAAGAACAATGCAGAACAGTCATCAAAATGTAGAGGAAGACTTTGCTGTGCTTCCCCTCATTTATTTGCAAACTAGATTACAAATATTCTAATACAGTTTCGTAAGCCTCCTTGATGATGCCAGATGGAAAATACTGGTAAGTGTTGTTGTTACTTATAACCTATAGTTATAATTACTGTTATTGTATATGTGTGTGTAAGAGTAAGACAACTGTGGACGATTGTGATTCATTTTCAGAAATAAAGCCTGTAGTGTGCATTGTAAAACTGCAGTACAGAATTTGCAGTACTTAATAACTTAATTAAAGATTGTCTCATAATGGATGTTCCTTACTGAGATGTATTAAGGTTGTGCAAGAAAACTCAATTATTCCATTACCTAACTTAGATGTACTTAAAAATGTTCTTTACTGAGTAACCTGATACACCAATATTCACAGACATTTGTATATTTTCCTCAATTATTTTACTTTGAAATCTTTTTCCCTTCCACAGTACCTACAAGGGTCATTTTAACGGTGCTTATTTATTTACTGTAGGCAAATCCTATGAGCTATTGATGTCAATCTGAGCCATGACAGTTTAGTTGACGTGCCAATCAAGAAAAACAGAGATAAATTAAGAGTTCCCTAGGGTATCAAATGAAGGTTTCAGTTGTAGAAATTTGCAGATGTCTGACCATGGCCTGTGGATAATGCAACCTAAATACAAGTCACAAAGAAAGAACCTTGTATTTTGCTCAGTGTCTTTACAGTCATAATTTTAACATATTGAGTGTCTGGTTGGCTTATTATCTGTACGCACTGTATACTTTGGCACTTCACTACATCAGCATTATATAAGAAGATATCTTTTAATCCAAAATGACAGACATGGTGAAACAATGGTGAATCTGTTCATATAGTTACATTAACAGATATTGTTCTAACAGCACAGCCTCATTGCTACACATGGCAATGGATTCTTGGTGACTGTTATTCCTCTGGTTAGTGAGATAGGTGCAAATACACATTTAATAATTCTTTTTCACATTTTTAGATTATTGCTATTAATGTTCTATAGGTATTAATTTTATAGATAAAGAATTTAATTTACTTAAAATTAAGTAAATGAGAGGATTCATGTGTAAGTGTGCAAAATTTAGAGTTAACATATTTTGTGAAAGGTCTAGTAATATGGGAAATGTTTATTTCTCTTTCAAGCAGAATATCTATCTCTCTCTAAAATAAAAAACACAAACTGTCTGAATATGAATTAATTTTTACAAGTTACATAACTTTTAGTTCACAAAGAGTATATTTTAGTCATGTATACTGTACCATAAGTGAAGTAATTCTGCTTTAATTAGAGGAGTAGGTATTCTGCAGCGATGCCAAAATTTATCTCTCAATTAATTTCTTGCCTTACCATTGAAGTTATTAAAAGCTTTATGCAACAGAGTGAGTAACGTTCTCCATTCCTTTACAGCAGGGAAGCTTGAAGATGAGTTTGCTCAGGGAATTCAATTCAATTCTTTGTGTTTTATTCAACAGATCTTTCATGGAGGTTAACTGGAACTCACATTGGAATTTATACCAGCACAAAAGAGTTGGTGCATTGGAGACCTAGAGAAACTGGTCAGTAATTTAAAGCCAGGTCTTGTACTTTAAATCACACATGCTAAACCAAGAAGTACTTGTTTTTCTGACTCTTTCTTTCTGACTATGAAAGCGTAACTGTTATGAACTCAGCTTTCTGGACTCTGTGACTGCTCTGAGATTGGGGTCACTTGGCCAGCGACACAGTGCTCCACAGCTGCACCACAAGTTCACCAGGCAGCCCTCTCCAGCAGTGTTTATTATACTTGCATTTGCAGCATGTCTTGCTGAGTAACACACACAGCCTCGCTGCTAGTGGATTCAGTGTAGATCACCTCTTTCAGTGAGTTCAGTAAAACTGTCATTATTTAATTTTGCTAGAAAAACAAGGAGGGAAATATCTGCGTTTCTAAAAGTGGACATCTGATTGTGTAGAGATGGTCCTCTGCTGCTGGCAGTAAACTGTGGGAAGTAAGAGACAAACCTTGGAAGAGAACAAGAGGTGACTGAACGTGTAGTCATGCGGTTAACACACTGAGTGGGAATTCTAGCGGTCTGGATAAAAATTATTTATGTTGTGGCTATGTCTAAAATGGTCTGGGCACTTTCCAAATACAAGAGGGAAACAACCCTTGCACCCAATAACTGGAGTATAAGAAGACAGATAGGCATGTAGTGAAGGCTGTTTGGGGACAGAGCAAAGAAACCAGGAGATAAACTTTATGACAGAAATAACTAAAAGTTTCTGAAGGTGATTAGTTTGTTTAAAGCCAATACTAGGAGCTGTGTTAATACTAGTATTAATACTCCACTCTTCTGTCTCTTTTACAAGTGTCTTCCTTGTTTAACTTCTCCGGAAACCCTGGCTCCAATACTAAGATCCTTTATGCTCTCCCTTTCACCAGGTAAATAATCCTTTGAGTCAAAAGACACAAAGTCAGTCATCTGTACATGAATTATAAAGAGATGACAGTCTGTACTTTTGAGGGTTTCGGTAGCCTGCAACTACACAGAATTTGCCAGTGAATAGAGCTTGTAGAGCAGAAGTGTACCCCATGATCTCAATCGTGATCACTGGAGACAATCTTCAAAATCAGAGGGTAAACTGACACTCCTATCGCAGCATGATGTTATGAGAAATTGGAAATTACCCTAGGGACTACAAAACAATACAGCCTTCAAGTGTTCAGCAGTCAAAATATAAAAATTAAAATGTAATTTTTGATAAGAGAGTGGGGAAACAAAAGCATCACACAGTGAATTGGAATGCCTGTGAGCTATGTGCCAGCTGAAGTCTAAGAAGTGTCACCGATGCCATTTCTAACCCCACAGAAACAGGTAGAAGTTTTTGGTCAGGGCTGATCTGTCTAGAGAAATCCTAGGATTAAGTCTTTGGTTTTCTAACTCTGGATGACACTGTAAAGGTACTTAAAAACAATCAGGGTACTTGAAACACAAGCGATCTATTTTGCACAGACAGAGTTTGTAACTACTTTATAGCCATGTGATTCCAGGTAAGATTTACTGCTGGAACCACCAAGGAAGGCAGTGAGTGACACAGTCCTGAGCCTATGGCCCCTCAGGGATGCTCACAGAAAGAGTCATCACTGGGGCAAAGGCTGTCAACATGCTGAGTTGGGAGGTGCTTCTGAAGGCAAAGGAATAGTATGCTCTTGTCTCTTGGGTTTAGGTGTCTAAAGTCTGAAGTCTCTCGTTCCAGTTTCTTGGCTTTTACCGCTTCTCTGAGGACAGCTGACCTAATTTTATTAAGTGGAGGTATAGCCAAACCTATTCTTCAAAGCCTTTTTGGTCTTTTCAGACATTTCCTTAGGTGCCAAAAGAGCTTCAGACAGTTTAGGAGCTCTCATGAGTGAAGTGTTGTTTAGAGGTTTCGAGGGCCAGAAGTCTGGGTTTAATTTCCTAAATCCTGCCAATCTCAACCTTTTTTTATGGCTCTGGACCTTAGTCTGGAATATGGCTACAGGATAACTCTGTGTTGGAATCACTTGTGCATCAGGTTGCTTGCATTTCTCTTTATGGTTAACTGACAAAGTAAGTAAGAAAAAATTTCTACCAGAAACAAAACTTCTGATGGGTAGAAGAAAGCACAGACCTCTAAGTTGAACAGGATTGGAAGGCAGAAGCTGGACAAAAGGGCAGTCTAGAGGAGATGGGAGGAGTTAGTGATGTTGGAAAGAAGGTGCTGTGCTTGGGAAGAAAGCTGAAAGTTATACTTTGGGGTTTCTTTGCGCCTCTGTGCATAGTTTTCAGGGGAAAGTTAGAGAAGGCTGAATGGTGGAACTGGAGTCTATATATTTGGGGTGTCAGATTTATCACTTCAACCTTTTCTGAGATAGAAAGAAAATCTAGAATATTGCTGAAGTTAACTTGTATGATGCAGAATAAGATTTAGGAAACAGAATGAGAAAATAATATAGGAAAAAAAATGATATGGCTTCATAGAAGAGAGTATCTGCTGTGGCTTGTTTGTTGGATTTGTCCCCTATAATGCCTGTCTTCACTCACCACAGGGCACATTTCTCGGTTCATGCAACTCTTGCCTAGATAAGAGATGTCTAAATCGATCGGTCAAAGGTGTGTAGAAAATATTGAGCAATATCACTTTAATTTAAATCTGTTTTCAGAGCAAAAATAGATTTTAAAAGACATCAATCACAGTTGAAAAAAAAGGTTCTTTAGTGCTGTTCTTGCTCTAAGGTGAAGTGCTCACCTGGTATAAATGACAGAGGTGTGAATCTCAATGGTTTATAATTTCTTCGTGCAAGAAGGTTGCGTGAAAAAATGAACATATTCTGAACTCTTCATTCATCATTTTGAAAGTGCTGGCTGCCTCTAAGTGCTGATATATTTTATTGCAAAGATTCTGGGCAAGGCTTTGAAATGTATTTGCAAGCAAACTCCTCCTGGCAGTTTTCAGGTAGAGGCTTTTGCAGAGCTCTCTGCAAATATTTCTCCAGGTGCATAAATCGCATAAATCTATAAATAGAGCAGGACACCTGTCTGCATGAGATTTTGGTGTTGTGTGCTACTGTGATGGTTTAAGGTGCTGAGGAGATTGTGGACGGACTTCAGAAGTATGATATTGCAAGAAAGAGAAATTAGTTTCTTCTGACATTAGATTAAGAATTGGATGGTGGTTTCAGATGAGACTTTAAATCTCATCTGGGAATCTCTTATATTCTCAAATGAGGCTAATGCTTAAAGACTGACAACTGGCCACAGGAAGACCAGAAAATAATTCCTTGCACTCAAGGATCATTTTTATAATAACAAAGATCTTACATTTCTTTATGAAGTCAAAAGAAAAAACAGCCACCACTAAAATGCAAAGAAAAACTGTTATTATTACTGGACAAAAAATTCACACATTATCAACAACATATTAGCTCACTTCTTATTTGAGAATATTCACAGTGAAGGGAGTACTCTTTTGTGACTGCTGATAATCTCAAACGACGGGAAGATGTGTTTTAAATGTTTCTAATTACACAATGAAAAAAGGCTGAGCTACTTTGTACTGCAGTTCGAAGCTGTCTAGAAAATTGTGTCAAAAATATTTTCAAATGTACATAATTTTACATTTCTTGATATGACTTAAGTTGCTGCTGATAGTGTAAATGGTAATTTCAAGAGACCTACCCTTGTTTCTGGAGCTGAAAAGAAAATGAAAATGAGTATTTGTCATGAACTACGTATATATTATATGAGAAACTAATATAGACGAACCACTATTTGATTGCTAAAAGATTGTATAACATAAGTTTTCAATAGTTTTTTTTTTATTTTGTCTAGTAAAATAACATCAGAATTTTTTTTTCACATCTGGGACAAATTGCAGAAACTTTCCAAATGCCGTTCTGATATGGTTGTGGTTCAAGTGAAAATGAATCTGTTTTATTTGTTCAAATGCTTTATAAGTGGCTTGGAAAAAAATTAGAAGTTACTTGAGTGCACTATACAGGTACTAAGTATCAGTTAATATAATTATTAATTTATATGTGTTGAAATGTTTTTTAATCAAAACATGAATGAGAAAATTTTATTTTTCCAGCAAGTGAATAAAACTTCATCTGCTGTTGTTCTAGTTGCTTTTTGGTTTTTTATGTTCTTTCCCCTCATCCCTTGGCTTCACGGGCTGATATAGATGTCACAGCTGCATAAAATGCACTGATGAAGCAGCCAATATTGTCATAGGTACTCAGTGATTTAACTTTCCTCTCAATAGCACCAACATTATTTAAATACAGGAGCAAATTCAAAGCTAGCCCTGATTCCACTGAGATCGATCTACTTTGGAATTAAAACAATATAAATCAGTCCTGCCAGCCTTTAATTTAAAAGAATATATTTTATGTCTCTTTAAAAATTGTACATTACTGTCATCATATTAAGAAATTAGAAGCTGTCCTTATATTTCTTTGGATGTGTCAGTGCATAGATCTTGCTAGAAGAAGAGGAGAGGAGCTGATGAACCAAACATTGACAGGAGAACAGGAGATAAACTCTGTAAAAAAAATGTTTTTTACCTAGAACGATGTTTAAAAGTGTGGCCATTGGCTATAATGAAAGAACAGGTTTGTATAAAAAAAAAAAAGTTTAATATGAAAAATATTAAAATGAAGAGATGAGCTTGATTCTACTTAACCTGAATAAGTCAGAGATTTTATAGGTAAACCAATTTCCCGGTTGATTGGTTTAAATCTAAAACAATCTTCCTTATTTTGGACATGGTTCCATTATTTTGCCCAGTTTCAGACCTCACATGAAGCAATTACACAAGCTGTGTATGTGGAACTGTTGTATTTGCCAAGGCTGCCTACCTAGAGTGACTGACTGTGGCTGTTCTGTGAATACTGATTTCACAGCTAAAAGAAGGAAAAGACAAAGGAAAGGAAAGTTTTGTTATCCAAAGTGACTGCATGAAATACGGAGCTGCAGCTGTGTTACAGAAAGCTCAGTGTTTACCTCTAAGAGATGGATATTAGAGGGGTATTGTGTAATTTACTATATCTAAACTCCAGGTATTGTCATCAGATAGTTCTAGAAAAAAAAAAATAAAAAAATCTAGTGGACAGATTTATAGAGGCTCCTTAACATCACTGAACATTGATGATACTGAACAACTCCCAGTGAAAATGTATGCTTTAGTCTGAGTATGGCTCTAAGCAAAGGACAAAGGAGGGGGAGAATCTCCATGTTTTACTTCTAAGGACTTGACTGATCTTCACTTGGGAGCACAGAACAAAGGGCTTTCATCTATCAAGGCTGAAGGACTGCAGAAAATGGGAGAGGTGGGACAACGTGACACAAGAATGGCACTAGATGTGTGCCCATTTGCATGTAGTCTGGTTGAAGTGCAGTTCTAGTGGAGCCACACAATGATCAAGTTGCAGGTTAGTGCATGCCCTGTGTTGTGTGTGGTGGGAGTGCACCAGCCCTCTTGGTGCTGGCTCCCTTCTCTCTTTCCTGTCATTTCAGGTGGTGTTCAGTCTTACCCTACCCATGGCTGCTGAATTTGTATCATAGTGGGATCGCTGGTTCTGTCCCCCACCATTTAAGTGCTTCCAGCCCTCCTAAAAACACTGGTAGACCTGGTCAGGTGATGGTATGCAATCCTGGAACCACACCAGGCACAAAACAGTTCTTATAACACATCAGCTATGGTGAGAACTATACGGGTGCAGAAACCATTTCCTTGGGAAATCGGTTTGTGATTCCAGGAAGTCCAGAAATAGAGAGATTGTTACTTTAGCTGATATAATGGTATATTTCTGTCAAATGTGCAGCACAGATTTGGAACACACCTTTTAGCAGAAAGATTGCTTTCTCTCCCTACCTGGAGGGAAGAAAGCAAGAGTTACAAGTGGGAAATAGTCTTGATAACTGAGCAGTCTACATGTCTACATTGACCTAAAATGATGATTTTTTAATTTTATTTTATTTTACTAGTTTCACTGCTGACAAAAAAACAAACAAAAAAAATATCATAAACACTGTATGTATTTTTTTTACTTGACTACTCAAATAGATGTTATATAATTTAAATATTGTTAAATATTTTTATTAATAATTGATGAAAAAAAGAAATGAGAATATTCAGTTCACTGAAGATTTGAAACCTAAAGGCATTATTTTTCTAGAATTTTTTCCAGTCTTTGGAACAAGGTTACATATCTGTGTGCTCAGCTGCCTGCATGTGATATGCTGGCTTCAATTCTGGTGCATTCTTCAGTGTGAATATCATGTAATTAATTTTATAATAAATGATAATTATTTCTTTTTTTTTTTTTTTTTAATTGAGTTGAATCACCACAACATATTATTACGGCTTTCATTTCACTCATCGTTTCAAACTTCAGCCTATAAGTTGTTATTTTTTGCTTTTTTGTGAGCATTTATAAAACAAAAACAATGAAGGGAATTCAGTTCAGGAAGGGAAGGGTTCAAGGAGATAGCTGTTAAATTCAATTTGCTTGAAATCGGTGTGGTCCTTGGAGTGCTCTGGAGAATCTTAAGGGTCTGTGGTGTAACAGAAATTCCAGTAGATCAAAGTACCACTCAATACATGTTGCAGTATTGTCCTTGATATAGCAAATAGTATGATGAGCAAATGAGTAACTGGGACAGTGTTATTTTGGATTTGCCATTTAAAGAGGTAATTAGTGTAAAAAAAAAACAACTTAAAAGGCATTTAAATTTTTCATAGGCATTTGCTTATCAATAAAGGTAAAGCAGAGTTGTATGCTATGGTGAAGAATAGTAGAGAAGTAAATGTTTGCAGCAAGGCTTGAAAGGGCTAAGCCAGTCCATAGCACTGAATAATTAATTTACCGGGCTTTTCAGTCAATTCTGATGAGATTTCTATCATCACCTTACAGACATGTCATGTTATGGGAACCTTTTCTGCCTTACCTTGAATTTCTAGGACTTCTTCCCACTCTGGAAGATGTTACTGAGATATACCTGTACCTAGTAACTGTGAGTGCTTTTAGAAGTCAAATGTATCTGCAGTTCCTTGCTAAATGAAGTTTAGGAGGGAAAAGTGAAAAGCCATGGGGTATTAGATCCCCTGGAGGTAGGTAGGTAGGTATTTACAGGTGTTTAACAGACCTGCCAGATAAAAGGATTTTCAAAAGTCTTCACCTCTGATTAACACAGGATATCCTCAGGTACAGATATTAAATTTTTCAAACGCTTTCCTGTCCTGCTCTTGTTGATGATGTTGTCAGAAAATTTGTTAAATTATCAAAATACTTTGTGCCAGGCCTGTGTAGGATCTGTGGTAAACTTTCTCTCCCATTATATCAAACAGTATCTCTTTCTATGTCATACAGATAACGTATGAGGTGAATAATGAAGTGTGAGAACTTGAGGCTTGTTCTTCTCATTGCTTGAGTGTGTACACAGAGCAAGTATACAGCTGACAGAAATAATTTTGTATTAGATAAAACTGAAAAAATTTTTCTCTTAGAAAGCCCTTTATAGATATATGATTTTATCTTCACAAATTTCTGTTGGCCAACTGCTGAGGAAGGAAATAGGTACTATCATATACCTAATAAGCAGTATTGTAGGCATTTTTGTTTTGTTTGTTTTATATTATACAGAATATTTAGTACAGAAAAGCTCTGTGCAACATGGCTCCTCATATTATATTTTTCCATTGGTACATTTTTACATTAAAATAGTTAATAGGATTATGAGGTGACCAGAGTGTTACTGTGAAAGCCAAAAAATGTCTCAGAAAGCTCACCTCATGCTTTCAGCTTGTCATTTAAACAGTTAACCATTTACCCAAGAACCTATAGATGGAGGCTTCGGAAATTTCAAGAGAGGTGTCATCAAATAAATGCATAAACTATTGATTGCTAAAGAAACTATAGCAAATAACATCAAGTCAATTTTATGAAGGTTGTTGATCTTGAAGAAGGCTGAAAGAGCAGACTAACTAGCTGGTTAATGTCAGAGCTGAAAACAAAGCATTCAGTCACCTGGACAAGCATTTTACTGAAAATATTTTTTTTCGCTGGATCTGTTGATATGTTGATTTGCTGGAATACGATTTGTCAAATGTGTAATGCCACGGTAAACAACCTTTTTTCCAATTATTTAGGGCCCATTTTTTTTAATACCATACGCTGCTTAGCCTTGCACAGGCTACTGTTGTCATCTGTGTTTCCCTGTCTACACGATGGAACAGTGTAGAATGGCGCTTTCTATGAGTTTCTGACAACCTGATTAATAGAAATTAAAAAGGCAGTTTCATAAAAGAAACAACATACAACATCCAATTCACTTTCAAAAGACAGTGGTTTCTCTTGAAAGCCATTCTGGAAAAGAAAGGAATTTTTAGTTTTGAAGCTGTGTCACTTGTTTCTGTCTTGTCTTTGAATTTGAATGCAAGAAACGGAATATAGAAAAAGTAATCTGTCTTCCCAAATAATTGTCATTCCTCCCCTCTTCCTTCTTTGCCCTGCCCACTTATCCTTTTTAAAGTATTTTTGTTGGGATTTTAGGAAAAATGAAAGTGAAGACAGAAATTAATGAAGAAAAAGGAAGAAGGCAGAAGAAAAAAACCACACAATATCAGACATTTAGACATTCTACTTAAGACTAAAACAGATTTTCAAAATTAATTTTGCTTGATTTAATAATTTTCCCCCTTCAGGAAATTTAAAAAAAAAAAACATTCTGAAAAAGAAAGGTTTTGAGAAAGACGTTGTTTGAAGTATTAAATAAATTCTAGCATTCAGTTATATTTGTTATTCCTGTGAAAACGTGGATCCTGAACACAGTCACACAACAAATCTAGAAATTCCTATCAGAAGGCAGCTAATGAAGCCTAGGTCCAGCTTAAGTCAATCACATAACTACCATTTACTTCAGCAAGGCCAGAAATTTCTCTCCCTTACTGATACATTTAAAGAAGTGATCAAAGTTTCAACAATACACATATGCAGGAGTTGCTCTGCCTCCAGACAGAGGGTCATATTTAGCATATTTTGGGCTCTTTAATGTGAAGATAGTAGGGGAATGCCAATAAACACACCAGATTTTGCAAGTCATCCTGCAGAAGTTTTCATCTCTGGCAAAAGGTTTTACATCAGCTCTAATAAAAACAGATATACAGCTTTTTTTATTTAAAAAAAAAAAAAAAAAGTGCTCACTTAGGAAGTCTAGTCACACTTTTCTTTCAAAGTTTTCCCTGAAAGCCAAGGAATAATTGTAAATGCAATTCATAAAGAAGAAAATATCAGTTGTTATACTGGTGAGAACCAGCATGTAGCCAGGTTAGAGCGGAGTCCTTTTTGCCTATTGAAGAAGTGATCACAGGGCTGACAGCTGGAGTTTACTTGACTGCACAATAAAGCAGCTCTATAGGTACCTTTTGTTGTATTCAAAATGCCAAATGTAATCTTAATGCACTTTTTTCTTTTCTGTTTTTGCCCCATTGAGTATTATATTTTTAACCAGGTAAATGAAAAGAAGGTAGATAAGCAGAAGAGATAACATGCACCCCAAATTACTTAAGACAGTCTTTAGGGAAGCAAAACATTTTTCACAAATCTGTGGTTTATTCTTGTATTGTTAGTTAGCCAGTGAAGAGAAAGTCCAGTGGTTACTTGAAGCTGTGTGCAAAGAGATAGTTTAAATGCACAATATGTATGACAAACACATCCCTTGATGATACTTTATATTGCCTATCAAATTCTGTGCAGCAGCACCAGTACAGGTGGCATCTACTTAATAACTGGAAAATGGTCCTTAAAATATTAAAGCTCAGAACAAAAAAAATAAAAATACCAAACCCTCTGAATGAATTAACTAACTAAATAGGGATGTTTTCTATAGTTTTGGAAAATACAGTATGCTTAAATGCACCTTGCAGACATTTTTAGTTCTAATTCTAGATGGCAAGTGTGTTTTCCCTGTATGCTTTCCAGTCACAGGACTTGCCATAATGATCGTTCACTGATCACGTTTTATCAGCAATCTTCCTCCAAAATGAAAGGACTTGAGGCATCTATCTTGCTGTTGAAATGAAACAATCTTTAGACAATCAGTGTTGTGATCCCCTTATTGTATGACAAGAAGGGAAGAGACATACGGGTGGAAACAGATCTCCCCTGCCTGGAAAATCACTATGCCAACTCCTTAGTCTTTTTGAATGTGTACCATGTCGCACAAGACTATTATGGATCACAGATATTTCACCATCATATTTGTCAGAATGTTTTCATTTATTTTTGCATGTGTGTCGGCACTTTGTAGGTATTAGGTAAAAGACCTTCCAATGTATTTTATGCTGACTTGGGATGTTCATCTCCATTTTGCAGAGAGGTCAAATGGGACTTAACTAAAATTCACAGATAACATTTTTTTGTTGCCAAATTTAGTAGGTACTCATTTATACTTTTAGATTTCAAGAAGCCATGACTGTGTGTTGACAGACTTAGGTCCCAGAGAACATAGGGAATAAAATGAAGCTTTTTGTTGAAATGCAGAATTGCATGTTGGGTCAGCTCCTCTTCTCCATTAGCATCAGCTCACAGGATGCCCTCTCACTGGACCTTGGTCACGTAAATACAGAGCCTCTCTGTTACTACCAGAGCTGTTTCAGCAGATGCTTGTGGATGTGTAAGTGTGAATTATGTCCTACTTTGTTACTGTGTTTTAAAGGTGTAAAATGAGGTGGGAGTTCACAACATGTTCATCCAGACGGGCAAGGACCCTGCAGAATTAACTGCTAGTGATACAGATTCTGGTCTGCAAAGCTCCACAAAGCCTCTAAAAACACGTATGTGGCTACTAAGGAAAAACATGTGCTGAAGCCTTTCAAAAAGGGTCATGTGTTTTATCGCTGAGATCCAAATTAAGAACTTGGATAAGTAGTCTTTGCTCACACTTAAGACAAATATGCTTTGCTTATGTCACTCTTCAGAACAAAAGGTTTAAATGCAAACTGTTTACTTTTAATAGAAGTGAAAAACAAAGTTTGCTTGTTTGTTTATTTCAAAAGCAGTCTTGAAAAACAACTCTCACTTCTACACCCACCACTGATAGTTTAGTTTTAGAAATTCAGCCAAGAAAGTAGCTTTTTAAGAAGTGGACCTGAATAGTCACTTAAATGTTTGTTATCTGTTGTGGTTAGATAAGTGTCATGAAAAATCTCACGAGAGTCTTCACTGAGTCTTTCATGAGCTGTGGATCATAAATATTTCACATTTCTTGACAGCTCACAGGCTTGTCTTTCTATTTGAATTGGTACATTTTAACTTGCCCACCAATCCCTCCTTATGCCCTTGGCAAATATTGATACAAACAGGATGTAAAAGGCTACCTTGAAAATTAGTATGTCAATTGGAGTACCCTGGAATTTCTGGCCTTACGCATGGACAGGACACGTTGTGTCATCTGAGGAAGAGCCCTGCAGAGGAGTGGTGACTCAGAGTCCTTTTAAGTCTCCACAGTGCTGCGTCTGCTGAAGTTGGCTTTTAGAGCAGGAGTGAACACATTATAGAAAATTCTGTGTTCATCTGGTATGCAGTGGTCAATCAGACTGGCAGAAAGTGCCAGTCTGGCATAACCTCTTTTACCATCTCGATTGGTCTTTAGTTTAAGGCACAGTCTATTTTAAAAACATAGTATTCCTGTAACTTTCCTCACCAGCTCCCATTTTATTCAGTCCACTTTTAGTGTTCAGAAAAAGCTCAGAAATTGGCATTGTGGCCAAAGTTTGTCTGTTATAACCAGTGAGGAATGTCTTGAACTTAATATGGTTGGTTTGGGAGATCTGTTTTTGTCCGCTATAACCAATTGTCCATTATAACCATGTCCATCATAAGTGTACTGTGCACTATATAATTTAAAAGCAGTGGTTAGTACAGCACAGGCCAACTGTTGAGGCTGGGTGGGAAACCTGAGATATTTTGTTAACCAAATATGTCCTAAAATAATCTTAATTTTTTGAGAAACTATCAATCTCTGCATTCTTGGTTAAGTGCTGTTGTTGAAATTTTAAAATGGTCTATTCATCCTTAAATGTATGGTTCACTAAGAAAAAAACAGGACTTTTTTTTTTTTATTCTTTCAAAATATCAGATGCTTTATGTACTAAGCAGAATCTTGGCATCCCTGAGATTGAGGAAAAAAGGTTAAAATGGGAGGGGAACAGGCCCAATATGTTTCTGCAAAGAAAAGTGCAACTTTAAAAAAATATATAATATTTATGAATATGTAATAATATGTTGTATCTTAAGTACAGAGTACAGATACATAAGATTAAGCTTTCTTATCACAGTCCAAATAAATTTTCTGGAATTTTAATGACCCTAGTAAAAATTCCCACATAGTTAATTTATTAAGCCTTGTAGCATAAAGAGCAAGGGATTGAATAGGGATCAATTCACAATACAGTATATTTTACCCTTTTAAATGCCAATGATCTTTAAAAAATTGAAATGAACTTGGCTTGAGCTAAATCTATCTGAACATGACCTAGTTTTTGCTTCTTGAAAAAATAAATGAAATTGATTAGAAGTAGGGTTGTATTGGGAAAAAAGGAGATATTTTTTTTTCCTTCTATGAAACAAAGCCCTTTCATTTCACATAGCAACATTTCTGTTAAAAGCAAAGCCAGAGAAATGGCATGCCAGACTTATACACCATTCATAAAATCAACAGGTGATAACAGTCCATCTTGCAGCTAGTAACACAGTGGCTAGGGAACTCACCCGAGGGGCGGGGGAACAAAGCTCTTCTCTGCCAGTGGAGAAGAGTCTCTGCCATGTCTCTACCTTCCAAGAAAAATCCCGGGGAAAGAATGATTTATTATTTTCTTGAATTCCTTGTTAAAGCAGTCCCAATTTGTGTGTGATAGAACTTTTGTTTTAGTAAAAATTCTCCCACCTTATAATTAAGAGCTTAAATCATTGTGTCCATCTTGACTCTAGCCTGGCATCCTGAGAACCTTAGTTCTTTGGAGTCCACGGATGGTCCATGTTGGACTTCCTGGACTTTGCATGGCCTGGTGAGTCTCATTTGGGGAGTGCCATGGTTGTACCCCCATCTGAGGGGCAGAACTGAGATAGGGCAGAGGGAGGGGAGCAACTTGCACAAACTTAACAGCTTTTGAAACATATGCAGGCATCTACATGTACCAAGCAATTGTGGAACAGAAGAGCAAGCCTCAGGCACAATCCCTCCCTGGGTGGCAGCCTGTGAATTTGGCAGTGAGGAACTGTGAGATAGCTTGTAAGAGAGCTCTGCTGTTCAGGGGCCATTAACCAGTCCTTATGTAAACTCTTCCCGAAAACTCAGTTCTGCCATACTGAGACACGAAGAATAGTGTATTCTCTGATCCTCCTGTAAGCTGCACATAAGACTTTTCAATTTCTTTTTTTTTTTTTCTGTTTTGCTGCCCTTGTTGCTGGTAAGGTAAAATGGATTACTTGCAGTTTAGTACTGGAGAGTGACATTTTTCTTTTTCTAAGTCTCTACAGTGAATGGAACAAGACTCCTCTTCTTGCTGAAAAAATGTAGTTTCTTGATGAGAGGTGTTATGCAAGTTACTGTAATTGCTTGGCCTGAGTACCCCAGGGAGCTCTCTGAACCACAGTACTGGTTCTTGCAGGCAGGATAAATCAAACTTGCTCAGCAGTAAAGCTTCAGAACTGTGAATTCTGCCCCCATCCTGACTAAAATATGAAAAAAACACTGCAGTAAGTTCCAGCCTGTCTCAGTCCACCCATATATAAACTAACTCATCTACCGAAAGTTTATGACAAATGAGAGGCAGCCAATTCTACCTTGGCCTTTAGAGCTGAGAAGAACTGAAGGCCTGTCTTTGTCCAGTGATAAACGAGATGCTTATTCCAAGATTTTGCTCTGCCAGTGAATTATAGTTGGAACTGCTGGGAAAGGAAAAATTGTGGTTGGAAAAAGGAGTGTATTATGTGTGAGTGACACAATGTTTGTGCATGTATGTGGGTGTTCTGAGCAGATCCTTACGACGCATAAAAGAATAAGGATGAAGAATGCTTAAGTGTTGCCAAGTTGTCAAGTGTTTATCTTTTCAGATATATGGTAGTATTGACAACCCTTCTTTCTGGATGGCTCCTACAGTAAGCAGAGAAGAGGATAGAATCATGACAGAGTAAGATTCATTTTCTTAGAGTTAGAAAATAGTACTAATAAATCTGTAATTTACATAACTACTTAATTTCTTACTCTGTGAAAAGAGAAGTTGTTCTGGTTCATGAGAGAGAATCTTGCAATAGCAAAATTGGTGTGAATGAAACAAGTTTCCTATTAAATCTCGAGCTGGGGTTAACCTGTTCAGGCAGGTTAACTCCCTTTCTAAAACCATCAGCAGGTTTTGAAGTTGTTGTGGTGCTGCTTTGTCAGAGTTTCAGTGCTTTGGCAGCCCCTAAGGTTTATCTTGCCACTTACCTTCTCCCCTTCAGTCTTGCCAGGTGCAGCCATTCGCAAAGTGCTTGCCTTTGGCAGGAGTACTAAGCCTTATTTACAGGCTTACCTTCCTGCTTCACAAATGGTGATCTTTTCTTTCTTCTTGTTGGGAGAGGTGATTTTGCACCTTTTAAGAGTTGCACAGCCTGATTTCTATGCTCTAAGTCTGAGGTGAAACAACCGAATTTCCCACTGTAGAATTCAAACCCACTTGGCCTTTCAGGCTCATGTGCTGCCTGGATATCTCTGCAGACCCTTAACTAAGCAAAGCACTTTGAAATCCCAACAATTTTATTATTTCCATTATTGATTATTTGATTGAAATGCCTCTGAATGGTTTACCAGGGAAGGACCAGAGTCCTAGTTCAATATTTCTTGTCACTTCTCACATATCCTCATAGGACAGGTTTTGAGACCTCCTAAGTACCCTCAAATTAGTAAAGAATCACTGTCCTGAATTTGGAAACTTTGGTGTAGCCAGCCTGTACATACATACAGACAGACTTCTGAGCATTCCAGGGTGGTGAATGAGACATGTTTTAAACTTTGTATGTTGAATATCTAGTGTACCATTTATAAAGTGAGCACTGATGATGCCTGGTCCCCTCAATATGCTTGGCAAAAGTCATCTTTGCTTTTGCAGGAGATGTGCATATGCACATAGGCACAGATTCCAGTATGAAAGTTTCTGCTTGCTGTATTATTTCATGACACGGTACAGATGGTGTTCTAGATTACAAAGGAAATGCCTCTGGCAAGCTGTGCTCTTCACTGCAATTGATGCTATGAGGTATAAGTTTAGAGTTTCTCCAGAATATCTCCTTTTCTCATCTTGATTATTTTGGTCCACTAATAGAATGGTATAACACAGAATACTTCTAAACAATTAGGAAATATTGTAATCTGTTTAGACAGGGATCTTTGATAATTACAGTTTGTAAAGATTTCTTTAGCTGTGATTTTAAAGGGACATTCTGAGACCAATAAGCATTCTACGTTCAGCTGTGACTAGTGACTATTTTATACTAAAAAACGAATACGAAATGCTCTGCATTTATAGCAAAAAAAAAAAAGAAAAAGAAATCTCCATATCATATGAGCAACCCACATCTCTTTCCTAGCCAGCAAAGCATACCTTCACCCAGTTTATTCTATCTTTTTAAAAATCAGTTTCAGAGAATAATGAAGTATCTTCCCTAAGCAAGAGGTAAAAAGCTGCCTGCTTCATATCTGGGACATGCCTTTACATGTTTCATATTTATTTTTCTTACCATTTTCATCAGTTTCCAAATTGTCAAGCATAGCATTTCTTCACAAAAATTTTCGGTTTTGAATGAGACATTAGTCATCATCCAACTTGAAGCAATATTGAAAACTCTCACTGAAGTAGATGTGTGAAGGGTCAAAACATACAGAAGATGTTGGTTTTAGAGTGCAGTTGTTAGTGTAAAATTTGAGCTTTTGGACTGGAAGAAAAAGCCTGTATCTTTCTTTTGAAGATTGAAATGAAACATACTCAAACAACAGATTAATTTAGGCTTTTTATGCCTTTGTATGACATATAATTTGATTCCCTAAATGTCATATTGGCAGTTAATGCCAGTTGAAAGCGTGAGCCTGGAATGCGATAGCTGACAATTAATGCCTGAGTTTCATTATGAAGATCCTAACACCTCACTAATTAAGTGTATTTCTATAAATGAAGGTCCAAGAAGTGGAAGTTGAATTTTCAGGTAGGTTCCACTTTGCCTACTTTATCCCTGTATTCACTGAACCAATTGGAGATTTTTAAGACCTTAAATTAGATATGTGCAAGGTAGTCTAGTTTTATAAACTCTGGTTTGCAATTGTTTACTGTTATTTGAGTGACATTGCAGGCATGGCATTAATAGAAGTTCAGGTCAAATCTGAAACATAGAGTAGAGAATATTATTTTTGAAATTGCAGATGTCAAAATTCTTTTGCTTTGATTAGCTGAGAAATCCAAATTCCATGCGTTCTTTCCAGGTGAAGTCTTAAGTTACGGGACTTATTTGGGAATAGGAAAGGTTATTTTTGGTATTGATCTTTTATTTCAGAGATGTTAAATGGACTGATTTTTATATCTGATCAAAGGCCTGGATTTTCTTCTACTGAAGTTAATGACTATGCTCCTATTGATTTCTTAGAATGCTGGATATTCTTCCAAATTAATTCTGTGCTAAAATAGGGCAATCTAGTTTTATATAAAAAGTGAAATTCATGGTCAGGCCTGGCTGAGTATATGTTGTTGAAGACTATGCAGGGTTTCAGCAATCAATGCAAAATAATAAAAAATTAAAAGGGAGAAGCATTCTGTCAATATCACTCCTGTAACAAAGGGAATGCTTGTTTTATATTGATTAGGTGCTGTTAAATAATGCATCATGGCTTCACAACCATGTAGGCTCTTGCAGGGTTGTTTATTGCAAGCAGTGGCAGTACAGAAATGCTCTTAGTGAGCAAGGAAATCAATACTGTATCTGTAAACACACTTGCAAATGCAATCCCATGGCTCGCTCTCCAATCTGCAGCTGCCCATTAAACTAGAATAGGGTGAACTAAGACTGGTTGTTACATTCTGTATTTCAGCACCTTTCTGGACCGCATTTAACTGCTGAGGCACTTCAATTAGAATTGAATCCATAAGTAACTTGTTTGGTACACTTTACTCACCTATTGAGTATGTGAGAGTACAATTCAACTAAGCCATTTCCAACATGCCAGGTTTGCATCTGAGGACAGATTTTTAACAGCTTCCATTTGTTTGGATACCAAAAGGTTCTGAGAGCAATTTATTTGTAAAGCTGCCAAACAATCCTGGTTAGAATTAGGGCATTCTCAATTTAGTGGAGCAATCCTAGAATTGCTCTCCTAAAACATCCTCTGCAAAGTGTTAACTGCTAAGTTGTCATTGAATTAGCATCCTAAACCAGTGAGTTGCCTTGGGAAATCTTTGAAGGGTGGCTAGGGTAAAGGTCTCCATTCTTTGAAAGTGTGGTGTGGGTGCCTACTGAAGAACCAGGTGAATGAAGCTAAAGTGAGAGTGGGCACCAGTGAAACACATACTCCTGGAACACCTGATGCCACATTATGTGGCTTCACACACCCTTGATCCCACTGTCCTCTGCAAATTATGGTAAGGGCAGTACTTACACCAAAAGGACAGAATGAAGCTGACCTTTCTGTTTAGGGGTATTTGTTAATTTATTTACTATTCATCACAATCTGATATTCTTTCTGGTATCACGGTCCAGTCCCTC
>VZTM01011559.1:0-12669 GCA_013400555.1 Jacana jacana
TCTGTATCTATAATAAATTCCTGCCTAGCACAGTTTAAATATGTAGCTTCAGGGAACAAAGGAAGCCACTAAAAGGTAGATAAATCATCAGCTTTTATTCAAAGGAACTTTTTCACCTATTCAGTAGCATGAATCTTGCAAGACAAAAACAATATTTTGAATTTTATAGTGCCTTTCATCCAAAGCACTTTGCAAAAAAGTGAATAAATTAGTTTCCCCTCTTGGTATGGTGTTTGCAAATGTTGATATTTCAGTTTCAAGGTGGAGTAGGTCAAGACAAAATGAGGAACAGTGATTTCTCCAAAGTCCAACACAGGTAACCTCCACTAAGATTCAGGAACAGTAATCGGATTAGCACAAGAAAAATGTTCAGTGAATTTGGGAAATGAACTCATGCGGATGACAGACCTGTGAAGGACCCAGTCTATTGGTCGTGGCAGAGGATGAAAAATCACCAGATGACTGTGGGCGTTTTTGCACTGAGAGTAGAATGAAGGTAAACAGAAGTTAACTTTGTCGATAAGCATAGTCCTCTGCTTATGGCTTGAGTTAGGCAGGTGTATAACTATGGGCATGGTAATGCCAGATCTCACTGGGGCTTTAGCTCTTAGTTTCGATGCCAGTTTGAGACCCATAGAATGGCAACCAACGTGTCCTCTAACCTTGCAGAGCCCCTGCAAGGATGAATATACATATATTAATGGATTTCAGGTGCCTAGTTGAGTCTGAAGCAATATGTACTGTACATATTTTACCAGAGTATCTTACCTACTTTGTCCAGATTCCCGTGTACCTTGACTTATATCATTCATGTCAGACACAAAGATTTGCTTCTTTTTCCCGCCTGTGGTGTTTCCCTAATGTGCATTAGTCCTATATTTATATAAGTTTTAATTTTCCAGAATAATCAAGCTTGCAGTTTCATTTGGGAAGACTATTTGCTACCCCAGTATATTTTCTGACACTCAGTCTGCATGTCTTCTTGATTCTATTTCCACACATATATCATTGTACCTTATGCATTGCTCTAAATAACTCCTTTTATTGCCATTGTTTTTATACCTTTCAAATATTCGATATCTATTTGGTATTGGGCAGAATTAGCTCCTGTAATGTTGCCTTATCATTCTTCTGTTGATCCTGATTTTTTGTTTTTAAATTTTATTTTTTTTTATTTTGAAGCTTTGGTGTAAACTCCCTGTTTGTCAATATCTTTTGGGCTGTGGATTGAGGGCAGCACACTGAATATGCATATGACAGTTGTCCATGGAAGGACAAGTCCATTCCCGTTTCCTCATGTGACACCCAGATCCAAGGGCTTAGCTTCTTTTTGCCTCTTTATAACATTGTGAACTCTGCATTACCATCTCCTATCCCTTCTCCATCCTGCTCAATGCACTTGGAGCATAGAATCATGGAATGGTTGGAGTTGGAAGGGACCTTAATGATCATCAAGTTCCAATCCTCCTGCCATGGGCAGGGACACCGCCCACTAGACCAAGTTGCTCAAAGCCACATCCAGCCTGGCCTTGAACACTTCCAGGAGGCATCCACAACTTCTCTGGGCAACTTCTTCCAGTGCCTCACCACCCTCACAGTAAAGATTTCCTTTCTAGTATCTAATCTAAATCTCTCCTCTTCTAATTTAAAGCCATTACTCCTTGTCCTGTCACTACACTTCCTGACAAAGAGACCCTCTACAGTTCTGTAGGCTCCCTTCAGATACTGAAAGGCTGCTATAAGGTCTGCCCAGAGCCTTTTCTTCTCCAGGCTGAACAAGCCCAGCTCCCTCAGCCGGTCTTCATAGGAGAGGTGCTCCATCCCTCTGATCATCTTCATGGCCTTCTGCTGGACCCGTTCCAACAGTTCCATGTGCTTTCTATGTTGAGGACTCCAGAGCTGGACACAGTACTCCAGGTGGCGTCTCATGAGCACAGAATAGAGGGGTAGAATCACCTCCTGCGAGCTGCTGGCCACTCTTGTTTTGATGCAGCCCAGGATGCAGTTGGCTTTCTGGGCTGCCAGTGTGCACTGCTGACTCATGTTGAGTTTCTCATCTACCATCAGGCACAAGTCCTTCTCCTCAGGATTGCTCTCTAGCCATTCTCCATGCAATCTGTATTTGGAGACTTTATCTCCCACCATCCTAATGAGTGCTTATTTATTTTTACTACCATTCACCAAACCCACTGAAATATCCTCAGGAAATTGCTAAAGAATCTTTTTTTCTCACCACTGAATGGTTGTTGAGCTGCTGTCCATCCCAAGCAGCTTTAAATAGCTGTTTCACATCATCTGTCTGAGACCTTTTTCATTTGCACACGTTGTGCTCAGGTTGTAACAATTCATCTTGCTAGTCCTGCTATGGAGGTATCTCCCTTATCTGCCCATAGCTTCTTAACCCATCAGGATTGGTCTATCTGTCTTGGAGAAACTTGAACTCAGTATTTCAGGATCTCCAGCTGCAGTGAGATGATTTGCTCTTATTGTCCTCAGACGTCTGCCATTAATCTGCTGCATGACTAAGACGAAAGTACAGGGTGAAATGCAGCCTGTGCCTCTTACCTCCACAACTGATGTTCTGTACTGAGGGTTGGTGGTCCTCATCCCTCTTGAGTCAGCAAGCTTTCGGCATTGTCTCTTGGCACTCTTCAGCTTGCACAGACTGGAGGGCAGGGTTTATCACAGGCACTAATGCTGATAAGAGTCTGCTTGGAATCAAACTGGACTAATAATGTTGCCCAGTGCCTTGAAAGATGGAAGGGGAGAAGGAGTGGAGCTGCCTGAGATAGGAGGCTACAGGCATTCCATAGAATCATAGAATCATTTAGGTTGGAAGAGACCCTTGGGATCATCAAGTCCAACCATCAGCCCTACTCTGCAAGTTCTCCCCTACACCATATCCCTCAACACCACATTTAATCTACTCTTAAACACAGTCAGGGATGGTGACTCCACCACCTCCCTGGGCAGCTGATTCCACCGATTGATCACTCTTTCCATGATTTCCACAACTCTTCTGAAAGACTTTTAACAGTCTACTTCATGGCCTCATTAAATGGATAATGTCAGAGCTTTAATAAGAGCCCTCTTGTGATTCTTGCACTGGGCTGGTAATATGTGTCACAACAGATATATATAGGAAAGCAAAGGAACACAGAATTGTGCTGTATGATTGGACCCCAAAGGAAAGAGCTAGAACATTTCTTCTTTCACCCTCTACTCTGAATCCTTGCAATAATTAGCCAAAGTAAAATGAATATTAGCTTATGCTTAACTGCCTTTCCAGCATGTTACCCTGCATTGACCCAGTAGTGCTAAACCAATTATTTTTTGAACTTTATGGCTTTAAATAATCCTCTTCTCTAAAACTCCCTCTACCCCTCAGCTACTTAACCACAGGCCCGACTGCCCTAAATCCTTTTCTTATACTTTGTAGCTTTTTAAGCAAGCCCCCTCTTTAAGTAGACATAATCCCTTCTCTGTAGAAAACATGAAAGACCTTGAACAAATCAAGATTTCTCCATGGAGAATTCAGCTAATCCTGTGCTTAGCTCCTAACAAGGAAATCCATCTCACCACCAAGCACCCCATTACTAGAACTAATGCCTGACTTGAATAACAAGCAAATTATTGTGCTTTAATTGTAGCACTGCTCTGTCACGTGGAGAAGTTGGAGAGGAACGTGACTAGGCTCCTCCAGGAAAGACAGGTCACGCCTTCTTGTTGTTGTTCAGGTTGCTGTGATTTAGAAGTAGACTAAATTAACTATTAATATGGGCTGCACATGCTTCAGATTAGATGAAACAGCTGCACTGTAGCTCTAGTACACTTTATTATAAAACAAGTGCTGTTATACCGGATTACTATTCTCCTTTACATTGTCTTTTGACTGTTGTAAAATTTGTATGCTGGGGCTTGAAGGGGTATAATCATGCCCATGGCGGCGGGAGGGAGGCATCAGCCATTTGGTCGCAGAAAATTATGTTAGTGTTAAATCAGAGTTAAAGCAAACTAATCCACAATGCGGATGCATGGTCAGCACTTTTTCCCAGAAGGGCTCTGCTTAAAGCCCTGAACTGGTTACTGCTGTGATGGCAGAAGGGAGAAAAAACATTTTTTGTCTCTTTAGCTTGGAGAAGAGGAGACTGAGGGGTGACCTTATTAACGTTTATAAATATGTAAAGGGTAAGTGTCAGGAGGATGGAGCCAGGCTCTTCTTAGTAACATCCAATGATAGGACAAGGGGTAATGGATGCAAGCTGGAACATAGGAGATTCCAGTTAAATATGAGGAAAAATTTCTTCATAGCGAAGGTGACTGAACACTGGAAGGGGCTGCCCAGGGAGGCTGTGGAGTCTCCTTCTCTGGAGACATTCAAAACTCACCTGGACGTGTTCCTGAGTGATCTGATCTAGGTGTTCCTGCTCCGGCAGGGGGATTGGACTAGATGATCTTTCAAGGTCCCTTCCAATCCCTGATATTCTGTGAAATAGCCATACCTATAAAAGAGAAATAGAAGATGCCTTTCTGTCTCTGGGGTAGTGGTATTAGCACTGATGTAAGCTGCACACTGGGTACCATCACAAAATGGAAGCAGGAAGAGGACACCTAGGACAGGTCCCAGGTACGAGGGGTTACACTGATGTCATGGGCCACTGGCATTGGGATAGCCACTGCAATTACTCCTGGCATCCCTGGTGGGCCAGTAGCCACATCTAAATTTGAAATAAGCAGTACTGGGGAAAGCAGGCTGTGTGTGCCTCATTGCATGCCCTGAATGAGCAGGCTGGAGGCGGGTGCATGGGTTTTTCCCCGGCTTGCACGGGTTTGGGGAGGGGTGTCCATTGCATTCAATCAACAGCTGTAGAGACACATATGGAGCCAGATAAAAGCATACATTTGTTACTAGCCAAAAGTGATTGTAACAAGAGGAAATGCTGTCTATTCCACTGTGATGAGAAATTATGAAGAAATACCTTTTTTTTCATTCAGGCATTTGGAGAGCACGGGATGTATGGTTATTCTCTTGGTTGATAACGTGCTTTTCTACGTAAGATATTTTCCTCTCTGTGTAATACAACTTAGCTGTGGCTGCTACTGCAGTCATGTCGCTAGATCCCGAAAAAAACACTGAGGAATGGGTGGGATGGGGGAGACAAGCAGCAGCACTACATGGATTTAATGCGACATTAGGCAAATATTGAGCAAGATTTTAATTACAGTGGTTATGGCAAATTTTTCTGCTCTGGGAGATGTCAAAAATCCTCCTATATTTAGTAACCTGAATACAAGAACCTCATTGCCTACTTTCTCTATCTCAGGCTGCATGTAAAGTGCAGACTAGGAGAGTTAATGGGCTGTAGTTTAAGGGGAGTTCCACTAGATGATGGTATAAATCTTCATAATGAGCAAGACCGAAGTGGGCAGCTTGAACAGTAGTCCAGAAAAAGCAGAATGCCACAGAAACAGAAGCAGTGACAGACCCTAACCTTCTCCTCGCTGTGTGAGTGGGGTTCCCAACAATTGCGCCAGCCACAAAAACACTGGCAGCATCACAGTCAGCTGTGGCACCATGCAGGCATGCTGAATGGAGGGGTTGATTTATTTGATTTAAAATCAAGCAACAATTTGCTTAATTTATTTTGCAAATTAGACTGGGCTAACATCAATTCATTTCTAAATGCTACTATAAATGAGAGTAATTGTGTAATTAGCAGCAAATTAATTACAGGGCAGAAGATCCATTTACATGAATCTAAAATAAAAAAGTAAAGCTGGGTCTTACATTCCCCCAGCTGATAGATGTCAGGATGTTGTTGGGGCACATGTCTCAGTCTGTTTGCCCCAGGAGAAGAAAAGAAAGAGCTTTTTGTACAGAGAGCTAGCATCTTCCATATCTTACTCAGATTGGAGTTTCAAGGATACCTTCTCATGCAGGAGGAGTATTCCCTGATGAGATATCAATTAGGAGAAGGGCATATGGGGAAGAAGATGACATCAAGAAAATCTGGTGGGAAGAACAACCTTTGAAGTGTGTCAGCAATGCCTTAGTCTCTGGAGAGAGTCTAAAAGCCTATGTCTCTTCTGGGTGCCAGTGAGAAGAATAGCTATCAAGGCTCTCCAGTTTCACCTGGGGACTGGTGCATCTCTCCTAGAACAGGACTATACCATTCACCCTGAGGAATGTAAAACCCAGGTTTCATTTCCATTTCCATTTCCATTTCATCCTACTGCTCTGGATGGGATGGAGTTAATTTTCTTCAGAGCAGCCCATAAAGTGCTGTGGTTTGGACGTGTGCCAAAGCCAGTCTGGATACCATACCACCATTCTGGCACTGGTGGCCAATACCTGCTCAGCACCAAGGATTTCTCTGTGTTTCACAGCCCCAGCCTCCCAGGGGAGTGGGCTGAGGGTGGGCAAGAGGCTGGGAGGAGACAGCTGGACAACGGGGTATCCCATGCCATATGGCATCATGCTCAGCAATAGAAGCTCAAGGAGAGGAGGAGGACAAGGGGGCATCCAGGATTGTGGCACTTGACTTCTCAACTCAGTGTCAGCCATGCTAAGGCCCCACTTTCCTGGCCAGGGCTGGACGTCTGCCTGTCCCCGGGGAGTGAATTCCTTGCTTCCCTTTGCCTGCAATGGCAGCTTTTGGTTCACCTGTTGGACTGTGTGTGTCTTCATTACTGACTTTTCTTGCCTTCTTGTTTTTTGTCCCCACCCTCAGGAGAGGGGAGCGAGGGAACGGCTGTGGGATGTTTGGTTGCTGGCCTGAGTCAACCCACCACATACATTCATGTAGTGAATTTATTACTCTGGAATTAATTAACTTCTAATTGCACAAGTGTTTGTATTTACAGTATGAATAAAACCCACAAAAATGCCAGTATGTCAAAGAGAAAGTTAGTGATGAAAACGGAAAGAAAGCTCAAGACGGTATCTTGATACAATCAGTGTGAAGCTGTTACCTGTTTTTCTGTAGTAGCTCTGCTCTGGAATATCAGTATATTTTAGAAAGAAATGGGAAATGCAGAATTTTGAACGCTAGGACTTGAAGTACTTGCTGCCATGCAGATTCTACATATCTATAAGCACTTATCTGTTCAAAGATAGAATTATGCACTCTTAAGACAGTTGCTGAAAACATCACAGTACTAATGGATATTATTTTAATGGTCTTAAGGCAAAATATTGAAAACCAGAGCTGAGTTTAGGTAGACAACTCACACATGCTATTGTCTGAGGAGCTGGGGGGAAAAGGACCATAGTTAAGAAAGGCTTGACTCTGTGCCACACACCATCTGCTTAGCTTTCATTTCAGCTCTAGGTGCTTTTGAAAACGGTGACCTTGATGATTCTTTCTACCTGCACAGCTTTATAAATCTGTCTTGTTACATCCTGCGGGGCTGTAACTTCTAAGAGCCAAGAGCCAGCCAGAATCAGCTGTTATTGTACGTGGAGCTGCTTGTTGTACGGGGCTGATTGGTTATAAATTGGACATTGAGTAGCACAGGCCTCTGTAAGGCATCTGAGTAATTACGGAGCAATTTGCATCCTTTCACAGCTCTGCTCAGGAAAGTCGTGAATCTGCAAGCCCAGCTTTGTGTGCAGAGGTGTGCACAGAGGCTGCAAAGGGTCATAAGCAAAATTAAGTGCTAAATTTGGGATGCTTCTCCCTGGCAGCAGTGATTCAAAGCCTGTAAAATGTCATGGCCCTCCCTTCTTTTATGCATACAAAAACTGTCATAGAGGACTGCTGTTCCCAGAGGGAGCTGGGCTGAACAGTAGTAGCTGCTGAACTAATGCTGTATTGGACCTCGGCTACTCGTCAGGAGCAACGTGGCTGCTTCTGCAACAAGTATGTACTTGCAAGAGCCACAGAAAAGAGTCACAGCTCGGTCCCTTCCCCTCTTCCTCTGTCCCACTGTGTTCCCGGTGATGACCCTTCACTGCTGCCAAACTTTGGCTTTGAAAGGGCCACCCTGTATCTGGAGCCCTGGGCAATCACTCTGGCTGCTTCACTTGAAAATCAGCTTCTCATAACTGCTTTGTCCTCATTAATGCAGGACTGCATTTCTTTTATGTCCTGACCTGCTGATCGCTTCTTACTTTGATTTGTTGAGCTTAACAGTCGCAAGCTCTGTCTGTCTCTGTGCTTTGTGTAGTTAAGCCCCAAACCACCAAGGGAAGTGGTGGCTGCTCTGTGTGTTATACAAGGGACCATGTGCTGCCAGGTACCCCCATCCCCCTTCCCAGTCCAAGCACCTGTGGGCAGGTGCGAGCACTTCACCTTGAGTCAGAGCACACGGGATGAAATGCTTGCTGGCTGTAGGAAGACACGCAATGGTAGATATGTGGTAAAGCCTGCATGCTCACTATTAACACATGAGGAAAATTTGAATGAATGTGAAGCAGTGGTGTGAGTTCATACTGGGTGGCTACTTTGCATCATGTGGCTGCAATATTTCTGATGTGGTGCTAGCCAGATTTCCTCTACTGTCAAACCATGATCTGTGCAAAGGAAAGATCATTAGTGTGACCTCAGTGGCATAAAAACAGAACGAAAAGCTTTTTACACGTCTTTTGCCAACTAATGGCTCTTTATTTACCCATGCCCCAAGAACAATAATTCTTTTAATATTTCCACAGAGGATGCATTATGGTAGCTTCTGTGGTATTCTCTTCCTCCATTTACTGTAGGATTACAAAAACATTGCCAGCAGTTCACTGTGTATTGTGTTTTAATGCTTAGTAGTTCATAGATTTTTACAAGCACAGGCAGCAGTCTAAAATAAAGACAGAGGAAATCTCATGACTTGACATCTGAAATATTCCCAGACTTCAAAGAAGTTTCAGCTGGCCAAGCAGCCTCATTTTAATAGCTCAGAAGGAAAGTGTTAGGAAACCTGGGAATGGATGAGTTCCCACTAGGAATAGAGCAATGGAGAGCATGAAAGAAAATAACTCCCTCCCGATGGAACTGGGGTTGAAGTGTCAAGGAGATGGAGTCCTAAAGGGGCCAAGGTGAATTTTAGACTGAAGTATATGTGGGATGCATTTGGCCTCAGCCAACTCTGAAATAGTAAAGCAACAGTCAAGGTTGGGAGATAAAAAAGAATAATCTTTGAAACTGTTGGGAATGTTGCTGATATCTTATTTTTAAATTTTTTTTTTTTTGAGTGTGGGGCTAGAGTAATTTATCAATTCCAAATCATCCAAGAGAAGAAGGTTTTGTTGTCTCTGTTTCATGAGAAGACAGGAACTGCCTTCTGGGCAGAAACGATATATGTCTGAATGCCTGGTGCCATAGGGAATCTCACGACTTGGCACCAGCCACGTTTGGGCTGGTTTTGGCAGAAATGCTGGTGGCAGTGAGGCTTACCCTCATTCCCCTGAGGATCACTGCCTTCCAGAGCACTGACAGGTGGGTCAAAGGGTGATGCAGAAGAGTGGCAAGTGACAGCTTTTTCTCCCTCTTGGAGGGCAACAGAGGTGTGCTTCTGTGTAGTAGAGAGAGGTGTAGCTAAATGCTCTTTCAAACTCCTCTGCTTGTTAATGAAAATATCTAATGCATTACAGCTGCACACTGTGCAGTCAGATGGCGATGATGCTTACTCTTTCCTGCTAGAGGATTACTCGCAATTACTCTATGGAGCCTCTTAAGTGAACTATTCTCAGTTCATGATATACAACAGGCTAACTGTACAACATTAAACATTTTCCCTAGGGAGGGATGCTGTCGAGGGACTCTTCCATAAATAGGAGCAATTGTCTGAAATGAGTGTTTGCAGAGGCTTACAGTGGTGGCTCTGGTAGTGGTAGTCATGGTGAAAGAGAAAAAACTGGTTAAACCATCTTCTAGGAGTATGAAAAACTGAAGGCTGTCAAGGAAATTGGAAGTAAGTAAGGACGGCTAGCTTCACTGTTTTGTAGTGTAACAGAAATGCCAGTAATTTGTGAGAGCCTGAGAGCAGCAGATTATCTCACTATTGCAATTTACTCTCAGGCTTGGGTTTTCTGTACATGTGCCTTTCCCTGGTGTTAATGCAGTTAACCCCTGTATACCAGCCTGATTAGAGCTACAGCTGCCTTTCCACCTACCGACTCAGTAGCTTGAGGTCATCTGGGAACCAGGGTTTCTGGATTTATCAGGATCTTTGGTAAAGCAGCACATTGGTAAAGCAGCATATTGTTATAGGAGGGGGTTAAGACAGAAAACTTCGTGAAGGATCCATTCCTTTGAAATGACAAGGAGCTTCTAGGTCTGCTTGAGTTTCTCTCCAGTAACAACTTGGGGATTTATCTACAGTATGTTTTATAGCATTTTGTACAGGTAAAGATTGCTTTATTTCTTTGCATAAATAAAGATCTCTGGTAAATTTCTTTTTTCTTCTTTTAAGCTGCAAGTATTGCAGAAGATTTGACATTCTTGGGGTAGATGTATTTGCTGTAAATGTGTATGGTAGATAAGGAATAATGACTAACTTTTTATAGACCTCTCTCATTAAAAGTCACCTTCAGAAAACACTGCTGCACCTTGCTTATAATCAAATGACACCTCATAACCACCTAACCATTTTTAATATCCCCCAGACTCTATCGTATTATGCCAAGGCTCAGACACTGTCTAGCTAGTCAAGGAAAAGAGTATACCATCATATTTAAAAGCAGTTATTGGGACAGGTTTTACAGGCAGTGGGCTAAGACAATTCAGAAACAATTGCTTATGTGATAGTTTGAGGATTTGTCCCTGTCAAACAGTTAATATTGCTTTAATACATGAAGTAGGCTGTATAAGACAGCAATAATGAAAAATGTCAGGAAAGACAATATCAATTGTTATTCAACATCCACATCAAAGATTACTTTTTTGTCAGTAGCTTTCAGAAAATGTATTTTCCATCAGATCTGATTGCGTTCCTCTTTGAAGTGCTCCATCCTCCCGGTAGATTTAATGTGACATCTAGGCACTTTTTAGTCCCTGGGCCTCTGAGGCGATTCAAAGAGGCACAACAAGCCATCACAGGTTTATCCTCAAAGGCCGACACTGTCTGTCTGATTTATTGTAACTTTAAGAATCATCTCCAGCAAAGCATGAGCCTTTCTACCCATCCGCAGCCTCAGACTTTTATCAATTCATTTGTATGCAGCCTGTACATTCTGGAACTGAGAGCCCTATAGCCACTCATGGAAAATGCATTACCTGCTACTAATCCTTTTTATCTTTAAAGTCTGTATTTTTTATGTATAAGTCATTTTGGGTTATCATAAAATATACATAATTCTCGCCCCCAAAAAGACAAAATGAAAAGAGAATATATAATAAGTTATGAGCTTGCCGTGTCCTTATCACCAAGGATTCTAAATAAACAGCTCGCTCTATGTAAATACTGAGGGATATAAAACTGTGATTACTTTCAATAGGGAATAGGAATGCTTCCATTTTTGTTCCTCGTTTCAAAGTGAAACAGTGAGATGAATCATTTTAAATGTGTTTGGGAGCACTTTTATTTTCTACTTCATTGCTTTGGGGGCCTGACAGTTGTAGGGGTTGCCTGTCAAAGTTCTTCTGTCATATAACTACAGATATCCAGAAACACCGTATGGTTTCAACATTTCGCCTCAAATTCATGGTCAACTGTAAGTTAATGACATCTGTTTTAAATGATGATATGGCTGGGAGGATGATACAGTTCTGGGAGCAATGCTTTCTCTGAAAGTTTGGTCAGCTCACTGCAAGTTAACTGCATTATTTTCTTAAAACACGCTGCTCTGTGAATAGTCCTGCCAAGAATTTCACTACATAGATGAGCCATTCTAACTTTTATCATTTTGGATGCAATATTAATCATGGATGAAACTTTTTTAAAATCACATCTTACTTTCATCTGTTCACATCAGTCCCATGTCTCACATGCATACTGCACACCATTAGCTGAGATTATGAGAAGTAGTAGAGTATGGTAGGCACATCAATCCATATTTAGACAGTACTGTGTACATCTATATCTGTACACATGCGTGCACATGCACACAAATATATACAGAGAAAACTATTTGTGTGTATGCAATTTTCTTTAAGAAAAAGGTTTATTTCACCATGTATATTTAAAAGCAGTTATTGGGACAGGTTTTAAAGGCAGTGGGCAAAGACAGCTTAATTGACAGTAGTTAAAGTTTGCATGTTCTTGCAGCCAGCGTGGCCTCAAACCATAAAATTGTTTAAAATGGCCAACTGTAACGGAAACCGCTGGGATTTAGGGACCTAGCAGTAACTAGCAATCTCTATGTTTTTGCAGGTATGGTCTTGGATGTCCCCAGGGTCTTACTTTTCCAGTGAGTCTGGTCTCTTNTTTCCAGTGAGTCTGGTCTCTTGTCCAAACTCATTCTGTATCTCTGAGGAAAAATTGTTTAACATTATGCACATACTAACAGATATTACATTAACTAATTAAATTAGTTGAGTTACAGCAAGATAAAATATAATGGAGGATAGAGCTAGGTCTATTTGTTATATGATATGCAAGAGACAAACACACAGGGAATGTAAATTCAGATCTAGTTTTCACACTTGTAGAAAATTTTAATGAATACTTTCCCAATCTAAAAGATAACATACTAAATTATTAAAGCAGTGAATAAGGACAGTTGTACAATACTGATAA
>VZTM01011565.1:5437-18767 GCA_013400555.1 Jacana jacana
AAAAAAAAAAGAAAAAAAAAAGAAAAGATAGCCTTTTGTGAAGATGCCTTAACTCACAGGGCAGCATCCCTTTTTCTGGTCTAATACTGAATTAGTTGGAAAACTGCAAATATTTAAAATTATACCATTCTAGACTAAGAAGGTCTCTGCTCCCATGCCAGGATGAACACAAAGATAGTCATATATGTATACCTCCACAGAAGATGTTCAATGAGAACCCAGAAATTATGTATCCCAATGGAAAAAAATACTCTCTGCTTCCATCTCCTGGTGGAAAGACACAAGCAGTTTCATTTGCATAAAATTTTTATTCATAATTTCTTCAGTGACACATGGGAGTGATCATCACTATTCACAAACTCATAATTAGTTGAGAATTGGAAATGCATGGAGAGAGGTGACAAGGGATTTCTTTCATGTAGCTAAAAGAACATCTGTGAGGTAAGGACTCACAGATGTTCAAGCATCCTACAAGTTATTAGTTGTCAGGCCCTGCACACTATGTGCTGTTGAGAGGTGAAATATAGGTACCTCCATAAAAGAATCTACAGAGGGCTGAAGAAGAGCTAAGTGACATCCAGTGATTTTATACCTAACAGGAAAGTAAACTATTTCACAGCTCCAGGTCTTGCTTACTCATTAGCAGCAAAAGAAGCATGGAGCTTAGGTGATCAGGAAAGGTATTGGTTTTTGTTTGTTTTTCTTTACAGTCTAACAGAAATTCCATCCTGGATCAGAAAATCTGTCCTAGTGACACTTTCTTCAGAATGATTCATTTTAAATGAGAAAATGAAGTCATTCCAAATTTTAGAAAATTTGAACAGAAGTTCTGCTTGCTATGAGGCTTAATATAGTATTAGCTTGAACTAATACCAAAGTAACTGTCAGCATTTCATGAAAGAATCACTGACTGTGCTTCCATATTCTGCAATTATTTCACTGCTTTGTTCAGTGCTCTAGACTCTTGATCATACCTTCAAGGATGTGAATGTGCTCCTGAGTTCTGCTCAGGAAGGAATCAAGCTGTTTACTTGGCAAGGAAAAAGACCAGCTGTACACAGCCATATCTACAACTAACAAACAGTAAGGATAATTTTGTTTCTCCTGCTTGAAACAGTCTTCTAATAGTGGACTTACTTTTTTCCACTCAATGCCATTCTTCACATCAGCAAATTTCATAGTTTCATGCTACTTCCCACAACATACACATCCCAGTTTCAGAACAGCATTTTAAGAAAACAATCTTCAGAGCAGCAAAAGCCTTCTTTTTATCAGGTTTTCCTTCTCAGGTATCTGCTAACAAAACTTGGAAGAGATCAGCTACCTGTAGAGACCTTGTGTTGTTGCAAAGTTTCCTTGTCATGAGAATTCCCAATGGTATTACAAGGAGGTCACTTGCCATATCTGCCATATGGTCAACATGCCATAGATGTTTACTGTTATTCTAAAAATCTTGTTATAAGCACAGGGGAGCACACCCTGTAGGCAGAGACAAGAATTAATTGTTAGTACAATTAATATTTTAAAGGTGTAATCAAAACACAGCAAACAGTTCTTATTAGTCCAGTTACAATAATACTAATTCTCATAGTCCGAATTATCTAATCAGTGCAAAAAATTCTCCTTGATAATTCAGTAAAAACTGTTATTGTCTAATATTTAACTATTCTCAACTTTTTCTTGGTTATTGTGCTCACCTTCCAAATGTTGTGCTAGTACTAGGTTGATAGTTCTAGCTAGCCTTCCTCAAAAGACTTCTTTAAAAAGAGTGTGAAGGAGCTGTGGCAAATCATCCTTATTTCTTCCTCTAGGAACAGTATGATGTTCATAGTGGAGAGCTGCTTCATCCACAGACTTAAATCTGCTTTAAGTTGGGTTTGAATATTTTCTAACACAGTCTGCTCTGTTGCTCTTCTTTCATTGGTTACCAAATCCATGATGTCTTTGTATACTGCTTTTCTCTTTGTTAGCCCTAACATCAAATTCACCTGACTCACAGGGATTCACTGACAGGGATTAGTGACCACTTATTAATCCCTATGATATATTTTCAGTTTCTAGTGTCATTATTTATCTGTAGTCTTCTACATCATGTTTTTATTCTAGAGTCATAAACCGGTTATTCCACATTGATTAAATACTTTTTATTATACTGAATAAACATTAGTTAACATCAGATGTTACATCACACAACTGCACAAAGTGAAACTAATGCTAAAACAAATTTCAACAATAGTCACCTGACTGTTAGACAGTTGCTATCAAAGCTAAAACAAGCTAAAGCCAAAACAAGCCCGAACAAGTCCATACGATGTCCTTTTACAACAGTAAAATCATATTTACCTGGCACTATTATGAGCAAAAGGCGATGTGACATCAAAAACATTGACACTACCAGATGTCAATGTCACGCTCAGGCTCATCAAGAGGATCTGAGGATCTCTAGCAGAAGAACAATGAAATTCCCATCTCTCTCTAGCTTAGGCAACAGGTTCCAGACACAAGCCTAACTGCAGAGTCAAATGAGATATAGTCCCCTAAGGGAAAGAAACAAGACTTAATTTTAGTGTTTTCACACATTACTTACTATGGGTTTCTGTTGTAAATGTACTGGGAGCATGCTCTCCCCACTCCTGTAATGGGGCTTGGTTGCCCAGGCTCAAGGCCAAGTTGCCCACAGAACATCTGGTGAATCTAAGGAGAGTTATTGTGAAGAAAGCTAGAGGCCTTGATGAGCCTCAGCCTGTCCTACATATGGGAGTTGCTCAAACATTTTCACCTGTGTTGCAGATATGTCCATGCCTGTCTATACATTCTGATGATACAGAACATACAGAACATGTCTTTTACAGCTGGCCTTTGCCATAGACAATGGTTTTATGCAATAGCTTTTCCAGACAGCTGGAGTTAGTTGGGTTGTCATTGGAAGAGACCATGCTACTCTAAAACTGTAACAATAAGACTAAAATTTTGAAAATATCAAACAAAATATGTAGGAAAATTTTCTGCTGCAATTCCCAGTACATGCTATTAAAGGAAAATAAGTATGAAAGTAACAATTCCTGTGTATATTTCACAAAAATTTGAGAGCAAGATGGCAAGAAAAAGATGGCAAAATACTTTTTAAAAAGTTTTTTGTTATATAGTGCTTAGATTTTAATGATACATTGACTTTTCTATGTAGACATTTCATCACCTTTTCCTCAGCCGATCTTTCACTATGTACAGAGTTCAAAACACATAAACTGCATCTCAGTACATCTAAAGGAACATATATTTGGAACAATAGCAATACTGTGGTAACAACATATGAAGAAAAAGTTACTAGCCAACTTTGGAGTAATATGTTGAGTTCACCCAAACCTGGATTTTACAAAAAAAGTTACTTTTTGCATCTCTAGCAGACTTGTGAGATGGACTACAGTCATGATTTCAAGGTTCATTAGGAATAGTGTGTTAGAGTTAAGACAAAAGTGTGTTTCTGTTCCTCATGTTTTGTAAAAAGAAAGAAGATATCATGTTTTACATAAAAGATAACTGTGCCTAAATATCTTGTAGGGAGTGGCCTCCCAAGCAGAAGCAAAGGAACTGTTTGAGGTATTGAGGTATGTGAGAAACATATTTATAGTGAGATGAAGTATGTGTTGAGTACAGGAATTTACGTATGTATTCTAAACTGCATGCAAAAAGACAGCATTATACATTTCCCTCCTACCCTGGCAGACGGGGATGCTGATAACAAAGGTGATGGGAGGCTTACAAAACCTGAAAATTCCAATCTTTCTGGGTCCATTCCTTGTGGAAATGGTCATCATATTGCTTGTATAAATTGTTTAAGATATAATAAGGTGTAACATGAACTGTAAGCAAATATTGTCTTTGTTATTCTAGTTCAGATCCTGTCAATTGATGACAAAAGCTGAAGATCTCAGAAAATGTCCTGGTGAATGTTTGGTATCTGAATAAATCTGCTTGCTTCAAGGTAGCCAGGCACAGACACTGATAGTGTCAGTTGATAAAATCATCGCAGATAACAAAGGCAACAGGGTGACAGTTGGATCACAATGGAAGCTAAGTGTTTTGCAGAAGATACAGCCATTATGAAGTTAACAAGTGTTGCTGGTTATGATATTCATAAATCTGCCATACTGGTGCAGAAAATCTTTATGAAAAAATAGCATTTTTAACGGAACTCAGTAGAGGCAGTATGTGGAAAAAAAATCTGATGACTAGATACCCTTTACAGGAATACAGCTATTGGAGATTGTGAAGATGCAGATGACAGTCTACTGGATGGCATCACAGTAGATGGCCATAGCCCTTCCTCAAAATTACTCCATCAAGAACTAGAAGCCAGGGGTTGCTAAATGCCACGTGATGCCAAAAATCTATCCTTAAAAATAGCAACCAAGAGTATAGTATACCTTTTATATAAGACACTTACCAGAAGGAAATATCTAATGTGACATTTTACATCTTAAAATTCTGTAGTCATCTGTCTTTCTCTGTTGTAGGGGATCAGGAATAGCACATCTGATAGTGACTTAGTTCATTTGGATGGCGTCCATATTCAACATCTCTGCATTAATATGTACTAAAAAGTGACTACTAACTAAAATTAAGGGAGGAATTCCACAAATGAAATTTGCCTGTTTTGTCATAAAGCTGTACAAGAAATAAATATGGTGTAATCTGGAGAAGCCAAATGCCAAAGGATTTAAAACTAATTCTTGTTGAAGCTTATGCTGATATGCAGTATGGATTTAAACTGTCAGCGTGGAGAAGCTATAAGTCATCTCTCATCTGTGGTATAGAAAACTGAGCTCAGTCCCTGGGACATGCAACAGTGACAGCACAGACATCATCAATAAATACTCAAAATTAGAGCTGGACTGGACCTCATGAGTGACTGTACAGGATGCCACTTTGGTATCCTTTCTTT
This sequence comes from Jacana jacana, assembly GCA_013400555.1. Lineage (NCBI taxonomy): Eukaryota > Metazoa > Chordata > Aves > Charadriiformes > Jacanidae > Jacana > Jacana jacana. Next base: position 10,380 of record VZTM01011565.1, read on the forward strand.
AATTATTCACTGAAACTGGAACCTCATGTAATATACTCCAGAAGGACTCATGAACAGCTAAGGAGAATCAAAATGTTAAAATGACATTACATTTAGCCTAACATAAATTGACATAGTTAGGCAGGATAGGATAATCTACATTTGAAAGAGAATAAACTTCAGGACTTGCTATTCTTCAAAATCTTCCCAGTCAAGAGCAAAGTAAAAAGAAAGAGGCATTCTCCTTACCACTTCACTATTAGGATTTACTTTATACCCATCCATTTCATAGAATTTGTTTTGGAAATAAAAAAAAAAATCCCCAAAGAAATATAAGTTTAAAACATCTCAAAAATTGCAGAAACAGACCAGCAGTTTCTAAATTAAGGAGGAGAACATATGTGAAGAACAGTGAAGTAGAAACAGAATAGAAGTGTAGAAGAACCCTAGTAGACCAGAAAAAAAAAGGTTAGGAAAAACACCCAAACCCCAGAACAGGGTATATAATACTTATTGAACAGATACGAGTAGTGTTTATTTCTGTTGAAATGAGTGAAAACTGAGATATAGTTTGTTTTTTTCATTTCAGAACTGAGTGTGTTCTTAGTCATCTTAATAATAAATGTCTCTGATTGGAAGTTATCACCTTTTTACTTCCTTTTTGATAGGGTTACAACATTTTGGCAACAACAGAGAAATTCAGATCCAAGCATCTGTAGATGCTCCAGATGGATTTCAGTCAATGGTGATGTGAGAAAATGACTTCCAAGCACACTCCCTGCAGCTCTTTCACTCCACAGTGATGAAAGTTTCCTGACAGAAGCAGGCAGCTCCCACCATGCTGTGCATGAAGAGAGCAATCACAGAAGGTGCCCTAAATATTCATAGTGTTTTAGGCAACACATGGGGTATGAAGTAAATCATATTACACCATATTATTCCATACTAATGAAGTAATAATGTCTTCTGAAAGACACTTTTAAAAAACTAATGTGAAGATGATGTGATGCCCAGAAATGTAAACAGAAGGAGATACACTAATGGATTAAGATAATCTAGGGACTTTGGTGTGTAGCGTATGTTTGCTTGGCTTCAGAAAAGCCCACTCCGTGGGCCAGTGCTTTGGCCTCATTACTGCTATAGAGAGTAACTTCATGACACCCAAACAGGCCATCTGTTAAGTTGGATAATATGCAAAAAATATGTTTTAGGCATAAAAGCTCCTCTTCCAAAATCTTCCGACAGTGACAGAACTGTGATGCAACCATAAGAAATCAACTTTTCTCCTACTTTCAGGTGTACAGTTTTGAAGAGAAGTGAGATTTTCTCGCAATTTAAATGAACAGTATCAAGATCAGTGGTGACTCAAGAAGGTAACACTGGCATAAACATACCTGGTCCATGTTTCAAAATAATTCTCCTTTTTAAATAAAGTGCAAAATCTTGTTAAGCTTTTATAATTATTTTTTTAACTCAACCCCAAAACTTAGGTGTCATTATGCTCATTCCAGGGGTTAAAATTGATGAAACATCTGTCCCCTATGTAGTGTGGTCTTGATTAAAGAAAGATTTCACCAAGGGGAACTTCTATGCTGTAGATTTCATTGTAATCCCTGAACATTTAAGATGGGTCTAAATTAACAAGCTCCTGTAGAGAAAACATTCTCCCAGTTTAACCACACAGTCAGAGAGCTCCATGTCACTTAATTTACTCAAGTCACCAGTCCATGCTGCAAAGGTTTGCATGTTTTCAGTTCTCAAGTTAGCTCACAAAAATTTTGTTGAGCATTTGGAATCTACACTTAAATCTGCAAAACGCATGTAACTTGAGAAGAAATTGACATCATAGATGCTAATAGGATTTTATTTTTTAGGCCTTTTTTAGCTGCCTTAGCCGCATGTTAGAGATTTTATTTTTTCAGATTTAAGGGGTTAAGTGAGGAAAGCAGTGTGGGTTTCTTTGTGGACATGAGTAGAAAGGATTACCTAGCAGGTGTATGCTACAAATCATCAATTGTTAGGGAGAAATCTTTTTGCTTTTCTCATGCACTGTTTCTTACTTCTGTTTTCAGACTCATTGTCACCCATGAACACATGGTGCACAAAAGGTTTTGTTCATGTGATTCTACCCATGTAAGAGAACTTTCTTTTCTAGGTCACCTTGTAGATTTTTTATCAACTACAGAGATCAGTAGAAAAGCTGCAGTTTAACAGTCACTGTAAGTGAGCTATTGTAAATCATAAAAAAGAACAGAACTCTTTAGGTTTTTAGGCAAAAGTCATTGACTCTTCTTAATCATCTCTTCTTGATATTTATTTGGAAAATTATAATCTCTATGACAATAAAAGAATGAAAATATCTTACTTTAGTTCAGCCCCTTATGATTTGTTTTAATATACTTAAAGAAAGATAGGAACATAGCCTCTAAATGACAGCTCGTTATATAAAGATTTTCAGAAACAAGATAATACAGCACCTTCCATACACTTTACAAGCATTTTTTTCCTCCCCTAGATTTAACATTCAGCCTCTTACTCACAACAAGATTACAGTCATAATCGCTGAAACATTTCATTCCTTCTTAATTTTGTGTTTACATGCATTATTAGCCCAACTTTAAACCTCGCAGCATGGATCCTCATATGAATAAAAAACACAGTCACAGAAAATATAGTGCCTTCTGTCTGATTTCATTTGCTTTTGTTATCAAAAACATTTTTACATCAACAATTGTATATTAAGCCACCATGACATGGGAATTAAAAATGAATCCCTACAAAGTGCTGTAACTGCTTATTTTAAATGGAATTAAATGAATCTATTATTAAGTGTTCTTTCTCTGCCATGGTATGTGCATTTAAAAGAAATATATTATAACCTATTCAAATTTTGAACTTTAAAGTTGTGCCAAAGTGATTGATACAAATCCAAAAAGATATCAGTTGTTGCTGGTCATGTAAAAATATTAGAACACTTCAAAGAAAAATTGTTTTGTGACAGCATAAGATTTTTATGATTTACTGTTTTTTCAGAAAAAAATAATTAAGGTTTATAAATGTCTTAGAATTTGCTGTGATTTGTTATTTTTTTGTCTACAAAAAAATAATTCAAAATAGTGTATGTACATATTTTATTGTATTGCTGATCTTTTATTACGTATACATACAGAATATTAAAAGGAAAGAAACACCTTTAATATAATAAATATATAAAAGCTTGTGTTGTTGGTGATTATATAGCTTATATGCAAGAAGAATAAAATGCATGGCCCGGTAGATTTTGCATTCCTAGTAAAAAGCTTTAGGAAGGGTCTGGCAAACTCAGGGGGTCATTGCCCAACAAACAAAAGTCTCTGGGGAGCAGAGCTTAGCAGAGGCTGGGAGGCCATACTCACACTCAGCTGGGAGCAGCCAGAAGGTTCTGGCCCATGGTGAGGAAACAACCCAAGTAGATCCCACTACTGAGGACTAGGGGACCCTCACCTTGAATATCATGTTTGTCTCAGGAAAGACTTCAAGATGCTGTTGACACACCATAGCCCTCCTTCTTGAGGAAGATTCCACTATTTCCTTCAGGATGCCAAAACATATCAGAAAGGCTTTTTGATATAACATTTTGCATTACATTTTCATTGAGGCTTTTCTGATTTGGACTATTAGATTATTAATACATAAATTAAATCATTATTAAATTCTTAGCTCTGTATATATATGGTGTGTTTTCTTTTGCTCATTAAAAAAGATTTTGAGAGCTACAATGCATAGGTTAGCCATAACCTTTCAAACTTGAATTCACTGGTGATGTTAAACTATTTTTTAATGTCCGGTTACGTCAAAACAGCATGAATTCAGTGGTAGGTATCCAATAAATGTTTAGTTTCTGGTGGTCATGAAATCTTCTTACCAAGTAATTTTTAGATGATACTGCCTGTGTTGGGAGCAGCAGAAGTGGGGCTGTCCCACACCCCAAAAGTGGGTGAATGGAACTGGCAGTAGCAAAACCCTTCCAGCTATCATAGAATCATAGAACGGTCCAGGCCACAAGGGACCTCTAGGGTCATCTAGTCCGACCTACCTGCAATCAGCAGGGACACCCCCAACTAGACCAGGTTGCCCAGAGCCTCATCAAGCCTCAACTTGAATATCTCCAGGGAAGGGGCCTCAACCACCTCCCTAGGCAACCGGTTCCAGTGGTCCACTGCCCTCATAGTAAAGAAACTATTCCTAATATCCAGTCTAATTCTGTTCTTCTCCAGCTTGAAGCCATTTCCATCATTGAGCAGCAGCAGTGCACTACTAGCCCAAAGCTAGTCAAGGAAGGTGGAAGGAGAGCTTTGGGCCAGTGGAGGACAGGCTGGAGGCAAGCAGCAACAGCAAGGCTTGATGAGATCCAGGGCTGACCAAAAACTGGAGTTCCAGCTGAGGTGCTTCTGGGCAGTTAAGGCCCAGTGTTGCTCGTTAACAGCCAGTCAACTTTACACAAGTTTAAGAATTTTAAATCAAACAATTAAATTTAAAAATCCATGCTAATGCATTCAGGCACATACAGTGTTACATTTTGACACTTAATCCTGCCTCAATTGGATTGGGTTGATTTGAATTTCTTTGCTTGAAGTGTGGCAACATATGCCACTAATTTCTAGAAAAGAAACACAAAAAAATGCTATTCCAGTACATATTGGTCACTTCATTAAATTAATTTGTTGCTGGTTCTCACAATTACTTATTTTCAGTTAAGTATAGTTGCAATCTCTAGGTCATTTTAATACCATTGACTGGTTCTGTAAATCCAATGAAGTCAGTCGAGCTAACACTATAACAAGCAATTACTTGTTGAACATCTTATTCTTCCCATAAATATTTTTATGTTTTTATTATCAGATTTGAGCATCTTTGACCTGAGCTTCAGAACCTGACTTTTCATTTTTATTTTTTTCTCAAAATATTGTTTTTTTATTTTCTTAAATTATCTTTCTTATTGCTAAAACTAAGCAAAGATACATGCTCCTTTTGAATTTTTATACTCTTGAGAGTATAAGAAAACAATTAATTTATGCATGTTGTGTATGTATATATATATATATATTCTGTATTGATAAAGTTATGAAATAAGAAAAAATGTTATGTATAATTTAAAAAAAAAAAAAAAAATATGTGTGGAAGTTCACCCAGCTAAAACCCCTCACCCATGTATGCCCTATAACAAATTTGTCTAGAACATTTTAACCCTGGTCATCTATGTTTGCTATTGACCTACTAAATATGAAAGACTTGTGAGTGGTTTTCTGAGTGCTAAGAAGTGCCTTCCAGAAGATATGCACCAAGTGCTTCTAGAGCCCTGTGGCAATCCAAACCATAATTTTCTGATTCCTTAGAAAAGTTTAACATGCTGCTGAAACTAATTTTTTGCATAATAATCTAGAGGATATAGTGTTTATGTGAGACATGAACAACATGGATTCTAGGCACTCTTTCTGCAGACTAAATCTTCACTGTCTCAGACACAGCACTGAAAATCTCAAGTGGAAAAATGGACAAATATTTTCTAGTGTTTTTTTGTGCTCTTAATGGAGAAGAAAAAGTGTCTTACATAGGAAGGAGAATTTCCTTCTGTAGATAACGGAGGTATCTTCCTTGACTGAAATGTTAAGTCATCTTATGGAATAAATTTATCCTCCAGTGCTAGACACCTAAAATTTAGTGGGAAAATACTTGCAGAGATTAAAGTTCAAGTATAATAGACTGGGTCTTATCACTTGTTATCTTTCAAAATGTTGTCAAATTCAATATACACCTACATGATATTTCAGTTTCCACAGATCAGCATTCTCTCACAGCAGCTTATTCTACGAGAAAATTGCTAGCCATGTGTAAAGCACAAAGAGTAAACTAAATTAATAACACTGTAATATTAATATAATAAAGCAAGAATACTCACTGAAGAAGCAAGTTCTGCAGTAACACAAATAAAGAAAAAAAAATCAACTTACTTATCGGTATGAAAATAGAGATGAGAAATGAAGTCAAGAGAAATGAAAGTAATGGTGGTATGGGAACTAAACAGCACACATCCCGTTGGTTATATATAATATATATAACCAGAAGCAACACTTTAAGTGTTAAGTATGAGTCATCTGGCCAATTTTGTTTTAAAAGAAACAACCACTTTTGCAACCCAAGTGGATGAAAATTTGATCTTTTCCCTCTTGCTTTAGCTCTTCTGGGAGCCTCGCCAATATCAAAATGTCTCTGTCAATAAAACAAAGAATCATAGAATCACAGAATTATATGGGATTGGAAGGGACCTCTGGAGATCAACTAGTCATTGGAAGGGATCTCTGGAGATCATCTAGTCCTATGCCCTTGCCAAAACAGGTTGTCCTAGAGCAGGTTGCACAGGAACTTGTCCAGGCAGGTTTTGAACATACTACAACGCTTCAAGTGTACTTTCATAAGAAAATATGATTCTCTGTAAATTATAGTGTGTTGATACCATGTTTGTATGACTCTTGATGCTAACCAAGGCAACATTTCCTTGGTTTCAGTTAAAAATAGTTCTTCAGTTAACAGTCTTGCAAAGTCACCCTGGAATTCAAGAGTTAATGCATGTGTGTTGATATCTAATATAAAAAGTAAAAATGAGGCCAGAATTTGTTGTTGAAAGTAAAACTTAATGAACAGTTCTGTCAACAATGTACAAGCACAATAGAATTTAACTTACTCTTTCAGATTTCCATCATGCCTTGAAAGATAATATGATCTAGATTTTATTTTTTTTTTTCCTGGAAAATAACCCAAACCATCTATGACTACAAAATGCATATAGGAAGCATATCCTTTCAATGAGAAATGAACCCATATGAGTAATTGCTTAGTTAAACAACACTTCACATATCAACAGTCTGGCTGCCTCTACTCATCATTCCCAAATATTAAAATGAACTCCTTTAAATGGTACTCAAAAAAAACTGAAAGTCTTAAATGAGGTGTCTGCCTTAAAGCAATTAATTAAAGCGACTGATTCCTTGAATAACGCAAATTTATGACTCTACTATTTGGATGTCTGATTAATTGACGTGATTTTGTTTTTACCTTGCCATTTCAATTAGGTGGATAACACTGTACCATAACAATAAAAATTGTTCAAAAGCAATGAAGGAAACAAATGTATCAATTTTATTTGCATAATGTTATCAGTAGAATAACTTAATGGGTACTGCAAAAATCTAACTCTGACAGAAGAAAATGGGTTCATCACAGTTGGGTAAATTATTCCATCACACAAATGGCCTTTGCTTGTTTGATAATTTGAGAAAGGAAGTGAATAAATTAAAATGAAAATCAATTTCTAGGTCCTTGATCACAATTTGATGGTCTTTTATACTTAAATGTGTTGTAAGCAATTTATTTTAAAGAGTATGAAGAACTTGAATCGTTGCCGTTTTTTGGAAGTGAGGGGTTTACACTAATTTCATTTATACCAATGAAGTTACAATTATGTCTTGAAAGATAGATTTAAATTATAATAATTCCCAAAGATTCAGAGATCTGAAACTCAATTTAATCTTTTGCATACATTATGAGAACCAGACTTCAGCTGTGACTGTCAAATTCACTTCAGAAATGAATCATTTTGTGACTACACGTACTTGAGAAAAATAAATCTATGAGCCAATGTTTAAAAAAGTGAAAACCTAAAGCCTTCGATGTCTGCATTTGAGTAACCAGCTACATATGCAAATATGCAAAATGTCGACTATCTTTTGTTTCAATGGCAGCTGTTAGAAGCAATTCAAGAAGATGCACACTCAGAACAATTCAGTGAACCATGAAAAAAATTACTCCTGTCTTTAATAGGCACTGGATTCAGGTTCTCCTAGCGTATTTCATGGATTTATTTTGAACATGCATAATAAAATGAAAGGCAGAACAGAGAATATACTAACAATTCTTTACTGATTTAGTTCAGGGTTTTTTGTGGTGGTTAACTGTTTTCTTTCCTTTTTCAACAGAGTGTAAATATTTAAGTTTTCTAACTATATGATGATTGATTAAATGATAATTGATTCATTACATGTACAAATTATTTATATTATGCATGTCACCAATTGCCTTGGAGCAATATCCATTTCTGTATTGTTACACAACATATAATGGATGATTCTGTTGATAGTATAAAAAATATCAAAATTAATTTAAATTTTGTTCTCCAAGTTGTGCCTAAAATCTGTAAGTGAAATAATTAGGCCGAAACTTTCTCTGCTGCTCTGACCTTTCTCAGCATTGGGACATTTTTCTCTACTACTCTGACAGTTATCACTGGGCAGACAGTGATGTTGAAGTTTAGTAAACAGTACACATTTAGTGGTAACAGAGAAGGATGAAAGTAGATACACAGTTTTCTTGCTT
>VZTM01011576.1:23167-46961 GCA_013400555.1 Jacana jacana
CCCAGGTTGCCCTGAGAAGCTGTGGCTGCCCCATCCCTGGAGGGGTTGAAGGCCAGGCTGGACAGGGCTTGGAGCCACCTGGTGTGGTGGAGGTGTCCCTGCAGGGGGACAATCCCAGGGCAGGGTGTTGGAACTACATGATGTTTAAGGTTCCTTCCAACTCTGACTGTTCTGTGATTCTGTGACCTGTGACACAGCTTACCTTTGGCAGTGAGCAGTTCTAAACCTGCAATTTCTGAGCTGAAAAAAACCCAAGCCACGTGCTTGTTTCCAGCTTCTCCAAGATGAACCATGAGCCTCAGCCAAGGCCCCTCAGGTGAGAGTCCTCAGCAGCCGCGTCCTGCTGGGTGCCCAGGGAGCCCCCGGGACTGATGGAGGGCCCGGGCTGAGGGTTAGCCTAGCATGCTCTGGAGTTCCTTCCCTATGGATTCCCTATGGATTCTTAAACAGCCTTGTGAGGGCTTCCACTGGTGGAGTAACAACTCCATCAAGTTGTTCGCTGAGGTGTGTTTAATGGTAATGACCTCTGACGCGCTGTCACCGCTCATCAGTCTGGTGGAGCTCAGATCACAGGCTGGTACAGGACAGTTATTGTCTTCTTTGTTGGGGTTTTTTTTAAGGAAAAGCTACAAAACCCACAGAGAAACTCATAAATGTATTTTATTGGTACTTCCTAATGTAAATATTGCCGAGGTTAAGGATCATCTCTGACTGTGTTTCAGAGTGGATGAGATGTGGTGTTGGGGGATCTGGTGTAGGGGAGAACTTTGTAGAGTGGGGCTGATGGTTGGATTGGATGATCCCAAGGGTCTTCTCCAACCTCAATGATTCTAGGTTTCTATGGTCTACTTCTCCTGCTGTAAGAAAACTCTCAGGTGTTATGCAGGTGAATGATTGCAGTAATTAGTTCATCGTATTTTTCAGGGTTTAACCTTAAAAACATGACGATGCCGACAAACTGGAAGCAAGGGATTCTAGAGGAGGGTTCTGGCTTCCTTCTGGGTCTGCTGACAAACTGGAAGCAAGGGATTCTAGAGGAGGGTTCTGGCTTCCTTCTGGGTCTGCTGACAAACTGGAAGCAAGGGATTCTAGAGGAGGGTTCTGGCTTCCTTCTGGGTCTGCTGACAAACTGGAAGCAAGGGATTCTAGAGGAGGGTTCTGGCTTCCTTCTGGGTCTGCTGACAAACTGGAAGCAAGGGATTCTAGAGGAGGGTTCTGGCTTCCTTCTGGGTCTGCTGACAAACTGGAAGCAAGGGATTCTAGAGGAGGGTTCTGGCTTCCTTCTGGGTCTTTTCTAGTGCCCTGTAATCACTTGGCTCACTGGAGGAGCAAAGTCAGTGAACCCTTCTTGTCATTTCACGTGTTCCTTGTGTGCTGTTCCTGTCATACAGGACCTATGGCACTGGAGATCAGTTCCTGAAGTACCACGGTGGGTATGGCAGAGCTCGGGCACTCAGACCTCATCTCCTACCACTGCCTGGTTTTTCACTTGACTTTGCAGCGTTCTGGTACAGAAAGTGTAGTGTTTGCTAGAAGCAATGGGGTTTGACATGAACAGACTTTGGCATTAGCTGCCATCTGAGCAGGGGAAGCTCGTGGACTGAGAGGCAAGACCTCACTTCCAGGCCATTGTGACCAGCAACATGTTAATAGAAGAAAGAGGCACTCCTTTCTTGGGGCCTTGTTTTGTCTTTTTACAGCGATCTACCTGTACTTCTAGTATTTCTGTGAACATTCAGGGTTTTTCTCTAGTCTTGTAAATTCAGTTTTCATTTCTTCCATCATCTCATTTCTGCCTGAGACACGGCTGTTAGTTTTCCATTATTGCTCTTTATTCACTACCCGAGTCACCTCGGCGGGCTGCTCCACCAGAGCCGGGGCCCATTGCCTTCTGCTATCATTTTCCTTCATTGCTTCTCATTCACGCAGCAGCTTAATTAAACGCTGTCTCTGCTGCTGGCCCAAGTCCAGAGAGCGAGTGGCCTTGTGTGGACCGGCTCCTCGGGCACAGCAGCGCCGTTCAGCGGGTCACGTTCGGCTCGGGTCACCTTCCCTCGTTCTGCTGGTAACGGTGAGTTCAGGCACTGCTGCCCCTGTCAAGGTCAAGCTTCTTTTCCCTTTAATGAACTTTATTTATTTATTTAGTATCTATTTATTTACTTTGCAGTAGGTTTTGGTGGAGGATTAATTTCTTTGTGTGGTGACTTGAAGTTTCTAGAGCTGATGCGGATTTTAAGCGAAGCTGTATGTATGGCCAGTGTTGTAGGAGGTGATTCTGCCCCTCTGCTCTGCTCTGCTCTGCTGAGACCCCACCTGCAGTCCTGTGTGCAACTCTGGAGTCCTCAGCACAGGAAGGACATGGACCTCTTGGAACGGGTCCAGAGGAGGGTCATGAAGATGCTCAGAGGGCTGGAGCACCTCTGCTGTGAGGACAGGCTGAGAGAGCTGGGGCTGGTCAGCCTGGAGAAGAGGAGGCTCCGGGGAGACCTTCTAATGGCCTTCCAGTACCTGAAGGGGCTACAGGAGAGATGGGGAGGGACTCTTGATCAGGGAGTGGAGCCACAAGATAAGGGGTAATGGTTTGAAATTGAAAGAGGGAGATTGAGATTAGGCACCAGGGAGAACTTCTTTGGTGTGAGGGTGGTGAGAGCCTGGCCCAGGTTGCCCAGAGAAGCTGTGGCTGCCCCATCCCTGGAGGGGTTGAAGGCCAGGCTGGATGGGGCTTGGAGCCACCTGGTCTGGTGGAGGTGTCCCTGTCTAGGGCATGGGGCTGGAACTCAATGATCTTTAAAGTCCCTTCCAACCCAGACCATTCTATGATTCTAATTGCCTCTGACAGAGATTCCATAGCCACAGCTTGCTTTTTCTTCCATGCACTTGAAAGTCATGCTGCTGGGATCTCTGTCTAAAATTTTATCCTCATAGTAAGCAATGCTTTTTGGATTGGGGTGGGGCTGAACTAGAAGTTCTTCCCCCTCTGCACTGCCCTGCTCTGGGGAGGCCCCATCTGGAGCACTGGGACCAGTTCTGGGCTCCCCAGTTCCAGAAGGACAGGGAACTGCTGGAGAGGGTACAGCAGAGGCTACAAAGATGATGAGGGCCCTGGAGCATCTCTCTGCTGAGGAAAGGCTGAGGGACTTGGGTCTGTTTAGTCTGGAGAAGAGAAGACTGAGGGGGATCTGATCAACACCCATAAATACTTCAAGGGTGGGTGTCAGGAGGATGGGGCCAGGCTTTTCCCAGTGGTGCCCATTGACAGCACAAGAGGGAACAGGCACAAACTGGAACAGAAGAAGTTCCATCTCAACCTGAGGAGGACCTTCTTTGGTGTGAGGGTGTCAGAGCCCTGGCAGAGGCTGCCCAGAGAGGTGGTGGGGTCTCCGTCTCTGGCGACATTCCAAACCCATGTGGACACGTTCCTGTGGGCCCTGCTCTGGGTGGCCCTGCTCTGGCAGGGGGTTGGAGGAGATGATCTCCAGCGGTCCCTTCCAACCCCACAGCATTCTGGGATTCTGTGATTTAGTCCCAGGATGGCAGCCTTGCTTCACTGACTTTCTTAGCGTCTTTCCAATGTCTGCAATTGTTCGGGCCACTTTCATCTCATTCCCTTGTGTCACAAAGTCAACAGGTTGGCCTTTTAAGAGGGAACCTGCCAAAGGACCCACTTGTGTGTTTCCACTGTTCTGCAAGGATTGCTGTTAGAGGTTGAGGTGTCTCTTCAAGGGAGGATTGTTTGGGCAGAAAGGAAGCTCCTCTGCGGCACAGCCATTGTTTGGGCAGTTTCTTCCTCAGTTCAGCCAGCATCTTAGTCCTTGTGCTCCTTGTGAGGTGAACATCTCACTGCAGAGGTCACCCCCTTGTGAACCTTTGTCATTCTGGCCAAATTTGTTGGAAATGCTTCTTTATTGAGATGGGAACGGTTTGGAAAGGCACCCAGGATCTGTGGGCTACTTTGCAAAGTTTGCCAAGAAATGGCAGCTCCGTTACAGAGGGCTTGTGTCCTGTCCCCCCTCCCACCGAGTTCATCTGCTCTGAATCAGATGCAGCTTCTCTGTGGAACGGGGTGTTCCTGCCTCTGGGTTCATGGGTGCCGGCTCTGGGTAACAAGCTGGAGTTTGTTCAGCTCCAAGAAGTTTTTTCTTTAAAGCCTTGGATTCAGCTTTGGAAAGCCAACGTGGGGCACATCATTTCAGCTTTGCTGCTAGGGAATTTGGGGTCTGGAGCTTTGGGAGACATGACTAGAGGAGAAAAGTGAGAGGCTTCTCAGTGCGGTCATGGTCTCCTGTTTGATTTGTGCGAGTGACTTTGGGCAGCCTGGTCTGCAGAAGCCTGGAACTGGGTGAGAAATTCTTCCCTGTTTTGCCTGCCAAATTCCTTTTTTTGCAGAAACATGAAAATAGTGGAGAATACATGTTAGCATTGGGAGTGGGTTTGGTTTATTTCAGGCGTGGATACAATATTTATCGGTGAGAAGTTATTTTCCTGACTTGGCTGTGGATATTTTGGTCTCAAATCCCATTGTCAGGCCTAGGCAAGTTCTGGATGAGCTCAGTAATTCTCTAAAGCTTGTGCTGCAAAGCCAGGAGGAGGTCCAGCCTGGACACATCTCGGGGGAGGGTGGGGGGTTTGTTGCAGTAGAAAATCTCAACAAGGTCTGCTGGTTTCTCGCTGTGAGTGGTTGTATTGTTTCCTCCTGTTTACGAGAACAGTCTTAATTATTGCTCTGGTGCTGTGGCTGGCCCGAGTTCAGTTCCTAATTGATAGATTTCAACCTTACAGTTGACATCTTTTGTCAGTAGCTCTAATGCAGGCAGGAGGCAAGATACCAACAGCCCCTGCAACCAGTTTCTCTTGGCCCCGAGAACTGGCCCTACTGGAATGTGATGGAAGCACAGTTTGAACCGGCTGTTTAGAGCTTGGGGAAACTTTGCCCATGCTGTTCATATTCTTTGGGTAAATATAAGGGACTCTGATCTCTGCTGGTCTCAAATCTAGCTTCCCAGATTGGCTTTACAGGAGAGAGAACACGGAGCGGCTTTCTTCGTAACCCAAACAATGTAAAAATCATTGTGAGCTTAAATAACACCTTCATCCCTGGAAAAATGGCGTAGTGTGAGGCTGTTTGGCTCTTTCTGTTTAAAAGAAATCCGTTGTTTGCAGCAGCAGCCAGAATTATTATCCCTCTGAAAGGCTGGGCTGTGGGATGTGCACTTACAAATCAAAAAGAAAAGCTTTTCAAAACGCGGTAACGCGTGTTCCTTATTAACTCATACCGGTGGGGGGGCCCTAAAATTTGCTTTTGCTCTAGAAATGTAAATGCCCTCTTCTCTTAATTCTTCCTTTAGGACTAAATTGACAAAGCACCTGCTCATTAAGTACATCTGCTCGTTAAGGTAATGAAGTACCTGCCTTCTCTTGAACCCAAAGCAGGGATAAGGCATTGTAACTGCGGCCTGTTTGAAGGCCGCACCGGGATGTGGCGCTCGGTTCCTGGGGAGCAGCGAGGGGAGGGCGTCTCATTTTGAGGGCTCCCAGAGCCAGCCTGCATGTTTCTTCTACCCAACAGAGTTAAGGTGCTTGGGTTTTAGGAGCTCTTCCCACTGAAGCCAAAGAAGGTTGTCTCACCCTACCAGCACAGATAGGGTGGCCAGTAAATGCCAGCGGGTATCGCCCAGACCAAGGTGAAGGTGAGGAGCTGCCTGGAGGGAAAAAGGGAGCTCCAGTGAGTTGTGATTTATTTCTTTTATAATTATTATTTCTTTCTTTCTTTTTGAAATGTGAAAATTTGGGGCTCTAGTGCCTGTGTGTCCTGTTAGAAACCATAAGATACATCAGGGATTCAGGTGCTCTGAATGAAGGTGGCTGTTTGGGAATCCCAGAGCGTGGCCTTTCGTCCTCGCCTTGCTTAGTTTTTAATTTTTAATAATTTTTTCTTTAAACTCTCATAGCTAGAAGAATAAATGGGAAAGTGATGGCATAATGCTTCTGCCTTAGCTTTGAGGTCAGACTTCTGGTGCCCATCTCAAGGGATGCTCTAACCACAAAGACTCAGCAGTCAGCAGTGCCCACGTGCTCAGCTGGTTCTCGGCTGTCAAAGCCAACTGAGATCTCAGGAAGAATTCGTCTGTGAAGGGTGTTGGATTCTGATACCTCATTCTAGTGAGGGTTTAGATGAAGGATGTTGCTCTGGCAAAACTGCCCCAGTGTGGTTCCGCAGCCTGTGCCCTGGAGCAGCCACAGCCTAGTGGTTCCCCTGCCCATCATCCCTCCCTCCCTGCCCTGGGGAGCAGCCCACCTCGAGCGGCTGCGTGTACAGGAGGAGGCTGGGGACCTGACCCGGGATAAAAACCATCCAGGCAGGAAAAAATAGAACAAACCAATGTGGTTTAGCCCGGGTTCATTGCACACAGATGTGTGAGTGGTTGTGTCAGCCCTGTAGAAGGTGTGCCACACACCTTAGGGACAGCAGGGTGTTCTCGCTTAGCAGCAATCGCCTCTTCCACCAGTTTTGGGCTGATACTCTGCGAAATGTTTATAAAGCTCACATCCAGCGTGGCCGTGTGCTCTCCCTGTTTGTCCCCCTTTTTTGTCCCCTGGATCCTGCTCGGGCCCTGGCATTGGTTCACTGATGTGACTCCTGGCAGAGCACTAAACACGTGTTCTCCTGTTTGGGCGGGTGTAGTCCAGGGTGGGATTTGCAAATGTGATGTTAGGAAGGATTTTGAGAGGGAAAGGGTTGTGAAGCCTTGGCCTTGGCTGCCCAGGGCAGGGCTTGAGGCCCCATCCCTGGAGGGATTGAAAAGCCAGGTTGACACAGTGCTGAGAGACATGGGTTAGTGACGGGTTTGATAAGAGCTGGGTTGATGGTGGGACTAGATGGTCTGAAAGGTCCCTTCCAACCCAGGCAATTGTATGCTTCTTGCTGCTAAGAGCAATATCAATATAACTATAGCCTGAAGTCTAGGTTTGGGCCCTGAGCTTGAGACAATACTGCTGTGAGCATTGAATAGTGAGGGCTTGGGTGGTTCTTGGAAGGGAGTCACGAGTAGGAGATCACTGACACATTGAAGGCATCTCGCTGCAGTGGACTCCTGTTTGATAGATCAAAGAACGTGGTTTCAGATGTGTTGTATTTTGAAGATGGCCAGAAGTAGAGTGACCTTAAAAGCTCCCTGGCAATCTTTTTTGCCTGACTTTGCTCGGAGACTTTGCAAGCCCAGAAGCTTTTTTTTTAATGTTGCTGCTTTAGTGATGAATTAGGTCTTCACTTTGTGTGTTAATTACAGTGACATTTTTCTTCTCATTAGTTGGATTATGGAAAGTTTTTGAGTCTGCGTGGGATGGGGAGTAATGCAGCCTTTGTGGCCAAGGGAAAGACAATTTCAAACTCTAGAAAGCTGAATTTCAGTGATGGCTTTGGGTCCTGTGAAAAAATGCTTCTATCCTCTATAGAAAACGAAGCTGGTAAGAGCTCTGAGGGATAGGATAGAGGATAGAGCAGGATAGAGACCTTTTATTTGAAACCAACTCGTGACGTTGCCCACACGTTGGATGAGGAATTTGGAACTGGATCCTTCTTTTAGAAGGTTGTGAGTTATGTTAATTAATGTAGAGGTCCTGCTGCTGCCAGAGGGGTGTGCATATTATATACTTCGTGTAATGCCCTTCACGGGGTGTCTGAAAACACCAGGGAGCCTCGTAAGCAGGGCAGGATGTGAGCAAAGGCCAGCTGCTTCTACTTACACTTTTAAAAAAAATAATTATTTAGTGTTCTCCTTAGAATTTTGCAACACTTTGCTCTGGTATCTGAGCTTGACATGAACTTTTTATGGACATTTGAGCTGAGCTTGTCTGAGGCAGACGTTCCCTTCTGAACTCAGAAGGCAGTAGCTCTGCCATATGTTGTTCTTGATTCCTTTGTTCATTAGCACTTGAGAGCTGGGGTCACTTTGAGGGAAGCCCATGTGTGATATCTTGAGCTTTGCTGAGGGAGCAGGCTCTGCAATGCTCACTACATAGCACCTTTTCTTTTGGTGACTTCCCCTCTCATAAACTTCTGTCAGAAACGAAGAAGCCACAACTTAATGTTTGGTCGAGAAACAAAATAAGTCACATTGCAGAAAGGGAGGTTCTTCCCAAAGTTTTTTCAAAATGAGTGATCCAATACTGGAAGAGGTTGCTTGGGGAGGTTTTGCAGTCTTCATCCTGAAGTTATTTAAAACTTCCCTGGACAAAGCTGTGACCAAACTGGCCTAACTCACGCAGTTCTGAGTAGAAAGTTGGACTGTAACCTCTAAAGGGCCTTTCGAGTCACAAATCATAGAGTCATAGAATCGTCTGGGTTGGGCGAGGCCTTCTAGATCATCTAGTCTAACCACCATCAGCCCAACTCTGATCAAACCCATCACTAACCCATGTCTCTCAGCACTGTGTCAACCCGGCTTTTCAATCCCTCCAGGGATGGGGCCTCAACCCCTGCCCTGGGCAGCCCAGGCCAAGGCTTCACAACCCTTTCCCTCTCAAAATCCTTCCTCATCTCCAATCTGAATCTCCCCTGGTTCCTCCTGGTTGAGGCCGTTTCCTCTTGTCCCATGGCCTGTGACTTGGGAGAAGAGACCAACCCCCCCTGGCTCCCCCCTCCTTTCAGGGAGTTGGAGAGAGCGAGAAGGTCTCCCCTCAGCCTCCTTTTCTCCAGGCTGAACACCCCCAGCTCCCTCAGCCTCTCCTCAAAGGACTTCTTCTCCATACCCCTCACCAGCTCTGTTGCCCTTCTCTGGACCTGTTCCAACCCCTCAAAGTCTTTTTTTTGTGGTGAGGGGCTCCTAATTGGACCCAGCCCTCAAGGTGGGGTCTCCCTAGTGCCAATTCCAGGGGGAATCCATTCCAGCTGAACCCATTGGGTTTCAGACAGCAGTCTCTTCACCTGGTCAAATGGTAGAAGAAGCGAGAAAGGTTGTTTTGTGTGGGGGTGCTATGCTCGGTGTCCAAGAGGTAGAGGTGCTGAGTCGAACACACACCTCAGTTGGTGGGAGTGTGTGGTGCTTGGTGTCTATTGTCTTTCCCTGAAAGACCAGTGAAGGGTAAGAACTTAGAAGACCTGTGGTTACGTGTTGCTGCAGGTGCCCGGTAGCGTCTGCTCTCGGGGAACTTACCTCTAAAGTGGCTCCTGCTGCTGAGATCCCACTCTGCACCGCAGACACTGGTGAGAAGAAGCTGCTCAGTGTGATTGATGCTGCGGTTGGTGACGGGGCCAGAAAGCCCTTCTCTGAGTAATGCCTGCAACGGCGTATTCCCCCGTGCCCGTGTTTGAAGGAAGAGTCCATGGTTATGTGAAATTGAGGGCATTTAAGAGGCAGTTAATGACGAGGGAAAATGATAGCTAGGGTAGATTAATTGTGAAATGAATTGTGCCTGCACTTGCTGTCTTTTTAATGGGGTATCAGTCTAATTGTGAGTATGATGTTCTACAGCAGGAAGGTGTCGGGAAGCAGTGCTCCGCTCTGGGGCTCAGGCCAGAGCAGCTCAGAGGTGTAGCCGTCAGGAGATCTGCTCAAGCATAGCCATCTTTTTGCTGTGTTTCTTTTTACCCCTCTGGAGTACCAAAATCTGTGTTTTGATTGATTTTTTGCTTTTATCACCTTTGCTTTTTTGGACAGTGCTCTAGAGCAGTATTTACTCATAATAAGTTTAATCTGAGTTTTATCTGGTTTTGGGATGAGACAATACCTACTGAACTTAGTCTGGAACACAGCTCGTGGATTTGTTGGTTGGTGGGGTTTTTTTTCATATCTTTTTTGTGGCAGTTTATCTGCAAGACTATGTATTTAATTTTGAATTGGCATGGGGGTAATTTGCATTCATGCCCTCAACCTGAGTGGAGCGTAAGGGAAGTTATCAGGATGGAAGAGGACTGAAAGCAGCCAAGGCATAAGCCTCATCCTGTCATTAGTCCGAAGAAATCTGTCTTTGGAACTGATTCTGAGTGACAGTGGGGCAGGGAGGCACTGGCAGAAACCATATTTCTTCAGCAAATGTGTTTTTTTTCACGTAATCCGTAGCTTCACTTGGGTTGGGTGAATCTTGTGTGGTTTCTAGACAGTGAAGTGTTGCTGTCTATCTCCTGGTAAAGTTTGGTGGCCCCTGGTAAGACTTCAGTGCACTGCGTGGTTCTTGGGGTCCTTTTTATTTTGTCTATTTGATAACACTTGATTTTATAAAGCACTTGCTGTGTTTGGAGGGGAATCAGGTTGGGCCCAAGGACACCCAGAGGACGTCAGCCTTGGTTGCTTTCAGCTGGCTAATCCTCAAGCACAAGAACAATAATGCCCTCTAGACAGTAAGGTAGGAAAAATACTCAAGGGAAAGCCTTTCGTAGGAAGAGAGAGGGGACTTTAAAATTCATCTTCTAGAAAGATAAACATGGGTGGGGACAGGGGCAGGCATAAGCAACAGGAATCATTTCCTTCCAAAGGACCCACGGTGTGTTGTCCTGGTTTGAGGTAAAACGAACCAATCTTCCCTTTTATGATTTTACTTTTTTAGCTGGGCCTCTTCTAACTAAACTTTGAAATGAACAGCAGATTGCTCGGGAGAGCAGTGAGGAGTCACACCCTGTGGGGAGGAGGGGATAGGACAGGGGACCCCAAACTGACCCACAGGGGATTCCATCCCACCCACATCGTGCTCAGTGTAAAAGCTGAGGGATCAAAGGGTCAACTCTCTCTTTTCCTTCCATGGCCGACGTCCGAGGAGGACCCTGTCTGTCCGTCTGCCTCTGATCCCCATCCCAGCATTCCTGACTCCAGAGCTGGAATCCAGCTCCTGTCGGTCACCCAGTCCAGGCTGGGACTTTTCCCACTGCTGCTGGTAACGTGATCCTCATCCTGGGAGCTCCATACGGTTTTGTATACGTTGTACCTATTTCATTATTTTCTTCTTTTTTATACCATTTTGGTATTGATGCTTCATTAAAGTAGTTCAGTTCATTCTAAACTCGTAAATCCCCATAGCTCTTCCTCTCCTTCCTTTTTTAGGGGGAGGATGGGCCATCTGTCAGTCTGGTTTTAGTAATTTTGGTTGAAACCATGACGTGTGCTTTGCCCAGCCCAGCAAAGTGAGCAGTAGTGGTTACTGGTGCAGTGGGGAACAGCTTCTGAAGCTGAAGGGAAACTTGTAGCTTGAACAAGTAGGCAGGGAGTATCATAGGTAAATAAAACTTGCAAGCAAAAGGATTTCTAACATTAGAAGCACTGAGGGTCTGAGGCACTTTGGTTTCTTCTCACAGGGAATTGGCGATAGGAGAGGGACTGGCTTCAAGCTGCAGCAGGGTAGGGTTAGGCTGGCCATGAGGCAAGAAGTCTTCCCAGCAAGAGGGGTCAGAGCCTGGAATGGGCTGCCCAGGGAGGGGGTGGAGTCCCCATCCCTGACTGTGTTTCAGAGTGGATGAGCTGTGGTGTTGGGGGATCTGGTGTAGGGGAGAACTTTGTAGAGTGGGGCTGATGGTTGGACTGGACGATCCCAAGGGTCTCTCCCAAATGGAATGATTCTAGGATTCTATGATTTTTATGATCAGCTGGTAAAAACATGGTCTCGCTGGATAAAAAACTAGTCAGGGAAGGATTTTCTTCTAGCTGAGGATACGAGGACGGAGGGAGCCAGAGTCCCAAACTTGCCTCAGGAGGAGTAAGGTAAGGTTCTCAGTGAAGCAACGGTTGGTTTTTAATTCCTCCTGCATCGTTAATTAACATCAACAACAATATCAGCTCCAGGATTAGGGAGAGGGCTCAGATGAGGTTGGGCAGCGGATTAGGCCGTGATGCAAATGGTCTGGGAAATGCGGCTGTGTTACTGTGGGAGTACCCAGCGTTATCTAAGGTATAGGCCTTGTAAAAACTTGTAGCTGCTTTTTGTACGTTATTTGTTTCCTGCATCAATGATTCAGAACCTATTAGTGCTAATGGGCTGCCTGGTTCCAGAAGGCTGAAGCCGCTCCCTCCCGTCAGTCAGGGATCACTTCTCCGCTGAAGGAAAGACAGTAAATGTCTTCTGTATAAATTCCGGGGCTGGTTAACAAATTGCCGTTTGGAATGCACTACAGATGATGAATGTGATCTCCTTAAAGGGAAATCTATTCGTTTGACTTAGTGCTCTTACGATTAATTGCTTGCCAGATTAAATTGCTCCATAAAACGCACGCTACTTCATTCGATCTCTTCGTGATGAGAAGAGCGAGGCCATGCTGGTTCTTTGTATGTTTAATTACAGTGGTATTTTCTTCTTCAATTTAATTACTAAATTGTTTAGCACAGCATGCTTTCTCCTAGCCACAGTAAAAAGGTCTGTATTTTTCTTTTGACCACTGTTTTCTACTGCCCTTTTCCCAGAAATACTCTGCTTTCCTTTATAGAAGTATCCCAGGCCTTAGAGGATACACTGAGATTTTTTTGAGTTTCCTTTGGTGTGTTGCTGCACCACAGGAGCAGTACCAACCCTGCATGGTTGAGAGTGAGGAATGAGGAACATCTGAACTGAAGCTCTGGAGGCAAATTTCCACAGTTACTACCCAAAGAGGATTTTATCTGGGTGCTGAAGCTGGGCTTTCTGCTTCTGTTTGGGAGTGTGATGCTCATCGAAGGGCGGGATGGTTGCTTTTTGTCTCAGCTGAAAAATCAGTGCTCCAGCAGTTCAGTATTCTCTGTGCTGCTCAAGTTTCAGGGTGGGTCTGGAGGGAAGGACTGTGTGGGTTTGCCTTGTTCTCCGAGGCTTTCTCTGTACTTGCTGACCATACCCAAGACCCAAAAGAACAGTATAACCCCTGTCCTTTTGCAACACCAGGCCTGGGATTTGCCTGTATCCTAATGTTCCTGCATCAGCCCTGTGTAAAGTTTGTTGGGTTTCTTTGTTATCTTTCATTTTTGATCGCTTATGCTGCTCTACCACCCTAGACAAGATATTGAAAATGCACCAATTAAACTGTTAGTTGTGGTGCTTAAAATCATTCAGTTCTCCAGGCACAAAGTGGATCTTCTCTCTTACCACAGAATCCCAGAATGTTGTGGGGTTGGAAGGGACCTCTGGAAATCATCCAGTCCAACCCCCTGCCAAAGCAGGGCCACCCACAGCAGGTCCCACAGGAACCCCACAGGTGGGGTTTGAATGTCTCCAGAGACAGAGACTCCACCATCTCTCTGGGCAGCCTCTGCGCCAGGGCTCTGCCACCCTCACACCAAAGAAGTTCCTCCTCAGGTTGAGATGGAACTTCTTCTGCTCAAGTTTGTGCCCATTCCCTCTTGTGCTGTCACCAGGCACCACTGGGAAAAGCCTGGCCCCATCCTCTTGACACCCACCCTTTGAGCATTTATCAGTGCTGATCAGATCCCCCTCAGTCTTCTCCAGAGTAAAAAGACCCAAGTCCCTCAGCCTTTCCTCGTCAGAGACATGCTTCAGGCCCTTCATCATCTTATCCAGCTATGATACCTGTTTTTTTCATTTGCATCTCAACTTAACCCCTCTCCCTCAATAAATAGTGTATGAATTAGTGTATAAATTAGTGTATTTAGGACTCCAGGGAATGGCCACAAGTTGCACCAGGGGAGATTTAGATGAGATGTCAGGGAACACTTTTTCTCCCCAAGAGTGGTCAGGCACTGGGATGGCCTGTCCAGGGAGGTGGGGGAGTCACCGTCCCTGGTGGTGCTCAAGAAGCATCTGGACGAGGTGCTGCAAGACATGATTGAGTAGCTCCGTGGGTAGGATTGGTGACAGGAGGACAGTTGGACTAGATGATCTTGTAGGTCCTTTCCAACCTTGTGTTTCTATGATTCTGTGACTTTCTATTGCAGTTGATTCCCAAGGGCGAGGCAAGTTTTAGTATTGATTAACCTGGTCTTTCATTTGCTGTGTGCCCACAGCTTAGGAAGTTCTGAAGGGTGTAGCAGAACAAGAAGAGTTTCAGAAAGGGCCAGCAAGAGCAACTGAAGCTGTGGAACCAGATGTGTTAAGAACATTTACATACAGGATAAATCTTCAGGCTGAGAAGGAGATGGCAGAGAATATAGAAGAGTTTGTGATAAATATTAAACGTTGTAGAGAGGGTGAAGAGGAGCTACAGGAGGAGAGTGTGTCAGAAGATCAGATCAACTCAAACCAAAGAGAATCTGCTTTGTGCAAAACTAAGTGAAGCTGTGGAATACCTGAAAGGTTATGGGAATGTAAGGCAATAATTATACAAATTAATGGAAGAGAATTCAGTCACAGGTTAGTGATCGTACAGGTACCACCTCTGCCTCATGCAGCTTGAACTGGAAGTAACAGTTCCTTCTGGGCACTAACATTTTATCCTTGTCTGCTCTTATAGCATTGCCCAAGCTCCCATTTAAAGCCAGTTTCCAAGACAGGGCACTGGACTGGCCCATGTTACCTGACTTGGTGTGCCAATTTTTAATGTTTACCTAAATTTTGCCTGTCAGCAGCTTCTCAGGAATCAGACTTTGCTTCAAAGCCTTCACCAAGGGTAAGGCAATGTGCCAGCATCCCCATCCCACTGCTCTCAGGGCTGAAGGACAGTGTTTTACTGACAGTCACCCACCCAGGAGACACACGCGGTTCGTTAAATTTGTCACTACTGTCGAGAAGGCTGAGTTCTGGCAGGTGCCTGTAAGGGTTCATCGTTACGTGAAAGAGCCTCTCAACTACGTTTTGACCCAATGTCAGCTTTTTATAGAGAAGAGAAGGCCTCCCAGCCTTTCTGTGCCTCGTTGCTGCTGCTGGTGCGTGCACAGGAGCTGCTGGCCTTGGTCATTTAGAGGAGGGATGTCTTAAGGAAAAAGGCTGTGGTCTCCTGTCTAGCAGCCTTTTCCTCTTTTCTGGGAGTGGAAGGAAGTGTAGTTCTCTAGAGCACTGGTGAGGAGAAGACTAGACCCATTAACCATGGAAAATCCATCTTCCCTCAAGATTTTGCTTTAGCATCATGGTCATTACTTCTGCTGTTCCCTTTGCTTTTTGTCTCCAGAAAGAACTCGGGGAGAGTTGTCAGGATCATGAACTCATACATCTCATCAAAGTAGAACCCATGCCAGCTGAGCAAGGCATGATTTTAATGAAGACTATCAGGATTTTATCTCTTTTTTTTTTTTTTTTTTTTTTTTTTTTTTTTCTAGCCTTAATTCAAATATAACAGTTGGGAAAAAAGGTCTTCACAAGCTCAGTAGCCTAATGTTTGTCAGCTAAAGAAGGCTGAGTTAGTGGGACCTTTTGAGACTTCTTTGATTTTAAATCAAAGAAGGGACCTTTTGAGACTTTTTTGCTTTTACAAACCCACAGAAGTTAAAGGCTATAGGTTTTGTTATGTGGTTGAGGGGACACATCCTTTCACTGAGCCTTTGCAGAGCGAGGAGTTGAACGGGGATGTCATCTGTTTCTTCTGTTGCAGGTTTACTGTGCTAAAGGAAGGTCATGTTGGATAATTTATCATTCATTCTTTTCTCCTTCTGACTACTGCACATCCCCATGCACTGCTCTATAAATGGATGTTTAAAAGGTTCTTTTCCTGAAATCTCTGAAGAGAAACTGATTTCACTAAATCAAAAATACACCCCAACCTGTCATGAGTTTGCAGCACTCGAGCTAGATGGGTTAGGAAAACAAATGGATCAGGGTGGGAGATCTCTGCTGTAAGTGCCTAGAATCATGGAATGCTGTGGGGTTGGAAGGGACCTCTGGAGATCATCCAGTCCAACTCCCCCTGCCAAAGCAGGGCCACCCACAGCAGGTCCCACAGGAACGTGTCCAGGCAGGGTTTGAATGTCTCCAGAGATAGAGACTCCACCACCTCTCTGGGCAGCCTCTGCCAGGGCTCTGACACCCTCACACCAAAGAAGTTCCTCCTCAGGTTGAGATGGAACTTTTGTTCCCATTTGTGCCCATTCCCTCTTGTTCTGTCACTGGGCACCACTGGGAAAAGCCTGGCCCCATCCTCCTGACACCCACCCTTGAAGTATTTATGGGTGTTGATCAGATCCCCCTCAGCCTTCTCTTCTCCAGACTAAACAGACCCAAGTCCCTCAGCCTTTCCTCAGCAGAGAGATGCTCCAGGCCCCTCAGCAGCTTTGTGGTCCCCTGCAGAGAGATGCTCCAGGCTCCTCAGCAGCTTTGTGGTCCTCTGCTGTGCCCTTTCCAGCAGTTCCCCGTCCTTAATAACGATCTGTTCTTTGTGAAGAGCATTTATCTATGAAGACCAGCCAAGGTGAATTAAGAGAGCATTATCTGGATCTGGGCAGATGTGAAGCTGTATATCTTACTGTCACCTCCCATGTTGGCCCAGCTCTGGGCTGTTTTTGGATGGGGGCAGGGAAAGGTCTTTCCCTCACTGAGGAACTAAGGCTTGGTGGCTTCAGCTGGTTGTCCTGCCCGATGCTGGTCTCACCGACCAGTGCTGCCCCTCTACCTGCACTGCCTACCACAAGCACCAACACGTTTGGAGGTCGCTGCTGACCTGACTGCGCGCCAAACCCAATTTCTCCTCCCAATTTCTTTCCCCAGTCCAAGGTGCCTCTGACTGGGAGAGCCATCTGTGGCACTGCCTTTTGATGGGAGACGAGACGGGGCTGATGTTGTGAAGCAGTGAAAGCCGCCTATTGTGTGCAAACCTAGCCCTGACTTGCTTTTCCTCCAAAGAAGGCAGGTAAGAGTACCCAGCGAAAGGTTGGGTGCCAAGGGTGCCTCTAATTCTTGGCTTTCTGAGTAAACCTGCCCTTCTGTGCCACCAGTTACTCAGCTGGAAGAGTTGGCTCGCAGTGGGGCAACGCTGTGGTGGAACCCTACTGAGGCCCCATCTGCTAAGAGCTCCTATCGATTTGTGTCTTTCTTTATAAAAGCCTTCGGTTCTCCTTGCATAAAGGCCATAAATAATGCAGAGGTACTAGCTGAGATGTGCTTGTAGGAACATCCCGGGGAATCGTTTTGATTTGGGTTGAACTGAGCTGATCTGATCATGGGGAGGGGTTTCTCAATAGAGGGGAAGCGGGAAAGCGTGTTGCCTTCTTGTAGCGTAATGCATTAGTCAATACTCGGGGGTAGGAAGCGTTTGAAAGCAGCAACCAGCTTTATAAAACAAGAGCTTTTAATGTCAAACTATTACCAAACTTCACCTGAAGCTAGTTGTAACTCCTGCCTCTGCACACACGGTGGAAGTACTGTAAAATCCAGTCCCACACCTGTGATTGATCTGCATCATCCTCGTGTCCCCGTGTCACAGGAGCCGCGGTGCTTCGGAGCCCGCGTGTGCACACGCTAAAGAAATCATTTCACCCCCTCGTACCAAGCTGCCTTTTTGTGCTGGCAACGTTGCAGGATGCGTTTTACTGGGGGACACGGGTGAAGGATGTGTCCTTTTGAGGTTCCATGAGCTTTAGGGCACCAAAACGTATTTGAGGTTGGACTAGGCCCAGGTCTGAGTGAGAGCTCCTTGGCACTCTTGTAGCAAGTGTATGGGAGTTTTAGAGGTGACCTGTTTTCAGAAATGTAATTGGAGTTTTGTTCTCTCTTATGTCAGTTACGTGCAAAGGAAGTAAAAAGGTTGAGGGATGTGGTACTTGGTAGATTGCTCTGTGGGAAATATCCAGCTTATCAAGGCTGATTTTTCTTCAGAGTGGTCTGTGGTCCTGGCAGTGTGGGTTCTTCTCTGCATTGGAGACATCAGCTGATGTTCAGCGGTTCCTGCAGAGCAGAGGGAACGTGTTTATACACTTACAAGTGAGTTCCAGTCGAAGTTTCCCTGGCAGTTACTGGATGGTAGTTACCACAGTTGCAAGATGAGGAATGTGTTGACGTGCCATTAGCGTTGTTAATTGAGAGGAGACAACGGATACGGCCTATTTTGAGAGCTGAGATTTGTCTTCCTCTCAGTTTTCTGCAGTTGATGGCCCCCAAACTGCTGCTGTGATCAAATAGCACCTTGCAGATGACAACTGTGAGACAACTTCAGAACTTACTAGTTTCTCCTTCAAATTGTTTATCGTCAAGCATTTTTGTCTTGGGTAAAGCAGACAAAAGGTATGGCCCAGGCTGTCCATCAGCAGAGGGGTTTTAGGAATTGGGGGTTATATGGAAGCATCCATTATTGGAGGACCCCGAGGTGCCCAGAGGAGCTTAGAGACCTCTTGAATGTCAGCGCAGGGGAAGATTCCAGAAGTCATTGAGATTGCTGCTGGTAAGCCTTGGAGTTAAATTTTCCTCCTTGATTATCCCAGTAACATTTGCTGGAACAAGCTGCCCAGAGAGGTGATGGAGTCTTCTGTCTGGAGACATTCAGAACCCACCTGGACACGTTCCTGTGTGACCTGCTCTGGGTGGCCCTGCTTTGGCAGGAGGTTGGATTGGGTGTATCATACATAGAGTTCATACGTATCTCAACATGGCTTCTGCCACTGTGGTGTGTAGGTAGGTTGTTCTCTGGAGAGCTGCAGGAAGGAGTGATGGGAGAT
This sequence comes from Jacana jacana, assembly GCA_013400555.1. NCBI lineage: Eukaryota > Metazoa > Chordata > Aves > Charadriiformes > Jacanidae > Jacana > Jacana jacana. Next base: position 41,650 of record VZTM01011576.1, read on the forward strand.
GTGTGTTGTTCTGAGAGCACTGGCACAGCTCGTGTGTAAATGACTCTTACTGGGACACGGAGGAATAAAAAAATGCAGAGATCACTTGTGGTTTGTCTCAGAGCACTGAGCACCAAGCATTGCCCTGGTGAGGCAGTGGCATCCTGGGGGGCATCAGGAAAAGTGTGACCAGCAGGTGGAGGGAGGTCATCCTCCCCCTCTGCTCTGCCCTGGGGAGGCCCCATCTGGAGCACTGGGACCAGTTCTGGGCTCCCCAGTTCCAGAAGGACAGGGAACTGCTGGAGAGGGCACAGGAGAGAACCATAAACATGATGCATCTCTCTGCTGAGGAAAGGCTGAGGGACCTGGGTCTGTTTAGTCTGGAGAAGAGAAGGCTGAGAGGGATCTGATCAACACCTATAAATACTTCAAGGGTGGGTGTCAGGAGGATGGGGCCAGGCTTTTCCCAGTGCTGCCCAGTGACAGCACAAGAGGGAACGGGCACAAACTGGAACAGAAGAAGTTCCATCTCAACCTGAGGAGGACCTTCTTTACTGTGAGGGTGTCAGAGCCCTGGCAGAGGCTTCCAAGAGAGGTGGTGGAGTCTCTGTCTCTGGAGACATTCAAACGCCGCCTGGACACGTTCCTGTGGGACCTGCTGTGGGTGGCCCTGCCTTGGCAGGGGGGGTTGGAGGAGATGATCTCCAGAGGTCCCTTCCAACCCCACAGCATTCTGGCATTAGGTGATTCTGTCTCCTCTGAATGAAGAAGACATCGCATCTGAAGGCTTGGAGATCCGTAGAGCTTGATCTGACGCTTTCTGCTCCATGGCAAGAGAAGTCCTGCTAGGAAGGGGAGAGGCACAGATGGTCCTGAGCACCTAGTGGCTCCATGGCATGAGTACCCGGACTGTCTGTATGTACGTACTCTCTGCTGGAGCCAGTGGGTGTATTTTAGAAATAGCTTGGAAAGAAGTTGGAAGTACCCGTTTTCCGGTGGAAAGCTGAAATCAAAACACTTTTCAATATTTGCCAATTGTGATCCCGAAATAGCTTCACCTCAGATTTTTTAACAGTTGGATGCTTTCAGCAGGAAAATTCAATTTGTCACAAGTTTTTTCCCAAATCTTGTATTCAAAGTTGAACCGAAGTCTTGAATTTTGTCCAAACGAAGTTGTGGGGTTTTTTTCATCAATTCTACTTATGGATAAATAAGAAATTTTAACGGAGAGGTTAAAGATCAAACAGTTTCACTTTGAATTTGAAGCAAAGCCCCACTTCTAAATCTGAAATTAATTTTGATCATCTTTCTCGTTGAGTAGCACAACGTGGTTTCTCTGGGAATCTGGGAAGCCAAACATAGCCCAGCCCTCTGGGTAGCATTCAGGGCTGGGTTTGGGGTTTTTTTCCCCCCTTTATTTTTTTTTACCTTTTGTGTGGTGGTGTATTTTTTTTCCCAGTGAGAGACTTACACCTTTTTCTTCTTTTTTATCTTGTGCCTAGTCAGCATCGTGCCCAGCCTGGGCTCCTGCAGAGTGCTACGAGCATGAAATGCCCCAGCCCCTACTGTTAAAGCAGCCATTAGTCCCTTTGATACTGAACGGGTTCTGCAGTCATCTGACCTGGCATTTAACTTGCCTGGCAGTGTGTGCTGTACCAGTAAGGTTTGATCTGGGTTAAATTGTCCAAAATTTGCTGCCTGTTGATAATAAGTAATTGTGCAGATGTTCAGAATGAGCGCCAGCCAAGGCGATGGGAACCATGCAAAGTTTTGTTCCTCGTCAGAAGTGAGAGAACCCTGCAGGATCTCCAACATCTTTGTTGGAGACTTGGGCAGTGGGATTGGGTGCACCCTCAGGAAGTTTACTGATGACACCAAGATGAGTGGTGCAGTCAACATGCTGGAGGGAAGGGATGCCATCCAGGGGGACAGGCAGGAGAGGTGGGCCCATGCAAACCTCATGAAGTTCAACCAAGCCAAGTGCAGGGTTCTGCACCTGGGACCTGGCAATCCCAATTGTTCACCAAGCACAAACACAGGTTGGGTGGAGAAGGGCTGGAGAACAGCCTGAGGAGAAGGACTTTGAGGTGATGGTGGATGAGAAGCTCAACATAAGCTGCCAGTGTGCACTGTTGCCTGGACGATAGGGTAGTGAGGTGGATTGTGACCTGGCTGAAGGATAGAAGCCACAGAGTTGTGGTCGATGGGACAGTCTCCTTGGAGGCCTGTATCTAGTGGAGTCCCTCAGTGATCAGTACTGGGACCGGTACTGTTCAATATATTCATCAATGACTTGGATGAGGGAATGGAGTGCACTATCAGCCAGTTTGCTGGTGACACCAAACTGGGAGGAGTGGCTGACACGCCAGAAGGCCGTGCTGCCATTCAGTGGGACCCAGACAGGATGGGGAGTTGGGTGGTGAGAAATTGAATGAAATAGAACAAGGGCAAGTGTAGAGTCTGGCATCTGGGCAAGAACAACCCCAGGTACCAGTATAGGTTGGGAACTGACCTGTTGGAGAGCAGCGTAGGGGAAAGGGACCTGGGGGTCCTGGTGGGCAGCAGGATGACCATGAGCCAGCACTGTGCCCTCATGGCCAAGAAGGCCAATGGCATCCTGGGGTGTATTAGAAGGGGGGTGGTTAGTAGGTGGAGAGAGGTTCTCCTCCCCCTCTACTCTACCCTGGTGAGACCCCATCTGGAATGTTGTGTCCAGTTCTGGGTCCCTCAGTTCCAGAAGGACAGGGAACTGCTGGAGAGAGTCCAGGGCAGGGCTACCAAGATGATGGAAAGATGGTGAGATAGTATTGTTAACACCGATTCATGAGCACCAGCAGGGGAGAGCTGCTGGCCGCTCTTCCTGCGGCAGGAAGAGCGGTGAGGAGAGGCAGGGGTAGGGATCAGCCCGCTCCAGCGCAGGGACCGGGGAAGAAGCGTTGCCTTCAGTCTTTGCATGGAAGAACTAAAAGGAACTGGGGGGAAAAAAAATCCAGTATCTCAATAGAAGCCGTCAGCACTGTGTTTTCACAGTGCAAGCGTAATAGGGAATGGCAATTCCAGGCTTCTACAGCCTTTTCACACTTGGAATGTTTTAGTGTTTGCCAGAGCAATTCTGAATCACCCAGGTTTATTAACACAACCAAGTGTGGGGGCTTTCTTTTCGGTACTAAGTATTTTGCAGATAGGAAGGGCACATCTGGCTCTTTACATCAAGATGGATTTTTCCCCTGCAGTTTCATTTTATTACAGGTAATGTTTTCTTTAATGTGGTGCCAGTTTTGGTTGCTGATCTTGGGAAGTTGTGTGGTCTTTCCCATCTGCTGAGTGTCTACAAACTTTGCCAGTGACAACTGAATGTGTGGATGCTTTGTGTTTTAAAAAAGGCAAAGTAAAGGAGATGATAAAATGCAGTCTGTGTTGCACAACTTGCAGGTTGGCCCAAGATCTGGAAGATTTAATTGGAGGTTTAAATTCAATGTTTAAGCGTAGTGCAGCATGAGCTTTGCAAAGAAACTGGCTTGAACTGTCCAGAGTTATTGCTGTGGTAGATCATAGAGGCATAGATTTGTCTGGGATGGAAGGGACCTTTCAGACCATCTAGTCCCACCATCAACCCAACTCTGATCAAACCCATCACTAACCCATGTCTCTCAGCACTGGGTCAACCCGGCTTTTCAATCCCTCCAGGGATGGGGCCTCAACCCCTGCCCTGGGCAGCCCAGGCCAAGGCTTCACAACCCTTTCCCTCTCAAAATCCTTCCTCATCTCCAACCTGAACCTCCCCTGGTGCAACTGGAGGCCATTTCCTATTGTCCCATGGCCTGTGACTTGGGAGAAAAGACCAACCCCCCCTGGCTCCCCCTCCTTTCAGGGAGTTGGAGAGAGCAAGAAGGTCTCCCCTCAGCCTCCTTTTCTCCAGGCTGAACACCCCCAGTTCCCTCAGCCTCTCCTCAAAGGACTTCTTCTCCAGTTCCCTCACCAGCTCTTTTGCCCTTCTCTGGACCCACTCCAGCCCTTCAATGTCTTTTTTTGTGGTGAGGGGCCCAAAACTGGACTCGGCCCTTGAGGTGCGGCCTCCCCAGTGCCCAGTCCAGGGGGACAGTCACTTCCCGAGTCCTATTCCCCACACTGTTCCTGTGATGAGATGAAGCTCTCCATTTCCATAAAGCAGACACCTTGTCTCAGGAAAACAGAATCTTAATCACCTCCAGGTCCTTCAGCCTTTCAGACACAAAATAAATATCATAACAAGGTGCCATTCGTTTAGCTGTAACGCTGTTTGGCTCTACATCTTCCCTTGGCATTGAAAGCCAGCTTCACCTTGTCCCTGGTGATGTGTGGTGACATCTTTATTGAGGACATTCTATTCCCTCAGGGTGGGGGATGTCGTCAGTGTCCATGTGTTAGTCTTGGCCCTGGATTTTGGAAGGCATGGCGTTGCTTTAGTCGCTTTCATCAGGCATTTCTCAACAAGTGGGATTCTCTTTTGCACCCCCCTGATGAGAAAACATTATGAACTTTGCAGCATCTTGTGTCATTGGAGACTGGTCTGTACGTGGTGGGTTTCAGTTGGTGTGGGAGCTGGGAGTGCCTGAAAGGTGAAGACTGTGAACTCTTTCAGGTTACATGGCTGTGTGGGTATGGCTGTAGCTGGCACTTGGTGGAATTAAATATAGTTAATTATCATTAATACAATTAAATATCAATGTGGGACTCAACTTCATTGCCTTTGTGAAGCAGGTTTGACCGTAGTTGATTCTTCCTTAGGCAGTGTTCTTTCCTCCCTCCCTCTTGGCATCATTTAATATCCAGCTACTTCATGACAAGACTGTGTGTTCTAACCCTTTACTCCCTCAATCCGGATCAACGCCGTCGCTTCAGTGACACCTTCCCTTTCCCTCTGCAACTTTTGCCCCAGGTTGTTACTGGGAGTCAGTAGAATCAGGTTGTGTTACATGGCCTGAAGCGGGAGAGTTCCTGTCTTGGTGCCTCAGCCTGCAACCGGGGTGTTGGGAACCTCGTGCCATACCCTGAGTTAGGGTCTCCTGGGGAGGGCTCACCCACGAGGGCTTCCTTAGCTAAGAAGCCAAGGAGAAGCTGTTGAGGTAGGATGGTGGAGCTGTTTGGTTTGCTTGACTTAAATGAGTGGACGTGAAAGGAGAAAGGGACCTGGGGGTCCTGGTAGGCAGCAGGATGCCCATAAGCCAGCACTGTGCCCTCATGGCCAAGAAGGCCAATGGCATCCTGGGGGCATCAGAAGGAGGGTGGTTAGTAGGTGGAGAGAGGTTCTGCTCCCCCTCTACTCTGCCCTGGTGAGACCCCATCTGGAATAT